>VBSM01000272.1:27750064-27765821 GCA_008086735.1 Cheirogaleus medius
CTTCCTTCCTTCCTTCCTTCCTTCCTTCTTTCCCCTTCTCTTCCTCCTTCTCCTCCTCTCCCCCAACCCCCTCTCATCCAGCTGCCTCCTCCCCAGTCCATCTGTTCCAGCAACATTTGTTGGAAAGACTGTTTGCCTCCATTGCATTGCATTTCCGTCTTTGTTAAAAATCATTTGGATCCATTTCCAGGTTGTCTGTTCTTCTTCCATTGACCTATGTGTCTATCGCTTTTCCCATACCACATTGTCTTGATTACTGTAGCTATATGGTAAGTCTTAACATTGGGTTCTGGTATTTTCTAAAGTGAATTTGCCATAGATATTTAGAGTAAATAAAGGACTCAAAAGAGATATGCCAGCTGTCCTTAAATGAAGTGAGTTGTCATTAAGGAGTTGGTTCAGCTTTGACTTATTCTGAGAAAATCTATAGGAAAACCCACAAAGTAAGTGTACAGAAAAATGAAGACAAGTCAAATAATAAATTAGTTTGTAAGCCTGAAGTTCTATACAGCTGTCACTGAGGTCCCCAGGGAGTTGAAGTTTCGTTTGATCATAAAGTCTAGATCTTTGAGTTTGTTTGGCTTGGAGTAATAGCTATTGTTGACCAAAAAAGGAATTATATGAGCAGAAAGTTAAAAAAAAAAAAAAAAAGGTCTCAGATTTGTTTAAAAAAGCTAGCCACTTGTGTATTTTAAGAAATCTCACCTGTATGGAAGCCTTCTACATGTTATGTCTTCTTCACATAGCACAGATACTATAACATTTTAGACTTGGAGAGGAGGTGGAGGTCAATTAGTTTAACCATCACATTTTACAGGTAGGAATCAGGGTCCCTTTGTAAATGGGGTGGTACATCTGCAGATTGTCCTGGGTGGCTGGGAGGGCGGGGGAGGTGGACAGGGGTTCACTGAAATGTGCCTTACTTGTGGAGAACCCGTCAGCCTTCTTGCCTGGCTGTAAGCCTACTTTTGCTCTTTTTCATCTGACATGGTCCTGAAGCCAGGGCAGCAATGGGCATCACTACTACACGATACATATTACACAAAGCTGTGCCTCTATTCATCTCTCTTTAATAGGACCCTTTGTCTATGCCTGTGTCTGGAATCAGATTGGAGTCCCCTGTACTCACTGAGCCTGGCCTGTTGTGGACTTTGGCTTTCCAGTTACTGAGGAGGAGCTGCCTCTTGTGTGCTCCAGGGACCGTCATCTTCTCATGTCTACTGGCCCCTCTTTGTGGTTTTGATCCTCTTTATCATAACCAGCCTGCTACTTAGACTGATCCTGGCTGTGGTTTATGTTAACATCTTCTAGAGTATAAACCCCAACACTAAGAAGTCATATTAAATCTTACAGAAGAGTTGCTGAAAATCAAAGACATGAAAACTGCTTTCTGAATTTTGCTAATATTGGCCAGCTCCTTTCAGAGTTGCCATGGAACACAGAAATGAAAAGGCCAGCTATAAATCAGAATTGTCAGTTTGATGGGCTAGGGAGACATGATCCAGTAGTGGAACAAGATTAAGAGAAAAAAAAATTTATATTTTAAAGTATACTTGGCTATAAAGAACAGAATTAAAGTTATTTTTATAATGTTGGCTTTTGGTTATTTTTATCAGGTTTTAGAACTAGAAAGGAGCTACATTAGCAAATTATTACTAAACATTTATATTGGCTATATCTATTATAAATCCAGAATAATGGAAAGAATCCCAGTTCTTACCTTGGATTTTATTTGTTTTTTAACCCTTAATTCACTGTTAAAAGAATGATGTGTGTATCATATATTGAGAAAAAATAAATTTAAAATTAAAAAAAATGAAACAAAGAAACTAAAGTTACTAAAATAAGAGGGAGCCAGGAATGATTTTGACTTTTACTTTTAGAAAATTTTAAAAATAAGTCCCATTCTTATTTGGTCAATGATTATTCTTAGTGCAACATTTCTATAATTCTTAGTTGTGTTCATTATTAACTGTTACATAGAACTGGCGTTAGAAACAGGATTGAATGCCATTGAAAGTGTTTTAATTTCTCGTCTGAATTTGAGGAGGCTTTTGGATATTGGTGGTGGAATGTGAACTGACTGATCGCTTTTCCAATCCTGTTATTTTCCAGTGTGGTTTGGAAAAAAATTTCTAAATATGAAGTCAAGAAAGCACAAGGAAGCTTTCTGGTTAATGAATTTAGTGAGTTTCAGATTTTCCTCTCATGGAGAATACTGGAAAATCACTTCAGAAAAGTGTTATGGGTCACTCTAAGAAACTGCTTTGCATGCATATGCAACTTAGAGCATTCTGCAGGCTACCATGGATTCTAGCCTAACTTCTGATAAAATCAAAACCTATTGATTACTGAACCAAGAATTGGAAACAAAACCATTTTGTACAACTTTTAGGTTCATGACCAGTCAGATTTCCCTAAGACTTGGTCTGAACACAGAAGTTCATTTGACACTTGCATGTATTTACTGAAGCCTGACAGTGTCTGCGGACTGTTGTGCATTCTTTATGGCGGGGATCACTTGTAATGCAATTTTTATAATAACAGCTTTATTGAGGCATAATTCATATGCCATACAATTCACCTATTTAATGCTTACAGTTCAGTGGTTTAGTATATTATAGTTGTGCAACCATCACCACAATCAATTTTGGAGCATTTTCATCACCTGAAGAAAACCCATATCCATTAGCGGTCACCTCTGATTTCTCCACATCTCCAGCCCTAGGCCACTATTAATCTACTTTCTATTATATCTCTATAGAGGTGCTTATTCTGGATGCTTCATTTAATCATGTAGTATGTGGTCTTCTGTGATTGTTTTCTTTCACTTAGCATGATTTTTGATGGTCATCCATTTTATAGCATGTATCAGTAATTCATTCCTCTTTATTGTCAGATAATCTTCCATCATATGGATATATCATACTTTGTTAATCCATCAGCTGGTGGACATTTGGGTTGTTTCTACTTTTTGGCTATTGTTAATGTTGCTATGAGCATTTGTGTACAGGTTTTTGTGGAGATATATGTTTTTATTTCTCTTGGATATATACCCAGGAGTGGAATTGCTGGGTCACATGGTAACTGTATTTAACCTTTTTAGGAATTGCCAGCCTGGTTCCTGTCACCGAGCCATTTTACATTGCCATCAGCAGTGTGTGAGCTTTCCCCATTTCTCTACATCTTCCCCAACACTTGGTATTACTTGTTTTTTTCTGGCCTGTAATACATTTTTAGGTATTTTTTTATTCCTTTGTATTGTTGCATTTTTCCTTCAGGGAATTGTTGTTTATACACTTAAGAAAGTAGGGTGTGGATAGCCCTGGTGTGACTGTGTGAGAATCAGCATGCTTGCTTGTCCTCTCACATTGATCCCAAATCACAGCACTGACCAAACCACCATGGTCCCACAAAAATAATTATTTGTACAAGCTCAAATCTGATCCCTGATCTTTTAAACTTAATTTTGAAACATATCAGTTACAAGAGTGCATAGAATATATGTATAGTTAAAGGAAAATTATAAAGCAAACCCTCATATAACCCACCTATATCATAAAATAGAAATTTATAGTTCTAAGTAACAGTTAATAATGAACATGACTGAAAAAGTATATTCATACTGTGAACATGAATAATCATTAACAAATGAAATAAATCACCTTTTGGGATAATCATTTTGCTAATTTTTCTTTTGGAGTTTTACTGTACGTACACACGCAACCCTAAGACATGTAGTTGAATTTACCTATTTTTGAACTTTATATAAGCAAAACTATATTATATGTATTCTTTAGTGACTTCTTTTGCTTAACACTAGTTTCAAAGATAGTTTGTGTAGCTCTTCTTTTTTTTTATTTTTTTGCTACTATATAGTTTTCCAGTTTATTTCTGTATTCTGCTTGCCGAACCTTTGGGTTGGTCCCCAATTTTGGTTATTATTAATGTAAGTGGGGCTGTTATGAATGTTTTTGTGCATGTCTCCAGGTCTTCAAGAGTTTCTTCAGAATAGTTAGCAGGAGTAGAATTACAGCTGTCCTAGATAATGTAAACTCTTTTTTCAAAGTGCTGTGATGCTTTCTCCCACAGCCTTACCAACCTTTGGTATTTTCAGATTTTAAACATTTTGCCAGTCCATTCATTGCTTCTGTAATGATACCTCATTGTGGTTTAAATTTAATCTCTCTTGAGCATTTTATTACTTTTAAATTTTCACCCAGTGCATTTGCAGTTATATATTTTTTTATATTTCCTCAAAGAAAAGTAGACATTGGATTACCTGAAAATCACATCTGTGCTCTTGAAAATTCATTGAGATGGTATATTCTTTAGGTTATTATAATTGAGAACTAAATCACTGAGATGAATACCACCAGATTTTTTTTGAGCCAGTGTCATCAATCTGACCATGTAATTTTTTGTATAATAAAATTTAAAATTTTTATGGAATTGCTTATTACCAACTTGATACTCTACAAGCAATAAGTCTGTGGTTTGCTGATATTGATTCTAAGCCCAAATTATTATATATTGATATGAATTGTCATTTGTTTATGATGAATCAAGTAGCTATCCTTCAGAGGAATTTAAGACATCTAGTTTAAAAAATTCAAGTTATTAGGAAGTAATAGCTTTTTGTATATACACGCATGTGCCAGTGTGTGTACATGTGGGCCAAAGTGCTAAAAGATGTGGCATTTTAATCTTTTTGACTGTTGTTTTTGTGCCAGGGGAAGAAGTTTACTGTTTTTAATAATAGTAAAACTTAGTATTTTAAAAACTTAGCAGTAACCTAAAAACAAATCTTGCTTAACACATTAACTGTCATGAGAGTTGTATTTGACTCACTCTAGTTTTGACCCATGGGCCATGTGAAGCATATGTAAAATCTTGTTGATGTTCTTATTGTTACAATTAATATTGACAATTTAATTCTAAGAATATGGATTAAATGAATAGAAGTCAATAAATTTCATTTTTCTGTTTATGTTTACTTTTAAATTACACTCGAAGTTTTTATTCTATTTTTGTAATAAAACACTGTGGCTCCAAGGAAAAGTTTCTGTTTTTTTTTTTTTTTGTGTGTGGCAGTCATTGTGTTAATTTAATGAGGAAAAAATAAGACTGTTACTTCAAGTGTGAGGAAATGGGATGAAAACAATCTTTTTTGTATGATATAAAACAGAATTCACAAATACTCAGTGTATGACTCCTATGAGAGGAAAGTATCATATGTAGTGTACTCTACTTGGAGCTTTTGCTAGTTTTTTTTTTTTTAACTTAAAAAAATAGCTACAAGTGATATTTCATCCTGTTGGGTGATTCGTGTAGTGCTTTAGAGAGAAAAATTAAATTATTGCATTTATTTCCAATTCCTGAAAGTAGATGAATTTAAGTTTGTTATTTTGGGTGAGAATATTTTGTCTTATCACATCAAGTATTCTATTACGGTTTTTAGTTAGTAGAATTTGCTCAACTTATACTTGAGTATTATAGATTTCTCAAGATATCCCAGGAATATTAACATTCTAGCTACAATAAAGAAAGCCTACCCAACAGTGAATTCTGTGTGTCATTTAAATTTTTTGTCAGGGAGAGGGGGTGGTTTCAAGGCAAGGTGAAGCAAGCAGATTCTCTCATTGACATTGAGAATCTAAATGGGTCTGTTAAATAGCTTTACATTTTTTGTTTTTGTAATTGAATATATTTTACATCAAATTACAGCTTATTCCATGACTATAATTGCAATGTCTTACAGACTTACACTAGATTGAATTTTCATACTGTATCATATAGAGTAGAAGTGAATCTTTATTTTTTACTACACTAAATTTTAGTTCTAGGGTCATATACTTTCTTTTCTACAAGTGGGATCCCATTTTATAAATTTCATAAAGACGTTCACATTATAGAACAATGTTTATAAGTAGTTATCAAAAAGAAACTGTCAGACATTATTTACTTATGTAACATGAAATTCACTGTCTTGAATTTTGCCATAATTTTCATGAAGTATATTAGGTTCATAAATCCAGGAATATTCCAACATACATATATCTGTGTGTTTGTGTGTGTGTGTGTGTTAGAAAATACCTTGGCTATCAGGAGAGATTTTTTTTCATTTTGTTCTCTTAAGAAGTGCTAGTTTTTATTCTTTTGAGGGTATTTCTGTTTCCTAGGTAGATGGGAGTTCAAGACTACTGGTGACTACAGAAGTGTAATCTTGTATGCATAAAAGGCCTAAAGTGCTCTGATTGATATTAATACATATATTGACAATTTAGGAAACTTCTTTCCCACATGAGAATAAGAGTAGTCTTCCCCAGATATGCTTTGGTGAAGAAAGTGAGCATTTCAAAGCCACTCATTTTGTTCTGAATTAAGAGGACTGTCCTTTTACAGCTGAAGTTATCAATCTTTGGCTTTTCCCAAAATACACTGGACTGTTTTGATCATCACTATATTTCTAGTTCCTCAATCAGTATCTGCCACAGAGTAGGCCTTGTAAATTTTTGTTGAATGACTTAATAAAATGGATGAGTGATCATTAGCCCTTATAGGATGGTTTGAGAGCATATAAGGTATGTAGAGTTGTTTGACCTCCTACCATTGAAACTGTTCTTACTGTTATAGTCAGAAGCAATTCACTTGAAGAATGCATGTGCTCTTGTCACGATCTGCTTGTTCTAGTCTCTCTGGGTTTTAGATCCATAAGTGTCCTATGTTCATTTTTCTCTTAAGAATAATTTTGACTGTCTAGGTAATGGCTAAAGAATTGTGACCTATAAGAACTCTTGGTAGTCTCAGTGGTCATCTCTTATTACACCTAGTCAAATGGTTCAGAATTCTGGGAGTTAATTCATCTCTGTTCCTCTTCAGATGTTTGCCAGAGAAGATAATTTAAAAAAGGTCAAAAGTGTTGGTGCCATTTGCTTTTCTGTAAAAGAATCACATTTAGATAATGAAGGAGAAGAGTGTTCTTTGCCATTTTCATTGCCTCATTTAATTATCCCAGTAGCACTGCGAGGTTGGAATAGGGGCTAGCAGAATTTATGGATGAGGAAAACAAGGCTCTCAAATATTACATTATTTATACACTAGAATATATACTCAAGGAGGGCTGATTTTGTATTTGTCTGGTCCATAATTGTGTTTTCAGTACGGCCTAGCACATGGATATACTGATTGGCTTTTGACTGAGATCACATGACTAACTAATGGAAGCAACTGAGATTTGCATGTAGTTTTCAGTCATTCCACAGCCCATGAGCTCTTTTCACCGTAGTTCTTGTAAGTTTTCTAAGAGATCATTTTGAGTTATACCTCTCTGAAAAACTGGTCACTTAAAACCAGTCTTTTACTCTGATTCCTGCTATTTTGATTTTTTTAAGTTTATTTTTAATTTTTTTTAGGAACAGGATATCACTTTTGTCACCTAGGCTGGAGTGCAGAGTGGCATGATCTTAGTGCACTGTAGCCTCTGACTCCTGAGTTCAAGCAATTCACCTGCCCTGGCCTCCTGAGTTGCTGGGATTGCAGGTGTGAGCTATGGTACCTGGAATGATTCCTACTATTTTGAAGTTGTAGGATCCAGAGAAGGTGTTAATATTTTCCTGCTTTTGTGTGGCACCTTTGCCCTGGTACAGTGGAGTAAAACTGAGCAGACCATGTCAGTGCTATGCTGGTGATGACTTGTACCATCATGGGAGGACCAATTATTAAGTTGTCAGGTATTTTGTGAACTGATTGTTAAACACAGCCATTATTAAACATTAAAACATGCAAGCTTACAATTTAAATTATACTTAGTAACAGAGGTAATAAATACTACTTTCCAGTTATATTACTACATGTTGCTATTATTTATGCTCTTGAAGTTCTTAACATCTCTTGTATATCTGTATGGTGGAAATACTGTGTACATGTATTGGAAATACTGTGTTGCTGTGTATCTTTCCCTATCTCTGTGTTCAGTGAAGTCATATTAGTGGGTCAAAATTGGCCATGGTGGGAATATTTATACCAAGGAAATTGTTAAACATTGCAATCCAGGACTCCCCCACCCTGCCCCATGCCCCTGTAGAGCTGGTTATTACATATTTACCACTGCATGCCCAATGGGATGCCTAGAAATGAGGACGAGATTGAATACTGCCATCTTTTGTGTTATTTGTTTGGTTATCTCTATATGTAATTTTAGTGAGGGAAAGAAATAGCTAGGAGATAGACAACAGTGAGGAAGAAAATTGAGGTACAGAAGCATGCCTTAGTATAGAGTATAGCATGCTATAGTATAGAAGCAAATAGAACTCATATAATGTGTATGGTAAAACTGGTGATGTATAAGATAGTTGGTATTTTAGGTTATTTTTAGAAAGTTTTCTTTTAAGTAGATATAGCTTTATAAACCAATGATTACCCAACACCTGCTTCTTAACTAAAAGCCTTTTGTAATAATCATTTAGTTTTTTTATGTGTAAATGTTATGACATATAAACAGTTCTGGAATAATTTCATAAATTTTTAGATTTCATGGAGTCAGGGTTGCATCTGAGATAAAAATTTGGATCCTGCACTCATTTTTAATTACCTGGTGGTAGTGTGTGTGTGTGTGTGTGTGTATGTATGTATAACTAATACTTTTCATAACTTAGGCCTACTTGTAGATACTTTTACATAGGCCTGGCAGTTTTTTGTGTTTTTTGTTTTTGTGTTTTTTGTGTTTTTTTGTTTTTGTGTTTTTATAGATGAGAGTCTCACTTTGTTGCCCATGCTAGAGTGCAGTGGTGTGATCATAGCTCACTGCAACCTCGAACATCTGGGCTCAGGTGATCCTCCTGCCTCAGTCTCTGAGTAGCTAGGACTACTGATATAAGTCACCATGCCTGGCTGGTTTTTTAAAATTTTTTATAAAAATGGGGTCTTGCTATATTGCCAGGCTGGTCTTGACCTCCTGACCTCAAGCAATCCTCCTGCCTTGGCCTCCCAGAGTGCTGGGATTACAGGCGTGAGACACCATGGCCAGCTTGAGCCTCACAGTTTTAACAACAAAGCTAGAGTGCTCAAAATTTTTTCCCCTTCTACCTTATTGTAAAAGTTTTGCTTGCGCCACACAGTCATATTTTCTTGAGTGGCACCCCAGAATGTATCAGTGATGTTTGAAGTTCTTTACCAGCAAGCCCATCTCAGTACTCAGTCATTTCTGTTCAAAGGATGTACTTTGAACATTTGTAGAACACAGAATGCTAAGTTGATTCCACAAGGGGTGCACAACAGCTGGTTAGAGAAACAAATGAAGAGGTTACTCGAGCAGGGATCTGGAATGTCCTGCAGCCTTCATCATCTTTACAGAGAGTGAGGCTTGTCTGTAGAAGCCAACTGGTGTGTTTGGGAATGGAGAGATGGCAAAGTGTAGTTAGTAACTAAATATTAAAATAGATGCAGGCTCTGCCTCGAGGGGGGAGGGGGGCATGGGGAATATACATAACCGTAATATTTGTACCCCCATAATATGCTGAAATAAAAAAAATATATATACTTAAAATAAATAAATAAATAAATAAAAAATAAAATAGATGCAGGAATTAAATGCTTTCTAGAGTGATTTTTTTAAGTAAGCCATTTTTGTTTGCTGCAGAAATGAGGTAATTTATTAGAGAACAACACTGAAGAACAATGAAGATGAGTCAAATTTCCTGGCTACATCAGTATCAAATTATTTAAAACCATTTCATGGCTAGGTTCAAGTGGTATGAAAAACCTTCTACAGGAGCTGAATTTTAAAGAGTGGGCTGTATTGACTTGCTTGGTCTCATTGGAAAGCATACCACCTCACACTGAATGATGAAAGCCACACAGGTGTCAAATAAGTTCCTCTGGCCCATTCACTTCCACTGGATGAGCTACCTTCTTTGTCATTCTGAAAGCTGTTGTTATTCCCATTTATATAGTACTTTATATAAATTCTCATGTAGTATCTTTACATTTTATGCTTACCACAAAGAAGGAAATTCATTGCTTAATTAAACTTAAAATAGGATTTTCAAAACCTAAGGGAACCTCAAAAGCCACTCTGACTTAAACATATCAGTTTAAGCCACTGAGACTGCAGTTTCTTTCCTATCTTCTGCTGTTTCACACAGAACTGGCTTCATACCAAGGTTTGCCATTTACTTCCCTTTTAGTAGAACTCCTAACGTTCCAATTGAAGTATTTTTTTCTTTAAATTTCAGTATCTGTGTTACTTAAATGATATACTAAAAATATTAGCAAATTTCTTCCTCCCCCCTAAATTTTATTGAAAATAGCAATGCAAGCCCAGAGGGGAAAATTATTTGCTAATGCTGTAAAGATTCTATAACTTGTTTCTTCCAAGAAACAGGCAGTATCTTTTCTCTCACTCTTTGGTTGAATGTAGAATATTCAGGATTGTGGACTGATCATGTATTTGTTTCTGTCCTTCCCCCGTGTTCCTCCTTGCCCAAATGAACAAACCATCGGTGCCATGTACAACAGAGGCCTTCTTGGGTCACGGCAGATATAAAAACTTCACTTTTGCTGTGATAATGGTTGGAGTCGCAGTGGTGAGCAAGGATGTATTTGCACGCAACAGAATCATTTCCTACCTGCCTGTAGTTGCCCCCATCTCCATTCCAGTAGGACCTCTAGAGCTGATGGGGAGAGAGGAAGGATGGATGTCTTACTTGTACTCCTCCTACCTGATCCAGGAGCCAGGTAGCCTTGGCGGAGGATAATGAAGGAGGCAAGCCACAAGTGGATGGAAGCTGTTAGGAGTATCATACAGAAACAGGATTGTGTATAGTTTTTACTTCTTTCACTTGGTTGTTTCTCCAAGCTGCCTAGATAAGCTAGCAGAAGAGCTCAGATGAAACACATTTTGTAAATGTAACTTTCAGGTAATGAAAAATGCCCTTCCTGTTATTGACCTTTTTTTTTTTTCTTTTTTTAAATAGCTAGTTTTGAGTTGAAACCAAGACAAGAGAATTTCATTATGCAAATCTTTGTTCTACTTTTATGGCATTACTGCCTTAGTATGGCTCTAATGTTAAATGTCTTCTCTGTTTACTGTAAGAGAAAACCTTTGTGTTTAGTCAGAAAAGAAAAGGACTTCTTGGAGGACTTTGCCAGTTACTGTATGAAGATACGTGGCTGAGATCTATAACAAAGGCCTTCTGTGCGGGGTCTGTGTGTTCCTACAAAGGTGGTAAGCTGAGCTGAGAGGGGAAATCTACAGAAATAGAAAGCTGAGGCTCCTGTGTCCATTATTTCACAATGAAGTTACACCTTTATTTAGAAAGCAAAGCAACATGCCAGACAAGTACATAAACATTTCATATAATTATATTAAGATAGGCTTAGAATGTGCTGATGGAGACTTTAAGAACACCTGGTTCAAAAGCACATATTTATCTTCTCTGAAATTGTTAACTGCTGTTTTATGTCATTTACAGTCTAGTACTCACACTTCTTATTTAGCAGAAAATTCTAGTTTATTTTTGTTTTTTCTCTGTTGTAGATGTGTCATATGTTACTACTGGAAATAACATTTTTAAAACTCTCTTCATACACTGGCATGAACAAGGAACACAATATTGGTGGAGATGGGGTTGGGGGAGGTTTAGAGGGAGAAACTGCATTCTTTTGGCATTCCGGAGAGGAAAACAGCTGTATTAACTTTTTTTTTCTTTTGGTGGGGGAGGGGGAATGTACAGGGGCATCTCCCCTGACACTCAGAATTCCAGTTCTTTACAGCTGAGCACAAACAGCTTGGCATAGTTATGCCTGGAGTCAACGTGCATGAGTGTTGCAGTTCTGATTATGGCCAACAGAAAACAGCTGTATACATAAGTAATGAAAGGACTTTGAAATGAAAAAATTCAATAGTGGGGTTTTCCCCTATAAACACCAGATGTGTACAGGGTTGTACTCTGTGTCTACCCTGTAAGTTAGCGCCATTATCTGGGGACGTAAGTGGAAGCCAGCATTTGAGAGGTGGACATGTGGTGAAAAGTAGATATGTTTGTAGCAAAACAAGTATGTTGTGGTTTTCTAGAGACATTTTAAGGTTTGTTATTTTAAGAGCAGTTGTACCTAGCCATCATTCCATTCCTCCTCCTTTACTTCTCATAAAAAGTAAAAAAAATTGCATGCCTTCAAACATATGCAGTGCTATCAGCATTCAAACACCCAAACACCTAAATCATTTAGCAGCTCTTACTAAGTGATTGTCAGTAAATGCTGTCAGTAAATAAATGATGATGTAAGGCATTCACCATTTGATATGTGTTTTCTAAAGCATCTCTCAAAATGGGCGTTTTTGTTTTTGTTGCCTGTGGGAAATTTTGTACTTCTGTCAAGTGTATTTAACCCATAACCAAAAATTACCTAGATCTGAATTTCTAGATTTTTTTTTTAAAAGAGTGACCAAGTAATGAATATCTCAGTAAGGAATGTCTAAGATTAAAAGTAGGAATATCTAGGATTACCTAGATTTCAATTTCTGGTTTTTTTGTTTGTGGTAAAGTAAGGAATGTCTGAGATTATAAATTTGAGGAAAAATTCAAAGCTTATCATTTTTTGTTTCAAGCATTATGTTTCCTGGGGGAAGGAGCATTCCTGACTGGTCCTGGGGAAGAAATGAAGTAGAACTGGTATTGGGGAGCTATATCTCTATGGGAACACAGCAAAAATAGGTTTCCAAGAACTTGCCTGGGGAATTCCCAGATTCCTTTAAACTTTACATGTGAAATAGCTTAATATAAATACAGGTTTAGACATACTGGTTTGATGTTTCAATACCTATTTTTATATGCCATTAAATCGCTCAGGTCATCTGTTTTCCACTAGTTTTGTCAAGTCTTGGCTTTACAAATGGTCACAATTTAAATATAAGGAACTTATTTCTTTCATTTAAAAAATTCTTCGATGAAAGACAAATAAGGAAAGCTTAGGGTGAGTTGCTAAGGATATATTTTATTCTGAGTGATTTTAGTTTTATTATAGCTATATTTAATGTCTCTCTTTCATATAATGTAGGCACTAAAATGGTTCTTTAGTTTGCTGTGAAAAAATTCTATAAATTCCATTTATAGAAAACTTTTTGAGGAGTTTCTTTTCTTTTTTTTTTTTTTTTGGAGACAGAGTCTCACTCTGTTGCCCGGACTAGAGTGCCGTGGCGTCACCCCAGCTCACAGCAACCTCAAACTCCTGGACTCAACCAATCCTTCTGCCTCAGCCTCCTCAGTAACTGGGACCACAGGCATGTGCCACCATGCCCGGCTAATTTTTTCTGTATAATTTTAGTTGGCCGATTAATTTCTTTCTATTTTTTTAGTAGAGACAGGGATCTCACTCTTGCTCAGGCTGGTTTCGAACTGCTGACCTTGAGAGATCCACCAGCCTCAGCCTCCCAGAGTGCTAAGATTACAGGCATGAGCCACCGCGCCTGGACATTTGAGGAGTTTCTTAAGGGAATTTTCCTTTCCCCTTTTCAGAAGTCAGAGAAAAAAGAAAATAGAATTAGTATATAGTGTTAGAGATAAAATGAAGGAGGACTATTATGAGACTTTTGCTTAGGGAGTATGTGACAAGGGAATTTATACAATTTATAGAAGGTTATCTGTTCCTTCTTTTGGACATCTCTGTGGAGGTGTTCCCAAGCTTTGTACAACAGATTGTTTTACCGTGGGGGTCCTAAATTTGACTGTAACTGTTTAAAAATAAAACCCAAGGGTTACCTACATCTTAATAACAATTTCTCTATAAAGATACAAGAGGTAAACCACTGGACTGAAACATTCCTATGAGTTCTTTGAACTCACTGCTTCTAGGTGAGGACTTAACATGTAATTTTGAGCTACTGTGTGAATCATATTGGAAATGTCTAAAGCCTTCTGATTTCCTAGGAATAGAAAGCTTTTGCTGTGGCAAAAGTGCCGAAATGGGAATAGTATGAGCTGCCAATGAAACTCATTCAATGTTGATATAACATGTCTCAGGAATGTGTTATTTACGGGGAAAACGCTTGAGTCCGTTGGTGAACTGAGAATCCATTCATGGGTGCAGTAAAAGATGACCATTGGGGGAGATGTTTCTGTGCTCTATGGCACCTCCTCAGACTGGAGGAATGTAGGCTGCCTCGTGGTGGGGGCTGTGAAGACTGTGCCACTTTCACACCTCTGGGTGCAGAATGACTGCCATTCTCCCTGACCAGAGATTGAATTCATTATTTAACCTGTTAGGACTGAAAGCACTGAAGCATATTCATGGAAGACTACTCCTTTCTCTGGTGGGAAAGTTACTTACTCTAAATGATTAGAAGTTTCCAAATACTGAACCTTGTTCCACAAATAGTTCAGTTTCTTCATGCTTTGTTTTCTACTGCATGGTGAGACTGCCACGGAGTTGAGTCTTGTGAATTGAAGCCTATTTATGCAACACAGAGTCTAACATGCGGACTATTATTTTTAGTCTGAAAAACATGAAAACCATCTATTTAAAAACGCCTAACTCCGAATGGCAGTCTCATCTTGCTTAAAATTCCTTCTAGTACTTATAAGGCAACGGAAAGGAAAATATAAACAAATTGTTAATTGCAGCAGCTGGTCCCTCAGTATCTTTATGTTAATGTTTGGAATCTGTGGCTTTAAAAGACTTTTAGAAAGAGCATCTGGATTAATGTAGTCCTATTCAAACCTCATCTTGAAAAGTGGAATCGGCCTCTTCAAGACGAACAGAAGCCTTATACAGATTGAAAGGATGACTGCAAAGGCATGGCGAAATTTCTATAAGATCTTAGTAGAGAATGAAGGCGAATGGTCTCGGTTTGGTTGTGGGTGAACAGCCTCTTATTTAATTTAATATGGTCTTTATCTAGCTGCTTTGGTAAATGAGGTGAAGTCTTTTGCGTATACAGTTAATTCCCAATTATTCATACAGGCTTTAGCCAAATTGCAGATTCTCTATGGACCTTGGAGATCTTCCCCCATGGCCACCAATTTGCCGTTCATCCGGTCCCATGGCCTAATTTCCTCGCTGGCCATGCTTTCTCACAGGGGTTCCCAGCTGCTCTCCTCATTTCCATGTTTGTTCCCTTACCAGGCCCCTGCTGCTTTTCTCTCGCTGCTGTGTTCTCCAGATTTACCTGGCAGTCCAAGGTTCTTGTCTCCTACCGCCAGTTGTTTCTCAGCTGTCTCTGACTGGTGATAGAGAAGCCAGTCAGTTATCCGGGAAAAGCTGTATGGAAGATAATGTCTGCTGCTCCGTGCTTCTCTTCCTGTCACCTTTGGGCCTTTGTTGAGTGAAGGAATGGAGACTGAATAGAGACAGGGTTTTTCCTGAAACATTTCCAAGCTGTTCTTTAAAATGGTTTCTTCAGGATTTTATAGTCCTGTACAGGGTAGGTGAGTGGTAGGGAAGGTATTATAGTGAAATGCTTAAATATTCTTTTCATCCCTTTTCTTTTTTGTTCTCAACTTGGATCTTTTCCCTTTTCCATTGCTAAAAGGGAAATTAATAGAAAGGGGCCATTTAGTGTATTGTGTATCTGAGGAAAGTTCAACTCTGGGATGGAGTTGTAACTGCAGAAATAAAAGGAACCTGGAATGGGTCTTCATTTAGCAAATATGTAATTTATTGAGTTCTTTATGTTTTTTTTTATTTTTGTCTTATTTATTTTTATTTTTATGTTTTTTTTGAGACAGAGTCTCACTCTGTTGCCTGGGCTAGAGTGCCA
>VBSM01000272.1:27765921-27790942 GCA_008086735.1 Cheirogaleus medius
AAGGCTAGTCAAGTGAAGCAGTGGGAGAAGAAGCAAAGGAATCTGTAACTGGTTGTGATCAATTAGTTGTAAACAACACTGCACTCGGACCAACCCAACCCGTTCTTTATCTTTTTAATACCATGAAAGATACTAAAATGAAATTGACCTAGATTCTACCTTTAAAGAGGTTTAACTAAATCTAGGAGGGGAATCTACACAGGCAGCTATACAGAAAACCCTAAATCTAAAGCCAATATAGAAATAGAATACATATAAACATGATTACTGTAATAAGTGAGAAACTTGTCCCATATAGATGAAGTACATTAGGGATCACCCAAGATGACATTGTTTCTCCTGGGGAGGGGGCCAGACTTAATGGAGATATTAAAAAAAAAACTGCCTTAGTATTTCTTGTCTGCACTGAGGAGTGGGGGATGGAAATGAAGACTTACCGACACCAAATAGGGTCTTATCCACAGAATTTTTATTAAACTCTTTGTTCCTTTTAAAAATATTAAATGTCTACATAGAATATAAATTTCTCCTATCAGCTGAAAGCTCAGTATAGGTAGTCTGGCCCCACTAGGCTGAAATACTGGTTAGAGTAATACAATCCTGTGTTCTGTTCCCAAACTAGTCCCAAGCCGTGTGAAGGCCTTTGATTAGCCATTTGGATTTCACATAAATCAACTCAAAAGCACATACGCATCAAAGTCATAGAAGAGCTCTTCATTCCCTCCCTAGAGACTGGCAGTTCTTAGTTTATTAGTAGTAAGTTTATGAGTAGTAATCTCAGACCAAATGAGATTAAAATCAGCAAATATTAAGGAAGGGGCCCTAACAGAGACAGTATAGTAATAACAAGTCTGAAAAACTGTAAGAAGTGGACACAAGAATTCTGAGAGCACGGTAGTTTTCAGTGAGATTTCCACTTAAAGTTTTGATAATTTAAGAAGCTTAACCTTCCATGGACTATCTCAGATCATTCTTTGGATTCATGAAGTGTTTTTGTTAGTTGCTTTGACATAGGAGCCAAATAAATATAATCTCTGAATTGAGTTAGAAAACTTAGTTCCTGCTACAACTGTAAATTTCATGAGAAGGAAGAGGGAGGTTAGTGATTCTAGATGATTTTGGAACATCCCTTTATAGTCTTTCCTGGGCTGACCATGGTCAAATGAGATAATGTGAGAGTGCTTTGCAGATGGACAGTGCTATGGGAACATGAGTTCATCTGAAACTATAGCTCAGTGTTTATTAAAGTGAGGTCTGATGTTACTTTTTTGAATGATCTACATTGCCCGGTGCTAAAGAAAAAGTTATTCCATGATAATTGTTAAAGCATGGTAAGGAAGACTTTATTCAGGACCATTGTGATAGGTGTAGGGACCGCTGCAGTGGGGTCTTGCAGTAGGGAAGAGAGATTGGGCTTGGTTCCAAATACAGCATGGGTAAATGGGAACTTATAGCCAAGGAGCAGTGTGGGGTTTCATTGGATGGAAAATTACTAAGAGGAAACATCAGGGGTAAGGGGAATTCTGGCTAAGCTGAACTAATAGGAATGTTGCTGAAGACAGGCCAGGGTGATTAGACATCACCCGGAGGATGGTGGAAGATGAGGACCTGATCAGACAGGTGGAAGTTCTTGATAAACTGATAAGGTTCTTTGATAAAACTGGATTTTACAAGGAAGTGCACGGATGGGCCTAGCAGAAGATTGAGAATCTACCTGAAGTTTAGCTGAGCAAAGAAAGTTTGTCACCGTTAAATATTCAGATTCCTGGACCTAATCCTACACATTAAGTTAGAGCTACTTAGACTAGAAGTTGCAACCTTTTGGAATTTGAAGTTGCCAGTTGTGAAACTTTGCTGTTTGATAGCAGAGGAGTGTGACTATGGTAGCTCAGAAGAGCAGGCCACAATGTTACTAAATGAAGGGGTTCTCAAACATCTATTCTGTCTTGGAAATAGGAGTGAAATACTGATGTCTTGAAAGCATATTATGTGTTGTGTTTGATTTCCTTATATGATAAAATTTTCCAAATAGCCCCGAGGAAGATGTGATTTCTATCACTACCAATTTTTGCACAAATTGAGGGTTGGTAGGTTTAAGTAACTTGCTTAGGACCAACCATACAACTGGAAGGAGCTGAACTTGTACTTTGGTCTGTCTGGGTCTGAAGCCCAAGCTCTTGGCCTCTACCCACTCTGAATTGCCCAGTGCTAGTGTCACAGCCAGCAGGGTATGGGGTTGGGGAGGGGAGGCAGGCAGAGCTACAGCATCACTGCAGCAGTGAGCTGGTGTGGCCAGGGTGCTGACCCTCAAATTGCAGACAGACCAAACCCTGGCAGACCCAGTAGGGATGACACACAGCTATATATGAGTTTAAGGTCTAGGTACAGGGGTCCTCAAACTTTTTAAACAGGGGGCCAGTTCACTGTCCCTCAGACCGTTGGAGAGTGCGCACTGTGGGCCCAGGACGAGTCGGTTGCTAAGCAGGACAGGCAGTGGTGGCAAAAACACCCAGCGGGCCGGATAAATGTCCTGGGCGGGCCGCAGTTTGAGGACGCCTGGTCTAGGAGATGTTTGTAGGAAGCTGGCTGCTTTGTCGCCTAAGAGCTCGTACATAGAGTTTCTAAAGAGTGGGAAGAGAAGATCACATGTTTTATTTAAAACACCCTGTGACTATTTCATAAGACTTTTCAAATCAATACTCATGTACTTTTTCTTTACAGCTGGTAAGACACGGAGTGGTAAGTTGAGGGGCTTGTCCAAACTTCTGTGTTGGGTCAGGGCTGCAGCTGTGGGAGTAGCAGGGAAGGTGGGAGGGCAAAAAAGCAAAACAAAGCTTCATACGTGTGGAGACCCAGTGAGCCAGGGCATCCCTGGCATCCAACATTCTTGAGATTTTATTATGTCTTGGGACCAAATATGTCTGTCTGGAGAGAGTGATGGTGAAAGGGATAAAGTACAAGTTGTAAGAGAACTTCATAGATAAGGAAAATTAGAAAAAGCATAAGGTAGTTTATGGTTAAAAAGCCCATGCCAAATTCTGGGAGCTTCAGGGTTTTTTTCTTCCACATTGCCCCCTTCAGCTCTTCCACAACCTCAGAGGGTAAGCTCTAGTATTGTTGATTTTTCTGTTTCTGCCTTGTGATAAAGTATGAATACCATATTCATTAGAAAATTGGTTTGTATTTAAGGATATGGTTTTGAAAAGATTTACTCTATATTTTGCTATTCTGTAGACTAGGTTATGGACCTTAGGGTCGCTTTATAACTTGTGATCAAGATAAATATAGGATGTAAGTTAAAGAAATTAAGGCAATTAAAACATCCATATTAAAAGCAAAACATTTCATATATACAGAGTAGATGGTATGAAGTGGCATACCTGGGTTTGGAGCCTCACCTTCCCCATCTGCAACACACACACTCCTTAACTGTAAGCATTTACACAGTTAATTTTATCTCCTGGGCCTTGGTTTCCTCATCTGTGGCTGCATGACCTCTTTGGGGTTTGACATTCTGCAGTAATCAAGCACGGTTTTGTAGTGACCCTGACCATCCCCACCCTGACCTAGTGACTCATGAAAACATTGCTCTTCTCCTTCTCTTCACATTGGCCTGTGTTGATAACACTCATTCCTTGAACTTAGTGGGGACACAGGCAAAGCAAGTGTGTCTCCACATGAAATACACAGAAGTGGTGTGAGCAGGCAGTGTTGTCCCTTGGTTCTAGTCATGCTTCTCCTGTCCTTCCAGCTGGACCCAGTGATAGTCAAATGTGGACTATGGGTCTCCTGGGTGCTTAGTAAAAATATAGGATTCTGGGCTCCTCGCAGACCTATTGAGGTGGAATTTCTGGAAGTAAGGCTCTGGAATCTATATTTTAATAAGCCCCCAAGTGATCCTTCGGCTCACAATTTGAAAACCTGAGTGATTCACCTCTAAGTATGTGGTATGGTCTTTTTTTTTTCTTTTTTGAGACAGAGTCTCACTCTGTTGCCCGGGCTAGAGTGCTGTGGCGACAGCCTTGCTCACAGCAACCTCACACTCCTGGGCTCAAGCGATCCTCCTGCCTCAGCCTCCCGAGTAGCTGGGACTACAGGCATGCGCCACCATGTAGGCTAATTTTTTCTATATATTTTTAGTTGTCCAATTAATTTCTTTCTATTTTTAGTAGAGACGGAGTCTTGCTGTTGCTCAGGCTGGTTTCAAACTCCTGACCTTGAGCAGTCCACTTGCCTCAGCCTCCCAGAGTGCTAGGATTACAGGTGTGAGCCACCGCGCCCGGCCTGCTATTGTCTTTAGATGGAGCCCGTCGTGGCTCCCTGAAGGCAAGGCCTGTGCTCTGCGTGCGTGTGTGTGTGTGTGTGTGTGTACGAGGAGTGTGGGAGATGTCAAAGCTAGCTAATAGGTTTGATCCTGAGTGTGGACTCTAGTTGTGCCATAAGAGAAATGGGCACATAGGCAGAGCAAGCAACAGCTTTGGGAGAGAAGATGCCTATATAATGGGAGCCTATAGAGTGTTTGATGATAAAATATGCTTGAATTTCTAGAACCACTTATAAAGCTGGTATTACTTTCAGATTCATAGTATCTTAGAGTTGGGAGTGATTTTTTAGGTCTTGTTTCAATCTCCTCAGAAGCAGAAAAAACTGATATCAGTTGGATGGTTTAAGTCAGGGAAAAAAATATAATGGAGGAAGCCATTGTGTATAAAGATGACCTTCTTAGACTTGAGAGAAGCTGGCTTTCTTAATAATCTCTAATTAATTTTGAACCTCCACCAGAATAGGCCCTGGAAATAAGATTTGAAATAATATAAACATTCTAAGCAGATATATTCATTTGATGTTTAAAAACATATGCCTTTAGAATTTACTTCTGTCGTTAAGTGGAGTGTTGGCATGTCTTCTTTCAAGATAGTCACTAAGTGCCCTGTCTCCCATTATGCTAAGGAGAAAGGGAGTATTGAGATTTTCAGCGCTCACCCATTGAGTAGATTTCCTTAGGTCGCCTCAGAGTGTTTTCCCAATCTGCTTAATAATCAAGGATGCACATTATTGCTTTCCTTACTTTGGCCTGGGAATGATGCAAAGTAGGCCTGTTGAGTTTCAGAGTGTCTTGGGATGCCACACCCAGAAGGTGGCTTTCAGTGTGTGTTCCCTTCTCAACAACAGTGACTGCCACCCCTGGGACATTGACACTGAATTGTTTTTGCCCTTGTGGGGTGAATTCTCATTGTCCTACCAGAATTCGCTAGGTAGTTTAGGATAAATCCTTTGCCAGCAGGCACGGAAGCAGTAAGTGAAGGCCGAGCACAGCGGAGGAGAACAATTCTAGGAGCTGGTGTGGTCACAGGAAGGATAGAGAACTTGGTCAGGAAGAAGCATGAGTCAGGCTGGTGGCAGTCTGTGGTCTCACACCAGCAGCTGGAGAGCCAGGACTGAAGCTTGAGTCAGAGCCCGGCCGGAGGTCTGAGCAGCATGGTGGACATGGTATGCCAGACACTGAGAAAACTTCCTTAGTCTGGGTGCTTCCTGGGCTTTTCCTGTTGTGTGGGAACTGATGATTAGAACCTCGCTTGTTGTGGCCCACCCTCTGTCCAGGGTGTCAGCTCTGGCAGGGCTGTGGCGCCATGCTAGGTACACTTTTCCTGAATGCATTTGCAAGATAAGTGGTCAAGATGGGATCTGTATTTTGCATAATACTCAATACAGTGGTGCTTATGTGCTGCGGTCAAGTACAGACTGTAAGAACCTGTTAAGGGCAGAGGATTCCAACATGGAATCTTGAGAAAGTTTGCCTACTCAGAGTTTTTCATGCCAACAGAAGTAACAATTTAATAATATTTGAAGTAAATTTTCACCTTTCTTATGGTAGGTTTTGTTTAACTTATTGCTGGGATGTAATGAACTTAAGGTATGTGAATGAGAAATGGAGATGAAGTGTTTTATTAGTTTAGAAAAGGGAGAAAAAGGAACTTGAGTATAGCACACAGCTTTCAGCTCTGAAAACCCACCTCTTTGCCACACTAGTGGCAGAGAAATTACAGAAAGCTGATTGTATTGTCTGCTTGGCAAGTCAAAACAAGATACAGCAAGCTAAAAGATGAGTATCCTAGATTGCTTTCACTTTTCTGTGACATGAAGATTCTAAAAATAAGAAATAAGAAGCCCCTGGGCGGTTATGCTTTGGAATTTGTGTGGACAGATCCAGGTCATCCTTTTACTTCTTTGTGCTTTTTATGAAATGAGACTTTCTGATTAGTGAATCAGAATTTGTCTGATAGCTTTTAAGCTTGATGATTTTAAAACACAATTTGTTACAAAAATTTTAAATTTATAACTCCCTTTAAAGTAGGAAATGAAAATTGCCCTCTTGCTCCCAATTTCGCTTCCAAAGGTTTATATTTACCATGTACTAAAACCTATAATTTCTCCTCTACTTTAGAAATATGTGAAAACACTCTGATTTTTATTTCTCTTTTGCTCTGTGTCATAAAAGTGATTTGCTTTACTTAATTATATGTCCACTAATGGTTCTTAGAGCACTTTTTTATCAGAGTGTGTATCATTTTAACCCATTTTGATGGTTGTTGGAAATATAGTTAAGTTGCCTTACTGGTCTTACTGCTCATTTGCTTTATAAAAAAAATGCAATCTAAGTTTTGTCTTTGGATAACATTACAGTTCTTCCAGTCTTTGGTGACATTTCATGTTTTCACTTATCCAGATGTTGCTAGTCTAAGATAGCAGTTTATGTGTCTGGTCTATTATTGTTCTTGACTAAGATAACCCTTTGAAGTATTATCGAATTCAGCTATGTTATACAATTATGAAACTGCAGGAGGGGGATGTGTTTTCTTCCTTCCTTACTCAGCCTCCCTTCTACTCTGGAGACGAAAGTCTAGAAATCTCATCATCTAGTCCGTCTGATGACTTTCTAGTATTTTATTCAGTAATATTGAAACTAGGAATTTCTTGTCCTTCCTCTACCCCCGAAGTTTTGGCATAGTGATTTGCATTAATATTACTAGCTAACTTTTATTCACTTTTCCTATTAATAGATGCCAGGTACATGGCTAGGTGGTGTAACTTGCTTCTCATCCCCATAATTACTCTATGAGGTATAGGTGCTATTATTTAAAATATAATATAAATGAAGAAATGGAGGCATAAATAAATATAAGAGATATAAGTAATTTATAAATTACATATCTACTTATATAGTAAATATATTTATAAAGTAAGTAAATAATAAGTAAATAAATAAACATAAGTAATTTGCCCAAAGCTTTTAATAGCTATTAAGGGATGGAGTGGAGATTTGAACTGAGGCCTAAATTGACCTCAAAACCCTGACTTAATCTCTGAGTTCTTCTTTCTCTTGTGATGTTCTTTCACTCAGCTGTTATTAGTGAATGCTAACCATGCCAAGTATAGTTTTGGGTGCAGAGAAGACAGCAGCAAACAGAACAGACAATAAAGAATTAAACAAATAAACATAAGTAAACATAGATGGCTATGGAGAAAATACTGAGCAAGGGGAATGGAGGGAATATGCTTTTTGGCAAAACTTATAAAAATATGAGAAATTATTCATTTATAAATTATTCATTTATAAAAGGTTGGAGAAAGGATTTCTCATTTCTTCCTGCTAGGTAGACTTAAAAAATGTCCTGACTGCTTTGTGACTTTGTCCCACCATAGCTGTTGATTGGCCTGATAGTCTGGAAATTGATTAGTGACAAGCCAGCAATCCAGATGGACACAGAAATCATATAATCCTGTGTATGACCTCACCTCTGCAAAATTATTGTGCTATAAACCAGAGCATTTGAGCTTTTTAAAACTAGCATTCTTAAACACTGGGAAAACTAGCGACATTTATTTAGTTCTTCTACAGAATGTATTTACCCTATTTTTAAGTGTTTAAAGATTGAGATAGTTCTTTGCAGCAATCTATTTGTTACTGAGATTTGAAAGGGAATGTTTTGATTTAAATAATCTATGAACAAAACATAATTCCTGTTGTTTATAATATGTCACACTACTTTGGATCATTTTATTTAGAATATGTTTATCATAGCAACAGGAAAATTTAACTACTGTTGCCAGAAAACAGGCCAGTAGCTTCTGTGAACTTTGTATTGGTAATTTAGTTTCAAAGAAAAATAATTTGTTACACATATTCACTATACTTTTTAATTAGAAGGAAATAATTATACTGTGCTAATTTAATGTAAATTCTTCTGCCTTCTTTGCTTCTCTCCCCCAAAAAAGTTTACTGCATGGCTAGCTCTTAGGAGCTGTCATTGATTTGGGGGACCAAACCTTCTATTTTGCTTGGGACTAAGATGTAAAAAGACCAGACAATAAAAAGGAGAGTGAAAATAATTGGCAAAAAGATGACTGTTGATCTTGTAAGCATCTCAAGTGAGAGGCTAGATGAAGAAGGGGGAAGTAAAAGCTGAAGTAGGGCTTTGAAAAGTTGGGAAGCTTAAAGAATTTTCATGAATTAAGCATTCTTAGAATTTCTTTCAGAACTCCCCTCCTCCATCTGGAACAAAACCTTTTTTCTCTTAAGGTGCTCTGTCTTCTATAGTGTTTTAGTTCATGGAAACTGGAAAAAGTAAATAATTGAGTTCTTACACTGTCATCTATTTCTTTTTGATGTCTGAATAACTTTTTGGGATCACAAGTGCTTTTCTCCTCACCCTCGTGAAAACAGTTTGTGAAAAACTCCAAATTTGGGATTTGAACATTGTAGTGGTGACCTTCTAAAAGCATCTGAAATACTTTATTAGTTAAGAATTTAAAAGATTTATGTGTAGGACACATTCATGGGTGACTTCACAGAAAGCCACCCCCAGACTCATTGACCCCTACAGTCTTGGGAGCGCCTAACAAACTGTATGAACTTGGCTTGAGGGGAAAAAAACACATGCCATTTCCCCAAACTCTTGGTTTCTAGTGTGTCTTAGTATTATGGCAGTTTTGCTCCTATTTTACAAATCCTGCACCAGCATAAGAAAATGGGAAGAGAATAATGGAAATTTGAAGGGTCCTCTTTAGGACCTCTCCATCTTCGTTTTTGTCTTTCAGCAGGTAAGGTGGTGAGAAGAGCTTGAGGTTGAAGGTTTTTTCATCTTAGCAATTTTTCCCCCTACCCTGTCCTCTCATACTTTTTGTGACCTATGTTGTAGATGATGATTTCTTCTTTACTACCAGCTCACTTTGTGACTTTTCAGTGTCCAAAGTGGATTAAGTGGCCCACAGTTTCTGTGACTTGAGTTTCAAAACTAAGATTGCCATTTACAATATGATTGTTTTTAATAGTAGCAAGATGTAAGGAACTGTTGTAAAATCTTGGTTTCATTAGTGTTTAAGGTGGGTGATTATGATACTTATTAATCCATCTAAATTTGTCCTGGGTTATTGCAAACTTTGTGGCTGTAAGGCTTGCCCCTGGGAACTTAATGGACTGTTGTCTTTCCCAATGTTTGAGAAAAGTATATGGCAAAAAGTGGAAAAGCTGGGTTGACTTCTTTTCCCTATATTTTAGTTGAAAGGGTCAACTGTATATATGTTTATCTGTCTAAAAGTGTTTGTAGAACGTCCTTTAAAAATATATATCTGTATTGTGGTTTTTAAAAACAAGATCTTAAAACCCTTTTTAATAAAAAAATGAAAATGAGTTAAGCAAAATCATTAATTGACTTCTTATTTATCGGGTAGGAATAATGTGTAAAAGAGTAAAATATTGCTTCATTTACATATTTATTGACCATGGCTGAGCTTCACTCCTGTAGGAATGTTGTGTGTCTCGTTCACCTTCCTGTCAGTGTGATGCCTGACACTTGGGCTCTCGGTAAATATTGGAGGAATGATTGAATGCATGAGTCACAGATCAGTTCTTGAGAATGTTATAATAGAAACAACAATGATATTTAGTAAAAATTGAGTACATCATCAACCCCAGTTATTTGTACAACTTTTAAACCAGCTTTGATGAAATTTGATCTGAAAACATATTGAAAATATGTTTGGTTAACCTCTTTATTTGTATTGTTATTAATTAGAATTCAACCATAGGAATGTACATTAAGTTACAATTCTGTTTTTATTTTTAAGAGAAGTTTTGCATGCACCACTATTACAACAAAGTAAGCTTCCCCTTGCTTTTTCATGTTTGAGTGGTGAAACTGAAGTTAAGTTGAAAGATTTCAGGCCCGTGAACTATATATTGAGCACACACCCTGCATATTTTGCCTTCCTGCCTTTAGGCCTTTATTTTAGATTCCATACCTTGAGTTCTCCATCCTCTCCTTAGAGTGTGAAACTCTTATCACACCACCTCCCTTCACTGCACCCCAGGTGTCTTACTTTCCTGGCAACATTTTAGAATGCATTTGTACTATTTTGTACTCAATTACATAATTTTATTTTGTTCACTATTGTTTTTATCACTGCCTGGGTGTTTTCCTCACTATTGGAAGAAGGGCCCTTGGAATGAATCATCACAGTGGGAAGGGAAACATTTGAAAGTTATTTACTGTGTTTTTATAGTTGGGGAACTATGAGTATTTTTCTTAACATTAGTATTTGCTTCCAAGGAACAGTAAACTTGCCTAAACTTAGTAAATTGTAATCATAATAATAGGATATTTACAATTGTTTTTAATTTATAAAAGAATTTGCTTTACCATGGTGCTGTTTTAGAGGGGAAAAATTGTAAAAATGTTCAATCGAAATATTGTTAATGTTATTTTTCAAGATGTGCTAAAAATGATTTTCCTCTTAGGGCAAGTTTGCTAGAGGCCATATTCTCCTATCTTGAGCCCACTGCTGGCATCCCCTCTGTAATACCCTTCCTATGTAATTACCTGCTTTCCATTCCAAATTTTCTATGACAAGGTGTTCCTAACCTCCACAGGTGATCACCATGGCAACGAGGTAATCTGTTCTATATTTGGAGTATGAAAGTAGCGCCTTCTTAAATCTAACAATAAATGAGAGTTCCAGGAAACCAGTGTTTTAAATAAATTTGATTATTTGCATTTTAAAAAATCCCATCATTCAGTCATGTTTATATTATATTGGGGAAAACTAGTTTAATTGTGATCTTTTATTATTTTCAAAACCTAGCAGCTAACATTTACTAGTGACTTATTGTGTCTTAGCAGTATGCTATTTTTATTCCTATTGTGCAGATGAAGAAACTGACAACTCAGTAAAGTTAAATGACTTGACCTAGTTCACAGAACTAGCAAGAACAAGAATTGAAAGTCCAACCCAGGCAGCTTAACTTTGGATCCTCCACTCTAATCCATTTCTCTGTCCTGCTGGAGGCTTGTTAGAATGGTCTCTTTCTAGCGAGTCCAGCCTACTATGAGTGCCTGACCCTTTTTAAAGATGCTTTGTGTGACGTGTAGCGCTAAGCAAGCACGACTGGGGTGAGCACAGTGAAGGGAGATGAGCATGATGCTGTGGGCGTGGAGGCAAGTCAGAAACACCTTAGAATTCAAATAGCAAAGAATCTTGTCACTGATTTTTAAAATCGCACAGTTTCAAACGTAATGTTCTTAATAAAGGCTACAGATGACTCAAAAGCTATGGAAATCAGAGAGTGAGGTAGAAATGCTTGTAGTGTTCTAAATGGTAGGAATCTGATTGCAGCATCTGCTTCACACAGCATTTGTGTCGTGAAACTCTCCTTTCATTCTGTAGTTAATTTTCAAATAGTCCCGTGACTATTAATAGGCTTACATGGATAAGTTAACTATTAATAAACCATAACAGTTAAGTTTATTTAGTATAACATTTTGTGGAGGGGTTGATAATTAAATATTCAAAAATTTGCCTTGGTTTGATAAACATTGTCTTTTGTTTAATGAATAAACTGAAAAACATGAAATTATCTTTACATATAATCTTATTTCTCTTCTAAAATTATATAGTTTTAGGAGTAGATGAGACCATAGAACATAACCAACCTTCCTGATGTTCCAGATGAAGACGACTAAGGCTCAGAGAAGCCGTGTAGTTTGTCGAAGGTTGCACGGCACACAGCTGATGATGATTGGAGCCTGGGTCCTTTCTGTCCCATCTCAATGAGTTTTCATGTGTGTGCTTACACTCGTAGTTGTTTTCAATTTAGCTGATGTCAACACATTGGTATATACTGAGGGGAGTGGGAGTATCCTGGAAGAACTTAACACGTATTAAATGCTTGCTGTGTATATCACCGTTGGTTAGCACTGTGAGGACTGGTAATACTGTCATTGTCATCATCATCATGGTCTTCCTCATCATTCCCATTCTTGGGGTAGGAGGGCCTGAGTGTTTCAGAGGTTAAGCAGACTCTTTGGGGGAATCTAGGTTTCAAGTTCTTTTCTGTCAAATACTGTGTATTTTGCCACAGGGAAAATGAGGTTTCAACTGTCCTGCTGACTTGTCAATTTGTTGTGGCTGATTTGAGCCCTGTGCGGAGGATCTGGAAGCAGCCTCTGGGCTTAGTGGGAAAGGGCAGTGTTTTATGATATCTGCCATGGCCCTGGAATGGGGTTAGGGTGGTACATGTGACAAATCTGTTTCTCAACCTATCATTTCTTTTAACATAGCCATCTGATTCTTAGTTTCGCAGGATAGGAAACTCAATTTTAAGTTCACGTGGGAAATGGAGGGTTGGTGATCAGGCTTTGGAAGGTCAACTCATGTTCACCAAAATGTTTTATCTGTACTAATATCAATTCAGTAATTTGCCTTTCTGTTTGGCATACTCACATATATTTATTTATATTATTAATATGTTTACTAATAATAAGTTTGTAATCTTATGTATAGGGTTGCGGGGCCTGTTCCACTTGCCCCCCAGCATTTTGGTTATTGCCTGGTGGCCCCTCTGCTCTTCTCCACCGCTGCTGGACTTTGTCTAGGACTTGGGAAGCCTGGATTTGTCTGGGTTTGCTTGGCCTAATGTCTTTCCTGCTCCTTGTGCTTGTACTGTATGTTGGAAAGGAAGATGTTTTTGATGTCTAGAAATGTGCTCTTGTGAGGAAAGTACTGTAACTTAAGGCATTGCCACAAAAGGAAGACCATCAAAGCTTTTAAAAAATTATATCATCCTTTCAGTAACTAAAGTGCTCACACTGAAGGGTGAATGGAAAAAAAAAGAATAAGTTTTTGGGTGAATAAGAATTATGGGTGGGCAGAAAAATATTAAAAATTGCATTAATGGGTTATATACTGTTGTAGAGTAGTGCTGATTCCTGTGTTTGTTCAAACAGAAGCGTTAGGGAGGTTCTCTGTCAGGTACTCTAGTAGATACTTTGAGAGCTACAAAAATGTAAATGCATGATTCTTGTCTTAGATGAGCTTACCTGTCAAAGGAAATAAGACATGGACAGGAGTGATAATACACAATTATGAATGAGATCATATGTCACTATTACAGATAATGGTCACATTTAACAATCAGTCCTGTGTTTCTTTTGGAATGGTCTTTCAATGGGTGGGATTAGACTGAGAAGCTCCTAGCATGAAAGCATATCATTTGTGGAAAGCATTTTGTTTTTATGAGTTATATTCAGTCTTATGTATAATGGAAATGACCAGTGTTATGCAAACTATAAAATTGAATAGCTCATATGATTCTTGATTGCAATTTGAAATGTATTTTTTCCAACACATACAATATCTGCTGTAGATTTTGGAAAGTGGTATTCATACAAATTCTGAACTTTTCTTTTTATATATAGAACACTTATTAACCTTCTATAATATGTGAACAAATGGTTATATAAAAATTTGACTTCAAAAGCAAATTATTTTGTTTCTTAGATGTTTTTAATGAACTGGAAATCATTGTGGTATTCTTTTTGTCATTTGTTTTTTAAATGGAATTTAAGAGTCCTTCATACATACTTCAAAGTTTTCGTTTTCTGTATCTGAATTCTAATTTACTGCTGCTATATAGTTGCATTTTTCATCAAAATTATATACAGTACTGCTGTTGGTCAAAATACTCTATTGAAAAGAATATAATTATGTCATAGATCATATACCTAGCTTCACATTAAGAAAAGGTATTAGAAACATAGTTTCATAGGTGAATCACAAGTGGCATTAAAAAATTTTGTGTTTTTTTTTTGTTACCTGGGGCCTATAGATTTAATGAGTTTAAATTATTCCTTTGGCTTCAATTCTGGTGGGTAACCTAATACCATGGTGAATGGTTACTGTGACTACCCTGTTGCTAAGAAACCTGTTATGTTATCAAGTTGCCTTGGTGAAGTATTGGCTTCTTAGGACTCCTTAGCACTGCTGGGAGGTTGTTAATCAGAGCTATGAAGGACTTCATCGAATTTGTTTCCCAGGTTATAACTAATTTTTCATCAAGAAGAGAAACAAACCTAGGTCTGTACAAACTGGCATTAAACAAAGTCCAATTTATTTTAAATAAAATCACAACCTTTAGTTATTTTAAAAAAAGAGTTGTGATCCAAGATACAAAACTATTTTTACTACTGTGAAGTTAGAAGGATTTTGTGGATTGAAGGTAACCACCTTTGCATTCCATTTTAGTTTTCTTAGAAGGATTCTTGGCAGTGCTTTTGCAGTGTATAGAAAAGTATTTGAATTGAGATTGTGAGGGGAAAAAAGTGAAATTATTTTAGTTATTTGATGTTAGTTGCTCCTGTTATGAAATGATTCAATATTTTATTAAAAAACAACAACAACAAAACCCAATGGTACACAATGTAGCATTAAAAAAAATTTACCACACTTGCTATCAGGTCAGGAATTCTGTTCAGGGCAGGAACCTGGCTTTTGCTAGCTTTGCTCCATGGCAAAAAGTTTCAGACTCTTAAAACTCCACAAGTTAATATATTAAAGGATCTGAGAAGTTCTGTTGCAAACTGCTTGCAGTTTTGTCTAACTTAGATTTCCTCCACGTTGTTTTCTCTTAATGTTCACATGAGTCTTGAAGTGCTTGTTTTCAGCAAAAAACCATTTTGAGAAACCCTGTTATTGATTGTTTTTTAGAGAGAGAATGCAGAAGGGGTCATTTCATTTGACACCAGTCTCCTTAAAGTAGTACCAATTAAATCACAAGCCTGTAGAACTGGAGTGAGCCGTTCAAGTATACAGGAGTGGGCACAGTTAAGAACCCAGGCTTTGGAAGTCAGACTGGCTGGGTTCAATTTTGGGGCTTCTGTCTCCAACTTTCTGACCTTAAATGAGTTACATAATGACTCTAATCCTCAATTTCCTCAACAGTAAAAGAGGGATGATAACAGTTTCTACCTCAAAGAATGGTGTGGATTAAATAAGATTATATGAAATGCTTAGCATGATTTCTGGTACTTAATGTGAGCCTTTGTAAATGTATGCTGTTAATTATTATAGAGGACATTTTTAGGGAGCTATGAGTAGTTTCTTTAAATCTTAAAAGTTTAAGTATTTCACATTTGACAACATCTCACACGCTAAAGCTTTTAGTTGCTGGGAAGAGTTTTCAGATTTTTAAATTTTAATTTATTTTTTATTCTTAATTTTTTTTGTGATTTATTTCTCCCCGTCCTTTTTTCCTGGAGTTTGGAGCTGGACTTTCTTGGTGTTGGCCCTGACTCCTCTGGGGCATCAGTTTTTTCATCTGTAAAATGGAGGTAGGATTTGGCTGACATCTCTGGTCACATTCCGAGAGCTAAGCTCTGGGAAGGCTTGGTGAAAGGTTCCATTCTGGTTCCATTTTGAACAGAAGGGGAAAGGTCTAGAATTTGAGGACATCTTTCAAAGACTATAAAGTTAGGATGGGCCACAGGAATGATAGCACCTCACTTTTTTCTTTTCCTTGTCTTAAAAAGACAACAGAAACTCTCAGAGGCAGTGAGTAAATGGACAGTTTTTATATATTTGGGTTAAATATATGCTTTAAGTCATTGCTCTCCTCTTTTTAAAAAATAATTCTTTAAAATGTTTGAAACAACCTCAAATCTACAAAATTGTTACAAGTACAGTACAAAATACCTTTCTGCTCTTGTTAGCTAAACCCAATTTGTTTTAGGGAAATAATCTGAACAGTACAGAGAACTTTTTTCCAGAACTTTTAGGAGAATAAATTGGTCTCTTGGTGTCTGTCAACCATGAATACCTCAGTTGTATTTCCTTACAAACAAGGACATTTTCCTGTATAACCATAATACAACCATCAAAATTAGGAAATTAGTATTGACATATAAATATTTCTAACACCTTATCCTCAGGTCCCATTTAGGTTTCACAAGTAGGCCCCATGAAATCCTTTATAGCAGAAAGACTCAATTCAGAATCATGCGTGGTCTTTGGTTGCTGTATCTTTTTAATTTCTTTGAGACTGGGACAATTATACAATATTTTGCAGAATTGTGTGACCTTCATACTTTCGAAGATTACAGGCCAGCTATTTTGTAGAATGTCCTTCTATTTGGATTTGTCAGTATATCCTCATGATGAGATTGAGGTTATCCATCTTTAGCAGGAAGTGATACAGTGTTTTCATTGCATCCTTTCAGGTGGTCATGATTTTGATTTGTCCCACTACTGGTGATGATCACTTTGATCACTTGATTAAGGTGGTATCTGCCAATTTTCTCCATTGTAGAACTCCTTAATTTCCTTTGATAATAAGTATTTTGTAAGGGAGTACTTCAGAGTGATGTAAATATTAATTTTCTTATCAAAATGTCAATTTATTCTTTATTCATGCTAGTATAGACTCATGGTTTTGCTATATTCAGTGGATTATAATCCATTACTAACATTATTTTGATGATCAGATAAAATTCCTTTAAGCTGTCTTACCTGTTCTTTTAACATGTTCCCATCATTCTTTGAGCATTCCTTTTTGGTTCAAAGAGATATTCATCTTGTACTTTTCTTGTCTTAGTCCTGAATTAAGCATTGCTCTAAGAAATCCTGGTTTCTTTTACTAGAGCATGGTATTTATTTATTTATTTTTATTTCAGCATATTATGGGGGTACAAATGTAAAGGTTACATACATTGCCCATGCCCCCCCTTGAGTCAGAGCTTCAAGCGTGACCATCCCCCAAACGTTGCAGAGCATGGTATTTAGAAGCCGAGATCTGTGTGGTATGTGTGCCTGTTACTAATTGGGTTGTGCCTCTCCAAGACTCTGGGTGGACAGAGTAGGAGAGAATATTTGAATGTATATATGTACATACTAACACACTCACATAGATATACACATGCATAAAAACACACATTTATATTTATTTCTACATCTAGATTGAAATCTAGCAGTTTACACTGATACCTCCACTTCCAATCCAACACTGAAAGGTTGATCTAATTCTTTCTGTATTTGTAAAACTCTTATTATTTCTATGACAGTGAGAAATCTGGCTCCCTGTGTATGTAACCAACCTCCCAGTACATCCTCTGCCTCACTCCTTGGGCTGTGATATCTGATATCAGATTGCCTCTCCCTGTGGATACCTTCCTTACCCTGCTCAGACTCTGACATCCAATGCCAGGCTGCTACCAAGGATGGTGTCTTCTTTAGCTCGATTGTTCTCCAAATTCCTGTGCTAGACCACCCTTTTATGTGGACACTCCATGTTGGGCTGCCACCACATCTAGATATTCTTCACTCTGCTGCTCCAGTTATCACTCCCTATGTCAGGCTGACCCCTAACCTTGGGGGTAGGGAACAGAAAGAGAAAGAGATAAATGAAGAGCCATTTTCATGTTTTTAACATGCCTAGTGAAGGAGCGGTTGTTGTTTGGACTATTTAATTTTGAAAACACTATTGTACTTATCAAGGAAAAAGTTATATATACAGTTTAATCCTTAATATTGTCTGTAGTTTCTTGGAAAGTGTGACTTTTTGCAAAATAATGTATGATGAAACCAATATTACCACAGGCTAATTGATACAAATAAGAGTTAAGATAAAATAAAGCATATTTCTTGTCACAAAAACATCACCAAATTTCTAAGTAAAAACCCTAAACACTTCTAATATTAAACTTTGAAATGAATGTGAACTATACATACCTTTAAGAAAGATTAATAAAAACAAGCAATATAATTATATACCCAAGTTTTAGTGAGTCAGTGAGTGATAGCAATTATAATGATGGTGGATTAAATCAAGGAATAAGTGTTTGCAAAGCAAAAATTGTAAGGAGCACTTCCTACCACCCTGCTGTTCACAAACAATCACACGTGGTGGTGTCGCTGAGTGCTTTTGTAACATGTTGTTCATTGTCATGCATTTGTATGGTTATCATATACTTTACGAATTTTTATTTTATAGTATTTTGTATTCATTCATTCATTCATTTTCTAACCCGCTATTCCAGTTCAGGGTTGTAGGTGGCTGGAGCCTATCCTGGCAGCTCAGGACACAAGGTGCGAACCAACCCAGGACAGGATGCCATTCCATCACGGGGCACACTCAAGTACCCCACCACACTCACTCTGACTGGAGCCATTTAGACATGCCAGTTCACTTAATGGGGACATATTTGGAATGTGGGAGGAAACCAGAATACCTGGAGAAAACCCACGCAGACATGGGGAGAACATGCATACTCCATACAGACAGTAGTCCTGGCAAGGAATCGCTTTTTTTTCCCCCTCATCAATGTTATAATGAAATGATAGTGAATGAAATGACATTCTTCAAGGACCTACTGTATACAGGTGATCTTTAGTGGTTCACCTTAAGACTTTTCATTTTACAATGGTGTGAATGTGAGACACTTTTGATAGAAACCAAACTTCAAGTATCCATGCAACCATTAATGTTTTTCACTTTTAGTACAGTATTTAAATAAATTGATATTGATACATGAGATATTCAACATCTGATTATAAAATAGGCTTTGTGTCAGATGCTTTCACCCAACTGTAGGCTAATGTAAGTGTTCTGAGTATGTTTAAGGCTAGGCCAAGCTATGATATTTGTTAGGTTTATTAAATGCATTTTTGACTTATGATATTTTCACGATATGATGGGTTTATTGGGATGTAACCTCATCTAAGCTGAGGAGCATCTGTAATTGTTTTTGTCATTTGAGTTGGAATTTAAACAAACTAATGCAATAGTAAATGTGCCGTCAGTTCAATGGCTTAGTTTGAAAAATAAAACTATACCTGAAAACTGGATGAAAATTGATCTTGTTGTTTAAGGAGGGAAGAGAGGAACATTTGAAGTATTCTTTCAAAAGTACACCAAAGTACCTTTGCCTTTATTTAATTTTTATTAAAAGAGCTATCTTTGTTGTTGCCAACATATCTGCCATATGCATATGTGGGCAGAAAGAGTTTGAGTAGCACTTGTTACTGAAAACTTCTTAGTGGATTTATTTGAACCGTGGTTCAGAATTTTTATGCTTACACTCTTATCCCTGTGTAGAGGTTTGGACCAGCCATGTTCTCAGAGCTCTCTGTTCTAGCCAGCCTCTCTAAGGGCTCCTACAGTGAAGTTCTGTTAGCACTTCCATTGGAAACCTATCACAGGGGCTGGGTTCTGGCAGAGTGCCCCTGTCAAGAAAGCTACAGCCCCAGTGGGGGAAGCACAGGGTGGAGTTTTTCCACCCTGATTCTGGCTGCTCTCCAGACCTTGGAGTGTCTGTGAGGTTTCTTCTCTTTTCTTTCTCCCTTAAAAAAACCCAACAAAACCAAACCACTATAGCCCTACTACTCGGACATATTAGGGATGTGGGCTGTGTGTGTGTGGTGTGCAGTGGGGTGGGCTTTTTAGTTAGCTCCCAAGCAGTGCTCTTTTCTACTACTGGTTTTCTTGTCAGTGTGGTAGCATGAGAAGTGGTAGCAGAACTGTAAGGTAAGTCTGTACCTCTAGAGGATTTTGTCATGGGATTTTTATTTCCCTGTGGTTGTCTGAGCAAAGCAATGGCAATCTTCTGCTGGGTCCTTAACTATCTGTCTATACCATTATTTGTACAAAATGCCAGCTTAATGAGAGTCTAAGTCATCCTTAGCAGTTTCTCACCTCTAGCCAATGGAGTACTACAATATGGCAGCTGTTTTACAGATATCGGTGTACCCTTCATTTCTTCACTGTGAGGTTGCCAGATTTAGCAAGTCAAAATACAGAATGTCTTGTTAAAGTTGTATTTCAGATATACAACAAATAATTTTTTAGTGTAAATAGGTCCCATGCAGGTCTTGGGACATAATTGTATGAAAAATTATTTGTTGTGTGTCTAAAATTCAACTTTAGCTGGGTGTGTCCTTTCTTTTATCTGGCAGCCCTACTCCATGAGTTTTAGCATGATGTAATAACTTGGATATGTGTTATACTTAAACTATATGTGTGTGTATATTACATGATAAGTTACTAAAAAGTGACTGGATTTGCAAATAAACTTTTGAGTGCATGAAATTTTGAGCTCCTTAAAAGGCAACTGAACTGCAGTCGAGCTGACAAATCATACATGCCACATTCCCAGACTGGGTTAAGTTGGCCATCTTGAGGTAGGAACTTGAAGTTACATCATCCAGAATTTCTCATTATCCTTTCTTCCTCCCTCTCTTGAATGACTTCTCAGTTCATAGGTTAAAAATTTGGGCTAAGCATTCCCTTCATAAAAAGCCTCTTTCCTTTATTCATTGAGAAAGATAGAAATCTGTAGTCTTAATATAGACTGGTCTATATGAGGTTGTATTCATGCATGTAAGAACAAAAGAAAGAGTTTTAGAAAGCCTCTGACTTGCGTTGTCCTTTTTTTGGATATTTTCTTTGGTATATTCTACAAGAAGACTAGAGAACCCCACAAGATAAAATTAAAGATCCCTCTATTCTATGTTAGGTACTTTCTTTAATATTCTTTGATGCACTTGATTCAGCTAACACTGTTTTACAAGGGCAAGTGATGATGATTTCTCATTTTGTAAGTCAGGAATTCTCCAAGCTGAACAGTTCATTGGGTACCTACCCAAAGGATAAAGGGTTTATCTTATTATAAAGTCAAAGTATTGTCTTATTAACCATCTGTTGTTGAATTAGTAGATTTCTGTTAGGGCCCTTCTGTCCTCAACTATGTCATTTCATCTTCCCTGGAGTCTCTGGTCCCTGACCTCTAGAAGAGATTACTTGTAAGCACATCTATAATTTGGCTTCCCCTTCATGATGTGCCTCAAATAGAATCAGGGCTTATTATTTGAGGCTTTTTAATAGTTTAGTGCAGGAGTTGGCAGACTTTTTCTGCAAAGGGCAAGATAGTAAATATCTTGGTTTGCAGACATACAGTCTCTGATGCATATTCTTTATTTCTTTAACAACCCTTTAAAAATGTGAAAACCATTTTAGCTTGTGAGCTGTACCAAAACAGGCATGGGCTGGCAGTAGTTTTCCTAAATAAGAGTATTTGCGCTTAGAAATATATTACATGGAGAGTTCTGAAATTTACCCTTTATTTTTGACATATGTAAAAGTGGAAGTGAATATTTATTAATAAGAGTGTGTTATAAGCCATGGGCATTATATATGTTATACAATATATATTATATATATGAAGTATATATAATTTATATAATTATATTATATAATATATATCATATAATATATTATGTATATATAAAAAATATCCTTAGGACTCTGCCTTTCTCCCTGCCCGCTTCCCCTATGCCAGTTACTCATATTTTTAAAAGGAGAATTTTGTACTTTATTGTTAAATTTTTTTATTTATACAAAACAAAATATCATTCTGACATATTTCTGTTATCAGATATGTAGGAGCAAATGGTCATATAGCAAGTTCATGCCCTGTGAACATATTGCTATCTCTGTGAGGCACTCCATCACTCTTCTGGTGGGGAAAAAGCAAGACAGAGTATTGGTTTGTTTTCTCTTTGTGTTTATTTACTTATGACATGGAGGATTTGGTGAAAATTTGGTAGAACAGAACATCCTAACCAGTTTAGCTATCTTTCAGAACTGTCAGTTCCTAAGAAACTACACAAGCATTTTATTTTGAAACCTAATGGGGAGGGATACTACATTCACATAGGAATGTAACTCAATAGGTAATTTGCTGTTTGATTTGCTCCATCTTTTTTCTGATTTCCTTCGAAAGATTATACTTGCTGTTCCTCCAGATTACAGTGGTAACAACAAGCATGCTCCCAAAAGCACCTAAGGGGAAAGATAGCCCACTGGAATCCATCATACACTTCATACCAGCTACAGCTAACTGTTCTTGCTGATTGGTATAAAGCCATTCAGTCACTGCATGTCTGTTATTATAGATGGAAGCTGGGGTATTTCCCATCATTTTTCCCTTCAGGCCTTTACAAATGATTTTTGGGCACGAATGTGATTGTGAATAGACAGACATAGCTTCTAGGAAAGCCGTTGGGACTCACTGAATTGTGACTGTCAGACAAAGGCATTTTGTTTAGAAGGCTTGTCCCAAAGTGGTATTGGAGTCTGAAAGAAGGGCCGCCAGCGTCTCGCTCTTTCTGCTGTGAACTAATAGGAAAGCTGATGTTTGCTGAGTGGATGGCTGTACTCACTGTCCAAACAGATCTCTGTTTGCCAACTGTGAACATATTGCTGCCTCTGTGAGGCACTCCATCATGCCTTGAATGGATCCTCTTGTGTTCAGAATTTTCTGACTCAAAGAGAGGGAAAGAGAAATATTTCTTTCAGACTCCAGCATTCACTGTCCCATCCATAGTCTCATCAGACTTTTAGAAACCAAGCATGCACCAGAGACGCTTCTTAAGGAGAATGAGAAAGGAGCACAGAAAAAGGAATAAAGTAAGAGACAGCCCCATTGAAATGCCTTTATTCTGGCCACTTGTGGCCAAGTTTTCATAAATAAACTAGTCTGCCCTGGTAAATAGAGTTGTGAGAATATTCCTGATTTCTCCTGAGCAAAGTAAAACTTTCACCACTGAGTTTTCAACTCATGATTCATTTCTGTGCACTTACACACACATGCACAGACACCTTCCAAAACATACGATACACTCACAATGTGTTATTAAACAGATGATAGTTTCATTCCACATGGATAATTCCTTAAGAAAAGGTTAATTGATATGAAGATATTTTGATTAATTTATAAACTCTCTTTTAATATAAGAATTCCAAGCTTATTGTATATGAAAGGGTGAAAATAAAATGGAATCGTTTTGTTGTCAGTTTAGTCACTTTCTACAAGTCAACAGCAATAGTACTTTTCTGGCAAAGTCTAATATTTGCTGCATGAATTGAAAACATAACTTATGGAAAAGGTTAGGTGTTCCTTGCAATTGCCCATTGTTCTGTGTCTTAAGGTTTAGAAACCTTGGTTGAGTGGAGGAAAAAACAACAAGGTTGTTGATAGTGGAACTCAATAAGACATGGCAAGGACAGGGCTCTTACACATTTTGGCCTGAGTTGTTTATTGAGTACCTGTTAAACACTGGGCAAACTTTGCTTCATTGTGGGGGAAATGAAGAGGATTTCCTGTAGTTGATGGGAAGGACAGAATGCTTTTATGAGTACAAAGGTAGATTTTTATACAGCAATAAACTGTATTGCCTGGCCTTAGTCAATTAGAAATCAATGTTGATTAGCCTACTTGGAGTAAATGATTCTTTGGCTTAACCCATAAAAGCTTAAAACCAAGATCATTCTCCTTCCTCGAAGCTACAATATTTGCCATTTTGGTTGTCTGGATATTATATCTTATCTAGGACTAACTGTACTCACAGAGAAATCCAACTCTTTAACCTTACCAGTTACTGGAATAACACAGGGGGCAGTTGGAGTAGGAGAGGAAATAAATGGCAGCTAACCCGTCTGGAAAGCTAAGCATGTGCCAGGCACTCTTTTAAATATTTTATATATGTGAACTCATTTCTTCCTCAGATAATCTTCTGAGATTGGTATGATTACGTTCTTCATTTTATAGATGAAGAAACCAAGGTGAAGACAGAGGTTTAGTAACATGCCTAGATCACATAGTTAGTAATTGGTGGAGTGTGGAATCTAATCTACAGGAGCATGGCCCCAGTATTGGCCACAACTGCTATTCTATGCATGGCCAGTAAGAAAACCTACAGTCTCCCTGTGGCGTTCTCCTTTCTTTCCTTTATTTCTTGTAGTGTGTGCACTATATCATGATTTTGGAGAAGTGTTTAGAGGTACTCAAAATCCAAGTACTAGAAGACTGAGATCACTTCAGAAAGGTAATATATTCAGTAGGTAAAGGAATTTGCTCCTCTTTCTGTTTTTATTACAGAAAGAAATTCCATACTTTTAATTAATCCCTGATTGTTGTTATAAATTGATTGAATCACATTGTCTAGTAGGTAGGGCTGGATAAACTATTTTGTTCAAAATTAGGCATAGGCGGCTCATGCCTTAAAATGATCAAATCCATTAATGACAAACCCACTGCCAGTATCATACTGAAAGGGGAAAAATTGAAACCATTCCCTCTTCGAACCGGAACTAGGCAAGGATGCCCACTATCTCCTCTTCTATTTAACATAGTGCTCAAAGTCCTAGCTATAGCAATCAGGCAAGAGAAGGGTATTAAGGGCATCCAAGTGGGGGCAGATGAGATCAAACTCTCGCTCTTTGCCGATGATATGATATTATACCTAGAAAACCCCATAGATTCGTCCAGGAGACTCATAGATTTGATAAATGAATTTGGTAAGGTTTCAGGTTTCAAAATCAATATACACAAATCAGAGGCATTCATATATGCCAAGAACCTCAAGCCGAGACTCAAAGCAAAAACGCAATACCTTTTACTATTGCCCCAAAGAAAATTAAATATCTAGGAGTATATTCCACGAAAGACTTATACAAGGAGAGCTACAAAACACTAAAAAAAGAAATTGTAGAAGATATAAGCAGATGGAAAAATCTACCTTGTTCATGGATTGGTAGAATCAATATCGTTAAAATGTCAATATTAAGGTGATCTACAGAATCAATGCAATCCCCATCAAAGTATCACCATCATTCTTTACAGATCTAGAAAAAATA
>VBSM01000272.1:27791042-27887175 GCA_008086735.1 Cheirogaleus medius
TGAAACCTTAAGAATCCTAGAAGAAGATGTTGGGAAAACCCTTTCAGACATTGGGCTAAGCAAAGAATTCTTGAAGAAGACCCCCAGAGCAATCACTGCAGCAACAAAAATAAACAAATGGGATCTGATCAAATTAAAAAGCTTCTGCACAGCCAAGGAAACTATCATTAGAGCAAATAGACATCCCACAGAATGGGAGAAAATATTTGCTCTCTACACTTCCAATAAAGGTCTAATAACAAGAATCAATCTAGAACTCAAAAGAATTAACAAGAAAAAATCAAACAAACCCATCAAGAAATGGGCAATGGAAATGAACAGAGACTTTTCCAAAGAAGACAGAATAATGGCCTGCAAACATATAAAAAAATGCCCAGCATCTCTAATCATTAGAGAAATGCAAATCAAAACCACAGTGAGATACCATCTAACCCCAGTGAGAATGGCCTGTATCAAGAAATCCCAAAACAACAAATGCTGACAAGGATGTGGAGAGACAAGAACACTCTTACACTGCTGGTGGGATTGCAAATTAGTGCAACCTTTGTGGAAAAGAATTTGGAGATACCTCAAAGAGCTAAAAATAGAAATACAATTCTATCCAGCAATAGCACTATTAGGCATCTACCCAAAAGAGCATGAGACATTCTATTATAAAGACATCTGCACCTGAATGTTTATGGCAGCACAATTCACTATTGCAAGGATGTGGAAACAAGCCAAGTGCCCGTCAATTCGTGAGTGGATTATTAAAATTTGGTATATGTTCATAATGGAATAATATTACTCAATTCTGTGAAATGACAGCGAACTAGTACCGCTTACACTATCCTGGATTAAGCGTAAGCCCATTATCCTAAGTGAGGCGACACAAGATCAGAAAAATGGGCTCCACATGTACTCGCCATCACATTGGTACTGCCTGATTAACACTATGGTGCTCAAATGGTGGTAGTGTTCACCAGGGATTTGGGGGTTGGGGGGGTAGACCCATATCTTAGGGATGTGGTAAGCATTGTGTAGGGGAAGGGCATACCTCTAACCCTTGCTAGGGAGAGACAAAGATATAAAATGTAACCAAAATGTTAAAACAAAACAAAAAAAATTTATCGGGTGTCAGGCAGGTGGGAGGGGGGAGGAGGGGATGGGTATATACATACCTAATGAGTGTGCTATGCACCACCTGGGGGATGGACATGCTTGAAGCTCTGACTCGAGGGGGGAGGGAAGGCAAGGACAATATATGTAACCTTAACATTGTACCCCCATAATGTGCTGAAATAATAAATAAATAAATAAATAAAATATTTTGTTCAGAGCTTAATTGGCTATTGATTTTAAACTTGAAGTCAATCATGAGGTATCTTAGTATAAAATCAAGATACTTACATGTACTTAAATGCTATATATATAAAAAAATTCAACCATATATTTTTATATGATGATGGGATGAGAAAATTTGGGCATATGTCGGTAGTATAAGGGTTGGTGGTGTGTAAGGATGAGAAGCAAAGTTTTCAGAGTATTTTTAAAACTATAAGGTAATATTACTGTTGGCTAACATAATAAGGTTTTCTCAAGATATTATAGAGCTAATTAAAATTGGCTAGTTGAAGATGATTTTTATAGGAGTTATGATATTGCAGTTCATTAGTGCTATGTTTAGTAGTTAATGGTCACCCAAAATGTTGCCCTGAGTGGAGAGGAGGTCATATGCTTCCATTGCTGGAGGATCAGGAACAACATAAGTCAAGCTTGTAATTTATTTCTAGGAGCCTGTCAAAAAAAAGTTTGTTTAGATATATGTTCTAGACAATGTATTCTAGAAAATAAGTTATAAAAAATAAAAATAGATCTCCCTGTATTGTGTTTTATGTAATTTGTAAACACTATGGCTTTTTGCCAATGTGGTGAGCACATGAAACCTATCCAGATGTTTTTGTATTGGATTTGCTCTAAAACTAGTTTCCTCAAGTTTATTCTTTTGAGAAAGAAGTTATAACAAAAGAATAGCTCAACTTTCTGCCTCAGGAATCTCTGGCCCTTCTTTGCTGCTGTTTGTTTTGCTCATTTCGTATGCCTTCAGCTGGTTTGTGCTTATTTTGAACCTGTTTTTGGGGGGCTCCAAACTGCCATACCAACGAGCTCATCAGAGGAGAGGCAACTTAAACCCAGAATATTCTCAGCTTCAACCTTCTGAATGATACCAAGATCATGACCTTAATTTTCTTACCTGCCATTTAGTAGCCTTTAATAGTCTTTTCTACTCGGTTTAGGTTTAGTCTGTAAAAGGCAACCAGGATGTTAATTTGTGTGAAAACCTGGAGAAATTTGAAAACTTTTGTTGAGTATCACTTTTGCCTGACATCCACGCAAAAGTATTTCCATTTCTGGAAACACCTTATAATATTATAAATACTTGCTCTTCAGTCATTAAAAGTAAATGGACAATGAGCATCAAATAAATATTAATAATAGAGTTTACAGGGGGGAAAGTGAACAAAGCACCCTGTGGATCAGATTTGATTACTATTTGCTTTTGTGTACATGTGTGGACTAAAGTCTATTATGTTTTGATTGGTAGGTTTTGATAGGCTAGACTTCTCCAGATGTATTAAATCATCTTGTGAATAGAGAATTTAGTAAAATTAAAATGCTAAAAGATTACTTACTAAAACTTTAGCATTAACAATGTTTTTCCCCCCAGAGTATTAAGAGGGAAGTTTTGTTTTTTAGCTTCCTTATAAATCTTACCCTGTAAAGCCCAGGCTGGACAGCACATTTAGTGATTAAGATCTGAACCTTTGATTTTTTTCTTTCCTATAGCTGACATTATAAGAATATTGTGATATGAGCACCTGTGAACAAGAAAAACAGAGGGTGTGATGAAACTCAAATTAAAGGAATCTGGTATTCTCCCCCCCAACTTCTGGGGAATAGTTGTAGTTTGAACTTTACTATGCAGTCACATCAATCATAGATTAGGTGGACATAGTGTTTATTGTCAAAAATGGCTTTTTCAAAACACAGATAATAATGCTTATATTTATTTTAAGCCCTTCTCATATAGCCTTCTCCCAGAGGGTGGGAGTACGGGGGGGGGGGTTAGGTAGGAAACAAATGGGGAAGACAGTATATTTTCTTATTTTTAATTGATATATAATAATTTTACATATTTTGGGGGGTACGTGTGATATTTTGATACCTATATACCCTGTGTAATGATCAAATCAAGTTAACTGTCAAGTTATTGACATGTTTCAGTAGAACCAATCATTAGATTTTTTTCTCAAGAGTTCTACAGTTTTGTAGTACTTTTTAAAAAACTTTTTAGTCAAGTGTGGAAAAATGAAAAACTTTGCATATAAATATGCAAATGGATGTGGTTGAGAAGAATAAACTAATGTTTTAGGAGAGAAAACATTCTTTTTTCTGGCTTAAGTAAGAGAAATGTTAGCTGAGAAGTTATTTGTTCTTTGGATGTGTTACCCAAATGTAGAATCATTAAATCATTATTTTAAACACATTCTTAGAGAGTTGAGATTTTGCTGTTGACACATTTGCAAAAGTTAGGATTGAAAATTAGAAAGTTTCTTGTTTAGTGCCTTTCTATTCTGTTGTAGAAACCTTTGGGTTAGAGTAATAGAAAATGAAACTTTCATATGAAGTGAAATTTTATGTTACGATTTCATATGACAGTATATACACAACTAAAAACATATATCTTAATAATTACAAATATAAAAATTACTCATAAATTTGAAAACATATTAATAGCTATTTAAATAGTGAGGGCAGTGCTGATTCAAATACCAAGAATCTCAACAACTTAGTACAGTTCAGGCTAAAGAAAGAGTGAAGGCCAGTTGCGGTGGCTGATGCCTATAATCCTAGTCCTTTGGGAGGCTGAGGCAGGAAGATTGCTTGAGCTCTGGAGTTTGAGACCAGCCTGAGGAAGAGCAAAACCCCATTTCTACTGAAAATGGAAAAATTAGGCATGCATCATGGCACAGGCCTGTAGTCCTATCTACTTGGGAGTCTGAGAAGGAGGATTGCTTGAGTCCAGGAGTTTGAGGTTGCAGTGAGCTATAATGATGTCACTACACTCTAGCCCTCTACCCAGGGCAACAGAACAAAACTCTGTCTAAAAAACAAAACAAAACAAAAAAACCCAAAAAACCCCAAAAAACTAAAATCATGACTTCCTTCAAGTTTGAACTTGGGAGGACCCTGTTTGCAGGCTTTGCCTGACTCTGCAATGGGTTGAATTCCCATCTAGAAAGGCCCATGAGTCACCAGAGGCATGGAGATTCAGCGATTCATTCTCATTGGTCAACTGGCCATGATGTAGGTTATGGGCTAGTGATCTTGTTTCTGCCTGAATTTGAGTGTGAGTAGACCAGGGCTGTAATGATTTCCCATATCTTGGGCATACAGAGAGTGACAGAATGTAGTAGTTTTAGAGCCTAATTTTAAAAGGGGACATATATGAGGTAGATTGTTAGAAGACCCATGGAGATACCATTGGAAGCCTTGTCATAGGAGAGGGTAAAGAAAGCCCAAATGGTTTCATGTGTAGAAGAGGAGGGCTGATGGGATTTAATCGTCCAAGTATTGTATCTGAATAATGTTTTATGGAATTGAGGTTGCATTTAGCCTGTATTGCTCTTAGGAACAGAATTCAGATTTTTGCATCTTAAAAGGGGAAACCCTTTACCAATCAGGAATATTAAAAAAATGGAATTTGCTGCATTTTTGAGATAGTGAGCTCTATATTACCTGAAGTATTCTGGCTTGTTGCTAGAGATTTTGTGTAGCAGTTCAAGCCTTAAATGTGGAAATGGTCTGGATGACCTTTAAGTTCTCCAAGAGAATTCTGATTCTGTGATCTTGGCTGTCAAATAAAATTTTTATAAACATTTTATCAACTGCTCTACCTGTTTCCCTATTCTTAGATGCATAGTATTTCATATTAAATTCTCACCAGTGGCCAGTAATCATATAAATAAATGCAGTGATAACAGAGGCTCTTTATAGAGTGTTTATTACATAAAATCCTATGATTATTTTATTGTTGCCATGGAAGTATAACAGTAGTTGCTTTATTATGACTAAAGGTAGGGAACTATTTTTAGTCAAATTATAGTCATCTTTGCTAGTTGAAGTATATTCAGTTAAATCCATATTAATAAGGTAAAATTTATGGAACTCTGTTAATATCTTTTTCCCCTCTCTTCACTTTTAAACATTGTGCTGAAATTAAGACTCAGCTAATTAGGCTCAAAGTAACTACAAATGAGATGTGCTTTAAGGATCTTGAATGTGCTGATTTTTTTATACTTTTTTTTTTTTTTTTTTTTTTTTTTACTGTATTCTTTCTAGGTCATTATTCCTCTGAACTGGTTCACAGAATACCCGTGTCAAAATCAGTGGGGTGTTGGGGGTGGGAGTAGGGCTGCTTATGGGAAAAAAAGCAGATTCTGGAGGCTTGGAAATCTACATTTTCAAAAGGACCCAGAAATTCTGATGTTACAAACATTTGAGGATTACAGCAGGAAGAATTTAGGAATTGTCAGCTAATAACTCTCTTCTAGAATCTGCAAGCATAAACTTAAATGACACTAATACCATCCAGCATATCATTCTAGAAGGAAGCATAGACATTATCAGGTCCCCTTTCTTTTGCTTTGCATTTAATATGGACAATTAAGTGAATTGCATAAGGTCATGCAGATTGAATCCCATATCTCCCTATCTGGTTTCGATGGAGAAGGAATGAAGAGCAGAGCTTTTACAAAGGGGAAAGCTGAAATGGGCTGGTGACCAGCCTCTGGATTTCTGTGATGGTTTTTATGAGTTGCTATTGTGGATATCATGCATATGCTGTGGTCACAGACCTTTTAATGTATTATAGGGACAATTGGAAAACAATTCAGTTGAGAATAATTGGGGCTGTATATGTTCTGGGTGTGCTTTTTCTGACTTGTTTTTAGCCACCCTCCTCCCCCCAGCAAATTATTTCCTCTTTCTTTTTCTTTCATATTAGTTATCTGCTTGGTTCCTCCTTTCTTTTTCAAAGAGATGGTCAACTTTCTGCCCCAAATCCTTTCTCCACTTTATTCTAGTATACACACTTCTGTATAGACTGCCTAACAGACTTGACCTCAGATCTGTGGCCAGGAAATTTTTGCTCACATAGTTTGAAATTGTTTTACTCTTCCAAAGGTGAACGTGATCCCTAGATAAGCATGAGACTGAAGGTATGTCTCAGTGGACCTCAGGACATGTGGGCATATGCACGTGGACATCATTTTACTGGTGAAATCAGGAGGACCAGACGTCACAAACTACAGTGGTTTCTCAAAGGCAGAGATAGAGATAAGGAGATGAAAAGGAAAAAAATTCCTGTCTTCTCAATCCTCACAGTTTAATCTGAGGAGAATCTTAAAAGGGAGGGGTATAATCCTAAGATTTTTCTCTGAAGGAATTTATGAGTTGCTCAAGTTTGTATAGCATCTGTTTGTGGTTATACTCTTGCTTAACCATTGATAGTACTATGTGCAAAGCTCCTCTTTTGGTGTATTTTTGTTTTTATTGATTACTTGATAATTTTGCCTTTTTTTCATTCTTACCTACCCTAATAGGGCCTGGTCTTGGCCATTCCAGTTTAGCAAACTAAGGGCTAGTAGTTGTCTTGAGCTAACTTTAAAATGTATCTGTTCTCTGGAAAACCTTGCTGCTTTTTCAGCTCAGGATAAACAGCAGTGGATCAGCTAAGGAGACCTTTCTGGTAACCTAGCTCCGCAGTGTAGACCCTGCATTTTCATTGTCTTAGGCCCCCTTAGTAAATGAAGGGTTGATTTTTGAAAGTGAAATCAAATTGTAGCCTGTTCAGTAAAATTGTTTGTTTCTGTGGAACCAGTGTGCCAAAACTAGAAAGCATCTATAGTGCTGCCATAAAGCAGTTTGCTGTGCCTCAAACAATAACTCTGTCAGCTCATTTTTATGGCTGAGAAAATAGCAGTCCAGGGTGACCCAACCTCCCCCCAGTTGCTTGGAGGTGTTTACTGACCGCCCTTGATCAGGTCCAAACACCAGGAGACAGGAGAGTAACCTATTTGTAGTTTTTGTTTACTGTCAGTCCTCAGCCAGTCCTTTGTTTTTCACATACAAACAAAACAGTAAAAGCAACAGGCTGTGTAAACAGGCTGGCCTATAGGAACTCTCATTTACTTTCCTGGACTCTTCTGTGTGATTTAGGTAAGGCAGAGACTAGAACTGTGATCGAACTAATCATCTCAAAGCCCACTGTTAGGTCTCGGCCACTGGACAATTTAGAGGATTTTTTATTAGTAATTAAAATATTTTAATACAATTAAGTTAATTTTAGAAGATTGCTGGTACTGGTTGAGAGACAACTTCCAGACTGACACTGGAGTAATTATGAGTGAGTAAGCAGCCTTCTAGATTGGAGAGAAAATGGTATCAGGTAGATAAACTCTGATTCTGTGTTTTATGGAACTTTGGTTCATTTTTTTCCATTTCCATAATCACCCTTGATTTTCTTTAGTAGCTCTAGTTCATGGCTCCTGGACATTTCTCTCTTGCCTTTGGATTTTAAGTGCATGAGTTAAAAAAACTAAGCTAGTAAACCGCATTGGGATGTTGTCAATAAAATGCCTTTAGAATGTTGTCAAAGGCTTTGTTTTATGGCAAGCACTCTTGCAGGGGCAACGGAAGAGCCAACCCTGAGAGCAGTTAAAAGGGATCCTCTGTGGTTTGCTTTGTAAACCTCATTAAAGTAACAAATAATTGAATTCCCCTAAATATATTGAGTAATAGTATGTTGGTAAAGCTATACTTTATTATTACTTCTAATACAGCTTTCAGGTGGGTGATGTTTTTAGTGCTCTTTCATTTGTAACAGATGAATAATGTAAAACAGAGCTTGTGAAGAATGCAATCACATTTTGTTGTCTGGTTAATAATTTCAGTACTATTTGCAAACTCGCCCTGCCTAGAGCACGACCTTGGAATTGTAAAGCGGAACACAAATAAAACAGCAAGTGTGTATTTGCCCATGAATTCTTCACGGAATCATCATGAAAACTTGCTGTCCTGTCTTTTGCTCACTTGTCTGCCTGTTCTGGGAGAAGAGGGCCTTGTGGTCAGGCAAATGGGATGGGAGTGGGGGCCTGAGAGGAAGAATTCACAAAGTTTTATTCATCCCTGTCCCTTTCATGACTCCTGAGAGCAGAGAAAGCTGAGGAGAGAATGGCAGACAACCCCGTTAAAATACTCAGAGCCACGGTGAATAAGTTCTGCCCGTTGTTCTGCTGCCATAGACCTTAGATGCTCTCTCTGCATTCTCTTTTAATGAGCAATCTTCCTTTCTGATTATTTTCCCTACAAAATTAGTATACTTTAATATTATTTTTTAATGCCATCAGTCTACATTTTTAAAGTGAAGTTTACATATTCTTGTTCTAGTAAGGGGAATGTAGAGAAATTTTTACCTGAACAAGACTATCTGGAAGGTACCAGTAGGAGTTATGTTTACCTATTCCTGTTCACCTTTCCTGGGAACTCCCTCCTGAATTTGTTGTTAGATGAAATTAATGAGTCCTCTTTACTCTGTATGAGGAAGTGTGAGGGGGCTCTCTGATGCCCTTATGGGCCTAAGAGAAAACACGCTGGGACAATTTGCTTTTAAAGGCTTTGAAATGAAGCCCTTGATGTCCTTTCTGATGGCTTCGTTTTTAATTTTGCTGTTGATATATGCAGGGACTTTTCTTTGTAAAATACCAGAATCCCTTACTAAGTAGTTTTGAATTGTATTTGTATCATTCTTCAGAGCTTTGAAGTTATAGGGTCCTGGTTTAAGTATAAATAAGCATATCCATGGATTATCTGCCTGACATTAAATGTCAAAACAAAAACTTAATCTTAGTATTCATTTGAATAAGTTTAACTGACAAGGTAATACTGCATGTTTTTCATTTGGAGACCAGGTAAATTATGTTTCTAATTTAGGTATGGTAATGAAGTTTACCTTGAAGAGCAGGGCCCTGAGACCCGGGGAGATCCAGTGTTAGCATCAGGCTGGATATATGAACCCACTGTTGGTTTTTTATTTTTCCAGATATCAACTTCTTGGACCTTTTCTTTTAGGCCTCTACCTATTCTTTAATCATTTTTGTTGCTAGACTCTCACCAAATGCTCGTGCTGCTCGAGTTGTCTGGGCTATATGCCTGACTCCATGCTGAGATACACAGTATCTGTCACAGAAACCCCAGGCCAAAAGCAGGACACAAAGCTGGGTCTCCTCCTCCCCCACACAGTTCTTGTGCACCTGTGCATTACTCATTCTACATGCCATTCTCCCCGTAATTAAGAACAGAAATGCTTGTTCTCTTCAATGTCATTGTGTCCTTGGCATCCTACACAAGTTCTGGCAGCTACATTGGGTTCAATAAAGGTTTGTTGAACTGAACAAAGCAACAACAAAGAGTTCTAAAAACTGGAGTTGAAGGTTGTATTTTAGGCTTCTCTCCTGGTACCTGATACCCTTGACAGTCTTAGAGCTTGCATTTCTATAGCCCTGAATTTAAATCAAGTTCTTTTACAAACTGTGTTAGGTCATCATGCCTCTTGTGAATGGCTTCACCAACTTCCTTTACCATTCATTGCTAGTATCTGAGAGTTTTGAGTATTCTTTCCACACTCACCCCAAGGATAATGGTTATTGTCCAGCTCCAGAGCCCTTTGTTACTAATAAAACAGTTGCTACTGCTTTATGTACTAGTTCGTTGTTTATGTATCTATTATAAAATCCTCTGTGTGACTTTTAATTCCTCATAGCATCTTGCATAATAAATATTTATTGAATTCAATAAAACATTAGCTAACAAAATACAGCATTATATATTTACACAGTAATTATATAGGTTTTTCAACAGTTAAGCCCCAAAACAACTTAATAAATTAGATAATTGGATAGATCTCTCAATTTTATTGAAATTGAGGAAAATCAGGACTTAAAGAAATTTGTCTTACGGCCAGGCACGGTGGCTCATGCCCATAATCCTTTGGGAGGCCAAGGTGGGAGGATTGCTTGAACTCTGGAGTTTGAGATCAGCAAGAGCAAGACTATGTCTCTATTAAAAATAGAAAAAGTAGCCCCGTTCATGGTGCATACCTGTAGTCCCAGCTATTCAGGAGGCTGAGGCAGGAGGATTGCTTGAGCCCAGGAGTTTGAGGTTGCAGTGAGCTAGAATGACACCACTGTACTGCACTCTACATGGGGCGACAGAGCAAGACTCTATCTCCAGGGGGAAAAAAAAAGTTTGTCTTATGTGAGAGTTAAACCCTGGTCTTCCTATTCCTGATGCCTTTATGACAGATTAGTAACAAAACAAGTTCAAAGAGGAATGTTTTGAAGAAAAGACTGGGATTTCAAATTAGCAAGACAGATTTGTTAACTAACTCAGTGCTTTCTTGTGATTTGAAATAGCTAAGTGAGAAGATGATGGTGACTCATTATTTATGAATTCTGTCACAACTCAGTTTTGGTTCTTGGTAATGGTTTACTTTAGGAAGATTTCAGCAGGAAGATTTAGTCGTTGTGCAATTTGTTTTGGTCACTTGCTACTTTTAAGGACAATGGTGGCCAGACTAGAAATTCTTGAAATAAAGCCAATGCCAGAAAGACATAAAGGATCGACTTTCAGAAGAAAAAGGCTGGTTCTTTGAGTTAGAGCTGTCTCAGGTCATTTAGAAAGTTAGGCACACTCAACTTTCTAAGGTTTCCTAGAAATTGGGGAAACATAACAGGTAATTTTGGGAGTTGGGCTAGGGTTAGTGATGGGAAAAGTAGACAACTACGGCAAAGCAGACACCCTTCCTTATTTTTTTTCTTTTTTTCGTACACTTACACATTAACAGTGTTATTCAACCACTACCTTTATCTAGTTCCAAAACATTTTCATCACCCCCAAGAGGCCATAGCTGTTGAGCAGTTCTCCCCAGTCCTGCAGTCCTCCCCTGACTCCACACATACCCTTGCTCCAGCCCTTGGCAACCACCAATCTGAGTTATGTCTCTGTATATATTCTTAATATTTTACATGAATGGAATCACAATATGTGTGACCGTTTGGATCCGCTTTTTTTTAACTTAACGTAATGTTTTCAGGCATCATCCACATTGTAGCATGTTAATTAATACTTCATTTCTTTTTATAACTGCATGATATTCTATTGTTTGTATATACCACGTTTCAGCTGCCTCTGCCTTTTGACTATTGTAAATAGTGCTGCTGTGAACATAGCTGTACATGTGTTTTCAGTGTCAGTTTTCAAGTCTTTTGGGTATATAATTAGGAGTGGAATTGGTGGGTTATAAGGTAATTCTGTGTTTAACTTTTTGAGGAAATGCCAAACTGTTTTCCACATTCTGCACCATTGTACATGTCTACATGTTTCTAATTTCTGCACAACTTTGCCAGTAGTTATTTTCTCTGTGTGTGATTTTAAACAGCCATCATAGTGTGTGTGATGTGGTACCTTACTGTGGTTTTGATTTGCATTTCCCTCATGACTAATGATGTTGAGTATGTTATTTTTGTGTGTGTAGACTATTTACATATCTTTGGAGAAATGTCTATTCAGGTCCTTTGCCCATTTTTAAATTGGTTGTTTGTCTTTTTTATTGAGTTGTGAGAGTTCTTTGTATATTCTGGATAAAAGTTCCTTGTCAGATAATATGATCTGCAAAAATATTTTTGCCATTCTATAGGCTGTCTTTTCAGTTTCTTAGTAATTTCCTTTGGTGCATAAAAGTTTTTAATTTTGATGAAGTCCAGTTTATTTTTTCTTTTGTTTCTTATACTTTTGGTGTCATATCTGTTAATAAGAATCTGTTGCCAAATGCAGTGTCAATGAAGATTTACCCATTTTCTTCTAAGAGTTTTATTGTTTATACTTTTATATTTAAGTCTATGATCCATTTTGACTTAATTTTTGTGTATTAGTGGTACAGGTTCATTCTTTTTGCCTATTTGGGGTCCTTGGAATTTTGATAGGGATTACATTGAGTCTGTAGATCACTTTTATTATTATTGCCATTTGAATAATAATCAATTCCATGCCTTTATTTAGGTCTTCTTTAGTTCCATTTATTTAGGTATTCTTTAATTTCTTTCAGCAATCTTTTGTAGTTTCAGTGTACAAGTCATTCTCTCTGTTGGTTAAATTTATCCTTGGGTATTTCATTCTTTTTGATGATGTTATGAATGGAATTATTTTCTTAATTTCCTTTCTGATTGTTCATTGCTAATGTATAGAAACACAGTTGACTTTTGTGTATTGATATGATAATTTGAAATTTGAGTTTGTTAATTAGCTCTAGTAATTTTTTGTAGGATCTTTGGGATTTTCTATATATTGTATCATGTCATTTGTGAATAGATATAGTTTTACTTCTTCCAGTTTGGATGCCTTTATTTTTCTTGCCTAATTGTTCTGGCTAGAACTTCCAGTGTAATGTTGAGTAGTGGTGGTAAAACCAAGTATCCTTGTTCTTATTCTTGATATTAGGGGGGAAGCCTTCAATCTTTCACCATTGAGTAAGATGTTAGCTGTGGGTTCTTTTAACTAAGTCAGAGGTTATCAAAGCGTGGTCAGTAGACAGCAGCAGCTATACCACCTGGGAACTTTTTTTTTTTTTTTTTTTTGAGACAGAGTCTTGCTCTGTGACCCTGGGTAGAGCTCAGTGGTATCATTGTAGCTCACTGCAACCTCAAACTCCTGGGCTCAATTGATCCTCCTTGCCTCAGGCTCCTAAGTAGCTGAGACTACAGGCATGTGCCACCATGCCTGGCTAATTTTTCTATTTTTAGTAGAGCCAGGGTCTCGTTCTTGCTCAGGCTGATGGCAAACTCCTGAGCTCAAGCAATCCTCCAGCCTCAGCCTCTGGGAGTGCTAGGATTATAGGCGTGATCCACTGCACCTGGCCTTACCTGGGAACTTAGTAGAAATGGTATTTCTTGGGCCTTTCTCCGAAGTGAGTGAGGCCTAGCAATCTGTATTTTAAGAAACCTCTAAGTGCTTCTGATGCACATTAAAGTTTAGGAGCCAAAGCAGTAGAGTTCAGTCTTCTTTGAGGTTAGGGTCTGTGCTTTATTTTCTTTGTATTATTTTTAGTTCCTTTGTGGGATTAATCAGTGTTGAATAATTGGGGGAAAAAAAGAATGTCAAGGCTGACCAAAGTGCCTACATATAATCTCTTAGTTTGTTCAAGAGTCTTGAGTCACCATGAATAATTGGAGATTCATTATTAGATATTTATGAGATTCATCAGAAGACCTCACATTTTGTATTCAGTCTTAGACCCATGGAAAACAGCTTAAGTATACTTTTATTTAGACAATTTGTTCTTATAGTTACTTTCACCATTATTATTTTCTTGCCTACTAGCTGTGGCCTTATCCTTATGGTTACTTTTGCCAGCAAGAATTTCTCTTCTTTAGCTATTTAGAAAGACTCACGGGTTACTTCTATAGTATATGTTGGATTTATCACATCATTATTTTACCATTTCTTTATTTTCTTATTAGTTTTCTTTTATCTTGCTATGTTGTGATCTCAGCACTTTTACATCCTTTTGAACAAGGTGATATTTAATTTTATAAGTAAGATCATAATCTATTGCTGCTAAAGGCTATTGTTGAAATATAGCCATTTGGATGCCTAAGTAGCAGTTTATAGACAAACATAATAATAATTTCTGTTTATTCACTACCTGTTTATGGTGAATACTCAGCTTATAAGATACCATTTAAAATGTCTAAAATTGTAGTATAATTATTTATAGCTGGCCTTTTTCTAAGACTTGTTTAAAAAATGGTTTTTGCCCCAGACTCTCAGTTTCCACCATGTTCAGATTTCCAAATCTCATTTGTACGTTAACCTAGTCAATCTAGTTCCATCTGCCCCCAGAATGGGCGAATATTCTGAAGATAGCATCAGAGCAAGGGCTATGGAGATGTGTGAGCCCTGGCAGATCCCTGGTAGCAGGGAAGGAGCAGTGGGTGAGGCTGAATGGCCTTCCAGCTTTTGGAGGAGGCTCAAGAGCTTTCCATGAACCTGTGTGGTCCTAAAAATACAGTGTTGCTGGGCTTTCCTTCTGTCTCTTTGATGTTAGAATAAAGTCATTGAATCATTGCAATAATTACTGTTGATTGTATAATTAAGCTACTCTCCAACCTTTCTGGTTTAAGATTTGCTATAAGTAAATGAAAAATCAATTCATTAACAAATGTTAGCAGACTTTTAAGATACTAGATTTTGTATTTGTATATTGTTTTGAAATTTCTTAATGACTATAAACCAATCTTAGTTCTTGTTTGTGCCTCATATCTTGTTCAATGAAAATAAAAAATTCTTGAGTGCTAAAGTCATAGCCTAAAACCTGAAAGTGATCAAATTTCCCAAGGCATTTTTTTTCATGGAGTTTCTCGGCTCTTAGCAAACATTCTAGTTATAGTTCTAGAAATTGTGTATGTGACATTTTTCATCTCTCTGTAGAAGAGTTTATGTAGTCTCTAGATGAACTTATTAGTTTCTGCAAAAAAAAACCCACAAAAACCCAAACTTATAGTATTTTGGAGGTGTATGTGTATCCTTGTTTTCAATTTATTTTATCTATGTGTACATATATCTTCATAGACCTACCTGTATGTAACCACTGAATTTAATTAAAGGGGGTCCTAGATACCTTAAGAGGTTTTTTTTTTAGTTTCAAAAAGTTTAGTAGTTTAATGATTTTCCAGTATAGTCAAGGAGGAAGTTGGTTTGCTTGAGAATATTGTGTGGCTTACCCCCCCCCCCTTGCAATATAACCAGTGTTGGCAGCTTGAACAAGAATAAAACCATATTCCACCAAATTCTAAGGGCTGTGTCCTTTAAGTCTTATTTGTCATGAGTGTATTGATTGAAAAATCAAGAGGCACCTAGTCCTAAAAGTTTAGGAAGAGAAATTTGTGTTTTAATTAAGGAAGGATTATGGTAATATTAGGATATTCTCAAACACAAACAGTTGAACAGAGATAGTCTGCTAAACTCACTGATTGGGAAATAAGTGTTTAGGAAGACAATAATTTTTTTTATACTACCATTGTGAATGAGATTTTATTTTGCCAGGCTTTAAACTCCTGAATGCCTGTACGTGAAATGGTTTATTTTAGGAAGGAGAGGAACCTTGGGGTTCAGTTTTGGAAGCCATTACTGTGTATCTTGAAATGTCCTTTGAAATGGTTTTGATGACAGTGACAAAAGGAAGGGAGAACAAGCGTGTTAAAGTCATTTGGCTACTCTGGAAATCAAGGCTGTGAAGAAAACATTTTCTAGCTGTAAATCACATGCTTGTCCTACATTCTTTAAAGCATTTTACACAAATGACTTTAACAGTTTTAGGGGTCATGCCTGGGGTTAAGAGACTGTTTGCATGGTATACATTTTGGTGATTAAAAAGCAATACTTTATTGAGGTGATAGCACTTCTGTTCACACTCTGTACTGTGAAATATTTTATTTTTACCTGATGAGAAGAGATTGCCCCTTAAGTCGATATTGTACAGTGTGTACTTATTGATTTTATGTGTCACATGAACATGTACTATGAAAAAAATTTAGTACTTAAAATGTAGTTTTAACAAAAAAAGAAAAAACAAAAAGCTAGCAATAAAATTATAAAAATTGTTGTAAAGAATGATGATTGGTAACACTTTGATGAGTGATTATCACACTAAGCACTGCTGTGAGCACTTTTACATGTATCATCAAATTTAATCTTTAAAAATTAAACCTATGAAGTGAGAATTGTTCTCATTTATAACTCTTGAGAAATAAGTCTCAGAGAAGCTAAGTGAATTGTTCAAGGCCACATAATTACTGTAACTAGTACGCTGGGGAATAAAACCAGGCAGAGACCAACTCTTAACATCTGCTCCATAGAGCCGAGCCTATTGACCCTTGGATTTAACAGATAATACTCAGGATGACGCTGAAATCATTGTCTATGATTTATTTTTAAGTGAGTCAATTCAAATAAAAATATTAGGTAAATACCTAACTGTCTTGATGGCTGTGGCAAAAATGCTGAAGCTGATGAAAAAGATAGATTTGGAAACCAGTGCCTTAAGTGATTCGTGGATATACTAATTTAAATTATACTTAAAAATAAAATTGGATCATGTAATGATCCATTTTTTTGCTATTCTCTTCTCTTACTTTAAATTATTACCAATATGTTAGTACATGAGAGACTGCTATGGTTTTGTATAGGTATGGAGTTAATCAGATAGTTTAGTGATTTGGTATCTTGTCCATGAAGTTGCAGTGAACTCTGGTCATTTGGAATGTTATATGAATATTATATAACTTTCCTGCCCTGTGCCTATGTATTTTTCCTGCACATGCAGACCTTGTTCATGGGCACGCCAGTGTGCCCATTCCTCTTCCCACCACTGCATTTTCTCCTGTGAAGTAGTCATAATACTGGTTGCACTGTAAAATGAAAGGTGCATTGTACTGACATGCAAATGCAGCACTGGGTGGCAGAATCTGTCTCCTTTTGCCAAATGAAGTGTCGTATTTCTCTTGCTTTTTGTTCCAGCTGAGCAATTTTCATTGCCAGCAGCATAGCACACATTAGGAGAAAGCAAATAAACAATACAAGGCGCTTGGAGCCAGGAAGTCGCATCTCACACTAGAAACCCATAGCTTTGGATTGACATCTGGGAGACGGATTGCTGAATAGGGCAGCCCAAACCAGTGACCGTGAGGTTCTTGCACTTATAGGGAAACCATTTGATCATAAGATCTTTGGAAGGGTGTCAGAAGTTGAGTTTGATGTTATGACAATCAGTTTCTTTGTAATTAAACGTTAACTCAAAACTATGTCTTAGGTAACTGAGTGTTAACCTTGTCACTCATTATTTGTTTTAGACATGTAATTAACATTCATTAAACTTAATATTTTGAAATTAACCTCTTGTTAATTTAATGCTTTACTTTGAAATAATCCAAGTAAATTTGAATATTCCTTATTTAAAAATATGATCTATTTTTTTTCCTCTGCCTTATAAGAGACAGACCAAATTTATTTGGAGTATTTTACAGGTTTCTTCTATTTCAAATTAATGGCATATTACAGTAATTTATTGAAAATAATAATCTAACTGAAAATTATAAACCCAGAGTCTATAGGATTTTTTAAAACCAGAATAGATAAACTCATTTCAAAATTGATTTGTTTAAACATTTATTAATAATACATTATCTTCATGGCCAAAAAAGGGAAAAGAAACCTTTTCGCCTTTTTAGACTACTCTTAACCCAATAGTCTTGGTTTCTGGAACTTGAGGCTTTGGGAATCATTAAATATTTATGAAGATGCTTATAATTTGGTTTTTTGTTTGTTTTCCTTGAGTTTTACAGCCAGAGAATTCCTTTTCATGGTTTCAGGTCCAGCTCTAAGGCAGTATATACCCATTCTTGAAGAGAAAATAGTCAAAGTGGTTAATTACCCTCAGTTTTTATAGTACATTTGCAATACTAATGATTATTTTGAATGATGTATGTTTCTTCAACTATTAATGTCTTACTCTTACCTCTTCTAGGACCTGCTGAAGTTCCCATGATGTCACCCAATGGATCCATTCCTCCCATCCATGTGCCTCCAGGTTATATCTCACAGGTAATCCATTTGATGGACTTCTCCACTCACTATATACACTATCCTTATTTCAACAGAATATACTTAGAGGCTTCAGAAACTTATTCCAGGAGTTAATTTAGTTTAAATTATTATTTAGTTTAACTAAATTATTATTTAGTTAAAATGCTAGGATTGCTATCATTTTTGTGGTATCACGTGGTACTTCCTGTGTCTTGCCACTTGATGTGCCAGAGAGTCAGAGAAAGGGAAACAGAAGGGGTACCAGTCTGTCCTCTGCCAAGTTGGGTTTCATATTTGATCATTGGGTTGTGATTCCTTCATGGAGTCTCCTGCTTTAGAGATTTCCTTCCATCTATACCACAATTTGCCAGATTTAGAAAAAGTTTTATAGACCTGATTAGTTAAAATATCAAAGGTAACATTGTTTACGTTCATAGGGCCTGCTTTCTATTGTAGGAGTCCATTTCTCCATTATGTGGCACAACTTGGGCTTGGTGAATTACTAAGTATGATGTTGAGAGCTTGAGTGTACTTAAGTTTCTCTGAACTTTGGTTTTCTCTGAAGTAAACCGATAATAGTGGCAATCTCAGGGATGTATTCGAAGGGTAAAAAAGTTTTAAAGGATTAAGTTATATTTCCTATACTTGAATAAGATATAAAATGTTTCAGGTGCATGGACTATAGTGGATGTCTCTATGTACTTTGGTTTTTGTCCTAGCCTCAGCACAATATACATATCTGTTTCTTCCTGCATAACTGCCTTTCCAAATACCTCGCTAACCAACTGTTTTTTCTTTCTTTCTGCCTCTTTGTTCTTTTTTTTACTGAGCATAAGAGCATAATCATTGGGAAAAAAACAGAAAAATATGAAAAGAAATTTATAATTTTAATACTCAGAGATGATAATCACTGTGCTAACATTTTTTGGATTATATCCTTCTAGATATTTTTTCTTTCTTTCTATTCTTTCTCTGTTTCTCTGCCTCTGCTTTTAAAGTGGCTTAAAAAGTCTATAATTTTCAGTTTTTAATGATTTTGCTAGGGTGAAAAAATTGGCAGCTACAAAGGAAAATTGCTGAAGTGCAGGCAGGAATCAAAGATTTATCTTTCTCTGATGTAAAAACTTATCCATTTCTTCACTATGTAAGGCATATTGCAACCACTATAATTTCATTTTTTCCATTCCTACTTTTATGGGAGCCAATTTAACTTTTTTTTTTTGCACATAGCCAGATTGTTGGCCAGTTTTCCCGCTATTGCAAATAAATTACTTGTTTTACAAAAGTCTTTGTAAATAAGAATCACTGGAGGGAGAAAAGGGTGTAGAACAGGCTCTTGCAGCAGGGACACAAGATGAGGGATCACATTCACGTCACCAGTCAATTAACAGAAAAGAACAAGAAATGTAGAATTCCATTATGTCTCATGCTCATTTATTTTGAGGAAGTGTTTCATTCCATTGAACAGAGTACAGTTCTCACCATTGTGACGGCAAAAATAACACCTTTCATGCAAAAGGTCCATTGAAGGAATACCAGTTAAAAATTGAACATTCTAAAATGGAGAGAAGTTGCAGTGTGCTTTTCCTTGCTAGTGGTGTTGCTGTGATTATCTTAAATTCAAAACATGTATTAGAAGTCCTAGGAAAAATGGATAATTTTTTTTACCAGGATATATATACATATGATTCTGAGAAACGTCTATGGAAAATCCAAGTAGAAAGGGTAAAGGCAGAGCTGTAAACTCACTTTCATACAACTGTACAACTGATGGTAGAAGCATAGTGACACTTTTCCCTGCTGATAGTTACAGTAAAATATGCTAGAAGATACTGGAAGAATAGTAAAAATGGAATAATTTGGATTCTGAATTATAAAAGGAGAAAGAAACAGACCATAATGCATGTGTATAACTCTATTTCAGTTGGGCTACTTGACCAGAAGATGGGCCCAAAGTTAAATGACCTTCAGTGATAGTATTATATCTTTAATGATATGTTCCAGTACAGTGTCTGAGAAAAACAGATAGTTAATAGGAAGAAAATTTCATTGAGAAGCCAGTAGGATGCCTGTGTAACATCTTTAAGGCAGGCAGTACATACATTTCAAAGAAATGAGGGTGGAACCAAATATAAAATGTCTTAGAAGACTTTTCATCACCAAGAAATCTAAGGAGCAAAATACATTATTGTTATGCAGTTGTGGAAAGAAAGAATCACAAAATTTTAAAAAATCCTCCTCCAGGCTGGACATATTTGAGAAGTGCTCAGGATGAGTTGTCCCTATGCTGGTCAATTCTGCATCTTATTCCCACAGTCCTCTTTCTGAAATACACATAGCTTTCTTGTTCAGATGTAGAATTGTATACAAGTAGAGTTAAAGTTCTGTAGTGTGGCGTACAAGAATCCCTAACACTCATTCCTGCTCACCTTTTATGGGGCACGTTTACCTGTTACCCCACATTGCAAAGTGTTAAACTTCTGTTCCCTAGGTAGTTTGGGCCCTCTTTACAATTGCATGCTTTTGTGCCCATAATTTCCCACTGTCTGGAATATTCTAGAGCCCTTCTTTGTCTGACAGTTCAGTAATTCTTTCTGGTCAAATGCCCCTCCTCAGTTTGACTGTTTTAGAACTTCTAGTATAGAAATAGTGGTTCTGTTCTTTCAGCATCTTTGGCACTTTGTCCTCATCTCTGTCATGGAATACAGTGCATTTCATAATTACTCTAAAGAACTCATATTGCCTCCTAGGAATTGTGTCTTAGCATCTAGAATACTGCCTGGCACATAGTAGGTACTTGATAAATGTTTTTAAATGTAAATGAGCGTCCAAGCTTAAATAAAGTAAGTCTAGGAGAGGTTTATATATTGCTTCAAAGATTTGCAGGTTCAAGTTGAGTAATATAATGCATAATAGCTGGAAAATAACAAGATCAGACTGATCTATACCTGGGAAAAATGAAATGCTCTGAATGTGTATTTAAAAGAGAGAGGAGTGGTAAGACAATTCAGTGGAGGAAAGAATAATATTTTCAACAAATGGTGCCAGAACAACTGGAAATCCACATGCAAAAAGAATGAAGTTGAACCTCTACCTCATGTCATATAAAAAATTAACTCAAAATGGGCTTTAAACATAAGTGTGAGAACTAAAACTGTAAAACTCTAGGAGTAATATTTTATGGCCTTGGCTTAGGCAATGAATTCTTAGATGTGACACCAAAAGCATGGAAAAACAAAAGAAAAAAATAGATAAATTTGACCTCATCCAAATTAAAAATTTTTGTGTCCCAAAGGATATCACTAAAAGCTGAAAAGTGGGAAAAAATATATACAAATCAATATATCTTAGAAGAGACTTGTATTGAAAATGTATAAAGAACTCTTAAAATTCAAGAACGTAAAAGACAACCCAGTTTAAAAATGAACAAACGATCTGAATAAACATTTCTCTAAAGAAGATATGCAAGTGGCCAGTTAACACATGAAAAGATGTTCAGTCTCATTAGCTATCAGAGAAATGCAAATCAAAACCACAATGTGGTATGCTTTATACACACTAGGATGCCTATAGTCAAAAAGACAGATAATATTAATAACAAGTGTTGGCAAGGATATGGGAAAATTGGAACATTCCTACACTGTATGTTGTAATGTAAAATGGTATAGCTGCTTTGGAAAACAGTCTGGTTATTCCTCAAATGGTTAAATACAGAGTTACCATACAACATAGCAATTACATTCCTACGTATATACACAAGAGAAATGAAAACATTGCCACACAAAAACTTGTACATGAATGTTCATAGCAGCATTACTCATAATAGCCCCAAAGTGGGAACAACCCAAATATCCATCAATTATGAATGGATAGATACAGTGTGATATATCCACACAATTGAATATTATTCATCCATAAAATGGAGTGAAGTAATGATATATGCTAAAATGTGGATGAACTTTTCTTTATATGTTGAGTGAAAGAAGCCAGACACAAAAACCATGTCTTGTATCATCCAATTTATATAAAATGTCCACAGTAGTCAGATCCATAGAAACTGACATAGATTAGTGGTTGCCAGGGGCTGGCAGAGGGAGTAATGGGTAGTGACTGTTAATGGGTGTGGTGTTTCTTTGGGGTGATGAAAATGTTCTGGAAGTAGATAGTGGTGGTGCTCACTTAACTCTGTGAATATACTAAAAACTACTAAATTGGACACTTTAAAAAGATGGATTTTATGGTATGTAAATTATGTCTCAAAGCTATTACAAAAGGGATGGGGAGAGGAAGACAGTAACTTGTCCCAGTTAAGAATCAGCAAACACTGGGGGAGCTGGGAAAAATGGCTCCACCTACTCTGGATTTATTGGTGGTGGTGATGGTGGTAGTAACTACTGTGTATGCTGTGCACTGTGCTAAATGGTTTATGTCTCCAGTTTTCATCATCCTGTCTTTACATATCAGGAAGCTAGGGCCCCAACTAGAACCCGGATTGCAACCCAGGAATTTCTGTTTATACTGACCTTTCTTACTATGACACACTCTTGAAGTCAGTGGCAGAGCCTGTCGTTATGGGCGTGTTGCTTTCTGGCCGTGTGAATATAGATGTGTGGTGTGCATACTTACATGTCTCCCATTTTAAAACACCGGCTACTCATGTATGGGATGGTCTGTTACTATAAGAAAATTGAAGAGGGAGGCAAGTGAACACTTAAAGATGTTACGTTAGTAACTCTACACTGAGTGAATGGAGAAATTCTTGATTACAACAAATTTGTTGTATAATAAATAGCTGAAAGCTGGTGCAGAGAAAATAATAGGCTAAGTTTTTTTTCAACTGTGAAGAAAGTGGATTTAGTTAAGAGGGAACTTAATTTACACAGTCATCATCATCTCCATTATGTAAAAGCATTTGTGAGTGTGATTAGAGTTGAAACTGGGGAAAAACCAGGCAGGTAATACAGCTGGGGAGAACATGGGCATTACCTGGAGAGTCCTTCCTTCAGATTCCACCTTGGCTATTTTGTATGTACTTTTATAAATTGTTTCACCACATATGTGAATACCTACTTGATGTGGTAGAGGGAAGAATTAAGAGAGATGTTATGTGAGGTGTGGGCATTCGATAAATGGTAGCTATTACAATGAAAAAGACTGTGTTACAGCAATTCCAGTGAAAGTTTGGCAGAGCTTGCCTTCTTAAATACATACTGAAATCACATGGTATGAAGCAAATTTTTCCTTCCATTGTATACTGGCTGTGGTTCTCATTTTTTTTAACCTATTAACTTTCTGAATAATTTATGTATATATTAATAAAAATTTCTTCGGTAGCTGCTTAAGAAATTTTATTTTCCATGCTTCTATAGTAATTTATGATATATTTTTCAAATGTTATAGGAAAAACTTCATATTGACCAAAAGATTAAAAAAGCATATGAAAAGAAAAAGTTGAAACATTGAAACTAATGTTTTGTCATTTGGGACACACTGCTCTTTTTCCAGATTAACTGTTGTAATCCTAAAACTTTGTATAGTAGTCAAAATAAGTAGTTTTGTTGTTATAGCAGAGGTACACACTTTGCCTCATTCCATCGTTTTGGGAATTAGTTAATGGGTCAGTACCTGTTGAAATTATATATATTCCATTTCCCTTGGCCAGGGAGAGACAAGAAATATATTGAAAAATACATTTAAATTTTGATTTGTTTGGTTGTTCTCCAGTGGGGACCATTTGAAGAGTTGGCCAGAAAGCTGAAGCTCCTGTGGGGAAATAATGGGGCCTGTTAGGTGGAGGCCATGGAATACTTTCCCCCCCATTTTGCAGAGCCAAGGCAGCTGAGCTTTAAAATTAGCCTCAACTGCTTCCCTTTGGTAATTACAACCTGGGATTAAACCACTGCTTTGTTTCACCTTCAACATTGTGAAAATGATGAACAGAAAAGGAGCATGGGGGATTGCCCTGTGCCCTCACAAAAAATCGGACCCATTTGGCAGCCAATAATGAAAACTAGATTCTCTTTGAAGAGTTTAAGTCTTTTGGAGGACTTGATTTTCTATAGGAAGTTAGGAAAATGTTCCACGATGTACAGAGTGTGTACATGGGGATTGGGAGGGGTGCTGTGGAGAAGAGCATAGTACTTAGGTACCATTTAGTTTTCATTATCAGTGGATTTACAGCAATTTTATTTTTCATTTTATGGTTTATTTTGTCTGAAGAGTGATTACAGACAAGGTTGGCAATGCTAAATTAATGTACCAAGGGTGTCCCCTCCCCGCAAAGTATTGTGCAAGTTTCCTCTTTCTGAGCCTTTTCCTTGTTCTGCACTTTCTCTTTAATTTCTTTCCTTTGTTTCTGTGATCCTGGCATTGTGACATTACAGAACACAGAATTAGCAGTAGGAAATGTAGGCCCAGGTGGGTTCTGCATCCAACTCGCTCTGTGATTTTATTTATTTGGGGGTATCACTGGTTTGTTTACTTGATATTGTCTGTCTTCCTTTCAGCATTTAAACTCCACACAAAGGCAGGGACTTTGTCTTTTCATCAGTGGATTGCCAGCTCCTTGAAAGGTACCCAGCACATAATAGGCATTTATCAAAATTTAGCTGGCTGGCTGGAGCCATTTTTAGCTTATGGAGGGCAGAGGAGAAAGGAAAATGTTTGAGATCTCTGAGGTTATTTTCTAATCTAAAATTAGGTGATTCTCTTCTACTGTTCATATTGTTCCTTAAAAAGATGATCAAGTGAGAATATAAGTAAGGTTCCAAAAGCAATCGTTACCAAAACAGTGTGGCACACTCACTGATATTTAGCATTTCATTGGCTAGAATGCTATTCTTTACTTCTAGACAAAAATGAGAGTTGATTTTCATAATAATATTGAGACAGTGTCAGATCAGAAATGACTTCTGAATCATTATTGTTAAATTATGCCCATTACACTGCATTTGATTTACTACACAGTTATTATCGTCTATCTTTGTAAATTAGTAACCCATATTTATCATTATGTATTAACTTTTTAAAGTAAAACCTTTTCCTAACCTGTTGGATGACAAAACTTTACCAAGGTTAGGTGAATCTTGTATTTCTATATGTTCTTTGAAACCCATCAGCTTCACAAACTTGGACTTTATAACATGGTCATTTTGATCTGTGATAGGCATTATCTGAGTGTTGTCAGAATGGATGCTTAATTCTTTCTTGTGCCAAGGAATCCATTGGCAGACTGGCGAAGTCTTTTTAAAAATAAAATATAAAATTCATAGACACAAAGGAGACCAATTATTTTGAAGCACAGTGACCAAATTTCTTTTAAAAGGTGATACAGTAATTTTTGTGAGGCTTTATCAGTACATTGAATAATACCTAGCAGCAGGTCTAGTAACTACAATAATTTTGAAGTTGTGATGATCGTAAATATTGTTACTAGAAGTGGCACGACATTTCCAGTCAGAGTACTTGGATATGAATCTCGTGACCTACTTAGCTGACCTTAGGTTCCATTATTTAATCATACCTTAGAATTCCACATCTTGAATTTAGGACTATGATGTTGCTTATGTTAGATTGGAATTGCTTATGTTAACTGGATTTATTATCTGGATTTAACCATTCTCCCTTTTATCTGTACCTTACCCATTGCCTAGAAGATCTTCAGAGTATTATAATGAGTCAAGTTCTGTGCTAAGCATTTATAAAATATTACGTGATATACAAATTATAGGAGTTGTTATTGTCACCTTTGATTATTACATCAAATTAATCAATTTGCTATTTGACCTTCAGTATCAGTGCCTAGTCCTACATTTTTTCATATCCCCTGCTTTGAAAAGAGGCCTCGTGGCTCTCTGCAGTATCTTGAGAAGCTCAGCTCTCTCTAATGGGGAGGGGAGGGGTTTCTCTATGCTTATGGGATCCTCTAATTGGGGCAGCTGGGATATGGTAAGATGAAGCTGTAGCCAGCTAACTGAAGGTCCATCCTGAGGTTGGACCTTAAGATGTTGGAGTTGCAGTTCTTAAGATGTGTCTCTTAACCTTGCTGGGCTTCCTTCATAATTTAGAATTTCTTAATTATTGCATTGCCCGCCAACTGGAGCATTACATAATTCACTGAAGTAGTTGGATTAAAGAGATAACACAGGCTGGGCGCAGTGGCTCACACCTGTAATCCTAGCACTCTGGGAGGCTGAGGCGGGAGGATCGCTCAAGGTCAGGAGTTTGAGACCAGCCTGAGCAAGAGTTAGACCCCGTCTCTACTAAAAATAGAAGGAAATTAATTGGCCAACTAAAAATATATAGAAAAAATTAGCTGAGCATGGTGGTGCATGCCTGTAGTCCCAGCTACTCGGGAGGCTGAGGAAGGAAGATTGCTTGAGCCCAGGAGTTTGAGGTTGCTGTGAGCTAGGCTGACGCCACGGCACTCTAGCCTGGGCAACAGAGTGAGACTCTGTCTCAAAACAAAACAAAACAAAAAGAGATAACACAGAGAACGTATTTCTTTCCATCCTCCTCTCCAACCCTCAGTGGTTACAGATCATTGGAAAGTAGTACCTATAAAGAGCCAGGTGTGTCTCGTAAGGTAATAAAAATTGATTCCATTTATATATGCCCTAGTTGTACCCCTTTTGCCAGATTAAAGACATACGTAAGTGTAAGTAAGTAGAAGCCCAGCTTTTTTTCTTAGTGTATAAAAGTGTTGGCATGTAGAAAGCCAGTGGAGGGATTGCCATTTATGGGGTGGTCTCCTTGTATCACCTTGGGGATAAGCCTTTCTATAAGATTCATGCCCGGAAGTACAGAAGACAGGTATTGTGTCAATACCTTCAACTTTGATCCTCCTGTACAGCAACACTGGATTTTTACTTGGATCTAACCATTCTCCCCTCAGTCTGTACCTTACCCATTGCCTAGAGTTAGTGTGTGGGTTAAATATTAAGCACCAATGGGAAATTTAAGATGTCTAGATATAAATGAGTATGCATGTAAAATGTTTGGGGGCTTTTTGTTTTTGTGAATCAGCTCATTACCTAAAGCCTTAGCTTTGATCACATACAAAGCTGATGAAATTGGGTGCTTGGACTTAACCATTGATTAAGAACTGTTTGAGAAAAGCAATTGGAATTTTCAGGGACCTACTCTACTGCACAGGATAATCCTTTGTTATTATGTAAATGAATTTTAGAAACCTAGAAATATTACCAGTCATTTATTTTTTCATTTGGATACAAAACTAACCATCCTCTGTGCTGAAAGGAGTTGGTCCTAACTTAAGAGGGTTTATTGTCTCAGAATATGAATGGTAGTGAATCATTGGAAAGGTCAAATACTCTTTCATTAGTGTTAGCCATTTACACATATGAAGAGAAATGAGGTCGAGAATTAATGTTTGGTGTTTTCAAGCACAGTGTTAATCACTGAATTTGAAAAGACAGGAAAGTAAGTCAGGAGATTAGGATAATATATTCAATTCTGCCACCCTAAAAATTTCAATTATTATAGATACATAATAGTTGTATCTGCCACCATTTTTAAGTCAAGTAACTTAACTTCATCTATTAAAATAAAATGTTTGATCACTTGCTTCTCTAACTCTTTTGTTACTCCTTGAATTTATTCTAATGTTTGCTTTCTTCTTATGGTTCTTGGGTGGTGGTGAAGGGAATTTCATCCATAGCAGCAAGATCTTGATTGGCTAGGGAAGGTACAGTGCTTATGTTTCACATCTCTACCTTACATGAAGAGCAAGCTTGCTTTTCTCTTTTATATTGTTTATAATATTAGAAAATGCAAAAGGAGGAGGTAGTGCAAGAAGGGAAAGTGAGTGCTGATGGTTTTGTATTCCTACTTGGTAATGAATAAAATAAAACCGTTCAACTTCATTTGGCATTAAAGTAGAACATCTATTGAAGATGTATGATCTTTGTGTTATAAATTCTTGAAGTGAAATCACACTTATTTAAAATAAGAGAGTCAGGAATGACAGATAAAAATTAACTGGGTACAGATGATCTGGAATTTTAGGCTAGGATGTCAGCTGTTTACCAGAGTTCTGGACAAAAATTTTGATAATGTGTTTATATTCTTGGCTGACATCAAATCTAAGCAGATAAACTTCATTGGGGGGGGCTTGCTTTTTTATTTATTTGTTCATTTAACCAACATTTATTGAAAGGCTTCTGTGTGCCAGTTGCTTCTGAGGGACTTGTAGCTGGGTGGAGAGGCAGCTCTGTGATCAGCACTGTGGGACACAGGTGCTGGGGGAGAGGTGAGCACCAGTCCAGCTGGGAGGACTCTGGGCTCATGGCCTGCCTGGCCCTTTGGTCCACATAACTGTATTATATTGACCGGCCATTTTCTTCTCTTTGGTCACTGTTTGCATGCTCAGTTTTATCTAAGACATCTTCTCTTTCTGGAATGGCCTGGGAGCCCTGTCAGACATGTTGGCAGCAGTGAGAAATTCAGCTTGAGCCTGACTTTCACAGACTTATTTGGCCCCAGTTTTCTGTGTCTAGGCAGCTCACTCAGTGTTTCTTGCCACCCCAGCAGACTAGCTGCCAGTTACTCCACGCTGCACACGTTTGTGGGTTCACATGTATCCATGTGCAGGGTCTGCTCTGCCCGCTTCCTGGATCATCTCTGGCCATCTGGGGCAGCCTTTTTCATTTTTCTTTGCCTTCTGCCTTTTAAACTTCTCGTTTTGATTCTTGTGGCTTACAGCCCAGTAGGAGTAGAAAGGGAAGAGTTTTAGGAACTGAGGAGTTTATTCAAATTTCTTTGGAGCATTTCGATTCAGTAAAGGGAACTACCTTTTTGCTCTGTTAGATAAGAGAAAAAACACTCAAAATATGTGTATTTAAGAGATCCATTTTAATTCTTGAACTCAAAATTGACACTCCCGCTGCAGCTCTGTGTCTTTGGGTAAGTTAGCTTGTCTTCCTTGAGTTTCATTCCTCTTATTTCTAAAATGGGCTAACTGTAACCAGATTGCCTTACAGGATTGTTGGTAGGATTTAATGAGTTGATAATAATAATAGTAGTAATTGATATGTAAGATTTTGCCATTATTATGTATCACGTACTGTTCAGGAACTTATCATGTGCTGACCTCTTTTAGGTAGAGGGTATTAAAGCATAGCAGCAGATATTTGATAACTATTGGTTGTATCTTGAATCCTTTTCACATCTCTTAATAACCCAGGTTCCTAATTCTCAACAGTTGATTATGTACATATTCTCAGCATACAACTTCTGTATAATTCTCCACATAATGAAAACTTTGGTGTACAGACCAATATGAAAATCTTGGTTCTGCCACTTAACTAGTTGTGCATTTTAATCATGCTATGCCTTGGTTTTCTCCATGTAAAGCAGGGATGCTAATATCTGATATCAAGAGGTTAGAGAAGTTAAATGAGATAACTCATGTCAAGCAGCTGGTGACCACAGGACTGACTGTGAGCTCCCTTCTGCTCCCATGCTTCTGCAGCCCCACGTGCTCCTAGGAACTCTCCCACTTGCTGTCGACTCCAGCCTATTTCATTTTATTTTAATCATTCTCTTTGTCATACTTATAAAAACACTCGTATAAGACAGACAGAAATTCTCCCTATTTAACATTTTGTGCCTTATTCTCCAGCCACTTGTCCTTGTTTCTAGGTCACAGGATAGCACAAATCTTAGATACATACAAGATTTCAGTAAATCCGTACTGAACTGGGCAAAAAGACACAATAAAGAACCAAACTAGCTATTTGCCATCAGGCTTTCTTCCTTAGCCTGAGGAAGATGGCTGAGTGTTTGTTCACAGAACATAAATGCATCATTTTTTAAAAGACAGTTTGTTTGTTTGTTTGTTTTAAAGCAGATAAAGCTTGTAGAACTTAAGGTAGAAGGAAGTTGAATTCAACCTTCATGCTCTGTGGCTCTCATAGGTTGCGTATGTTAGTTTGTTAGGGCTGCCATAACAAAGTACCATAGACTGGGAAGCTTACACAGTAGACATTTGTTTTTTCACAATTCTGGAGGCTAGAGGTTCAAGATCAAGGTGTCGGTGGGGTTGGCTGGTTTCTTTTAAGGCCTGATGGCCATCTACCTTTGGTGTCTTCATGTGGTCTGCTTTCTGTGTTTCTTAATTGCCTCTTTTTTTTTTTTTTTTTTTTTTGAGACAGAGTCTTCTTCTGTTGGCCCCAGGTAGAGTACAGTGGCATCATCATAGCTCACTGCAATCTCAAACTCCTGGGCTCAAGTGATCCTCCTGCTTCAGCCCCCCCAGTAGCTGGGATCACAGGCGAGCACCACCACAGCTGGCTAATTTTTCTATTTTTAGTAGAGATGGGGTCTCGCTTACTCAGGCGGCTTACTCAGGCTGGTCTGGAACTCCTGCGCTGAAGTGATCCTCCTGCCTTGGCCTCCCAGAGTGCTAGGATTATAGGCGTGAGACACCTCGCCCAGCTTCTTCTTATATAGATAGATAGTGGTCATATTGGATTAGGAATCACCCATATAACCTAATTTTACCTTAATTACCTCTTTTAAAGGTCTAATCTCCAAATACAGTCACATTCTGAGGTACTGAACATTAGGACTTCAACATACAACTTTTGGGACACAATTCAGCCCACAATAGGTAGCAGTCTGAGAACGTAGCACAACTGTCTTTTCCAAGGTTCTGCACTTCTCTGGAGAAGACACATGAGTGACTATTCTGTTAAGTCATAGAACTGGAAAAAACCTAGATGAAGAATACTTTGTCCTGATTTCTGAAATCACAAGACTTTGTTCTGATGTCTGTAACAGTACTTATTAGGAGTTAGTCTAATTCTCTCTTCATAATATTTTTTTAGGGTGTGTAGATGAGTTTTACTATTTAGCACCTATTTTTTCTCACCTTTGAATACCCAGCATTTGGTATGTAGTACTTGTCAGGAAATAATTGGTGAATTGAAAAGAGGTGATTTGTCTGTCTCTGGATGTTGTCACAGTCACTATTTCATACCCCCCAAAAAGAAATGAATCTCTTTTCCGTAGTCATCTATGAAGATCGAAGGCATATTTTGTTGCCTCAGGATTTTTGGACTGAACCTTTTCTGATGTCAAAATTCTTTTACTACAGTAATATATTTATTTATGGATCATCTTTATTAAACAAAGACTGTTACTGCCACTATTTCCTAAGTTGCTTATTATTTTGTACATTATGATTATGGTCCTTAGACTTTCTTATTCTTTGGGGGGAACATAGGCATAATTTCCTTAGATATAGATCAAAACCTATTTGATAACTAAAATTTGTTACAGTTTATGTTATAGAGAAATGATAAAATATGCAGCACATATTTTTGATAATTGTTTCTACTTATTTCAGAATTAATACTTATTTTTTAAATACATCTTTTTAATGATAAGACAGACTTGGGTTTGGTAAGAGCAGGTTGCTGAAAGTGTTTCATTATGCATGTACATGTAAATGTCTTTTACAAATACCACAGAATAATTTGATATAATTAAAAATGAGGCTGTCAAACAATTTTTATATGTGCAGGCAATTTGTGGTTTCAAAAAGCTACTTAGTTTTCTAACTAGAAACCTTTTTTGGGGTGTGTGTTTGAAGGGTAATTTATATTTCAGATTTACATTTATTAATTTTTTGATGGACTTTTTTTAAAAACCACTTTGTTTTAGTAAGTCAGAAATTATATAATAAAATGATGAAAATAAATCTTGTTCATTATAACTATTCCTGTTTAAAAGTCTGAAGAGTTTTTCGTATCTAGTAAGAGCCCTGTTCTTGTTTTACTTCATCAGTCAAGTCTATGTGGCTGGTTGCCTATCGAAAGTTTTACATTGAATGAAAGAATAAAGGTTGTAAACTTCTAGAAAATGAATGCTTCTGTGGACCTTCCAGAATTGAATAGTTTCCATGAAAGAGAAACATCTGGAATGTGCCTTACTTTTTTTTTAATAGCTAGTTGGGGGTGGGGAGGGAAAGAAGACACTGTAGAATAATGCATTGTTTGCATCACATGGTTAGAAAAATCTGTAACATATTTATACTAAAATTGTACACAGCGTTCTGTGCTATAGCATACGTATGTCGTGCGTTCTCACGCTGGTAGTTACAGCTACTACTTGGGAGACTGAGGCAGGAGGATTGCCTGAGTCCTGGAGTTCGAAGCTGCAGTGAGTTATGATCATGCCACTGCACTCTAGCCTGGGTGACAAGTAAAGAAAAAAAAAAGGTGCTTTGATGATAATTATCAATACATGCATGAGAATTTCCTTTGTCATGGTTTAAGCACCCCTTTTACATTCACTTAAAAATTAGCAGCCAGCAGCTGTAAATTCATACATGAGGTTAGTATGATTAGCTTGCCAAGGCCCAGAAGGGGTTACATTTATTAAAGAACACATATAAAGCTATGTCCCTATGTCCTGAACTTTAGTAGGGAGTATGACTAGGAATCTTTTTATGGAGTTAGTATGAACTATTAAAATAGCAGAAATATTTATGTTAGGCCTATTAATGAATATAAAGATTTTTGTCTTCCTTTTCTGTTTTTTTTTTTTTTACTGAGACAGGGTCTTGCTCTGTAGCCCAGGTTAGAGTGCACTGGCATCATCATAGCTCACTATAACCTCAAACTTCAGATCTCAAGTGATTTTCCTGCCTCAGCCTCTCATGTAGCTGGGACTACAGGCATGTGCCGCCATGAATGGCTAAATTTTTCTATTTTTTGTAGAGACAGGTCTCACTCTTGCTCAATCTGGTCTCAAACTCTTGGCCTCAAGCAATCCTTCCACCTTGGCCTCCTAAAGTGCTAGGATTACAGGTGTAAGCTGCTGTGCCCAGCCTTGTTTTCTTAACATAAAGCTTAATGGCTGTTAATTCAAACTAAACCTGTCGTATACACTGAAGGTGTAGCCCAAACATTGATAGACTTGCCAGTTTGGCTTAAGCAATATTTTTAAAAAATGAAGCTAAGTATGGTTTTTTTTTTGTTGTTAGAATGTTTCAGACACAATTAAGTTATTTTATTTTGGCCTATAATCAACCTCCTGAGGTGTAATGAAAAATCCATTTCAATATACAAGTTCAATTTTCTGTATTGCTTTTGTTTTTTGAAAAACAAAACTTCTTGTCAGAGTATGTGCACGATTGTCTAAAATATTTGATTACACCAGCTGGAATGTCTCCTTGGCAACCTGGTCTGGCTTCCAGGTCCACTCTATGTCCCCTTCTTTGTAGGGCCCTGACCCAGAGGCCATCTCTCAGCTGTCCCAAACCTACCAATTCTTAAAGTCCTTGAAGCCTTTCCTGATTCTCTCACCTCATGCTGTCATTCTCGGTAGCCCACAGCTTTACCTTTTAGTTATAATATCCGTTGTATGAGTTATTTCTTGTATCTCACCAAAATTGTTTTTAGAGCAGGTAGCGTGATGTTGGCCACAGAGGCAATGAATATTGGCACTGCACTGCCTTAGTTGCCTTCCATGGGTGAATTAAAACACATTTGGAGGAAGTATGGGTAGAATGTCGATTGACCTCTTCTGCTCACAACTGGCTGCTCTTCAGAGTATCTTCCTTCACAGCACTCATTACGTCATCAGGACAGCTTGGGAGCAAAGGTGTCCATCTTGACTTGGGATTGCTCAAGCTTTTCATTGGTCAGAATCCCTTCATTTCATCCACATCCTTAGTCCCAGATTAAATGATCTTTTATGGCACTTCTATGGCTTGTGCCCTGGCTATTCCCTTTGATTCCTGAAGCCCTTATGATGATGGAACTGTGTATGTTAAAGCAGGAATGGAGCAGAATGCTGTCAGGCAGATCTGGAAACTCGGCCCTGGAAAACCTACTTATGTGGCCTAGAAGGGCTATATGGATAGTTATATTCCATATTCAGAGTCATTCCTAAAATCAGTTTAAGCACACATTAAATTCCGTTGTTTTAGATGAAGCCAGTGAAAATTTTGACAAAAATTAGATTTATTATCAAGCTGTCAGTCTCTCCAAAAGGTTTCATGGGATCAGAATTAGTGTTTGATGAATAGTTTATTTTCATAAATATTAATAGTTAAATGTTATTACTTTTAGAGCTCATTTAGCTGTTTGAATTAGAGCCAGAATATAATATGCATTAATATTTTTTTCTGTGAGGGAAGAGAAAATTAAAATGAAAGGGGACATTATTAATACTGCATATATTCACAGGATGCCAATAATATGTATTACATTCTTTCCTTTTGGTTTTTTTTTTTTTTTTTTTAGGTGATTGAAGACAATACTGGAGTCCGCCGGGTAGTGGTCACACCGCAGTCTCCTGAATGTTATCCCCCGAGTTACCCCTCAGCCATGTCTCCCACCCATCACCTACCCCCCTACCTGACTCACCACCCACATTTTATTCATAATTCACCCACGACTTACTACCCACCTGTTACTGGACCTGGAGATATGCCACCTCAGTTTTTTCCTCAGCATCATCTTCCCCCCACAATATACGGTGAGCAAGGTGAGTAGATTATTGCTGGCATCGGGAGCTGTTGAAACTGGTTGTAGCACTTCAATAGTTTAACGGAGCCCTTTGTTTCTTCTGTAATAAGCATAGTAGAAAAGGATCTATACTATCTGCTGTATAAAACTCATGGGAAATTCCTAGCTTCCTTTGTCCTGAATTGTGTATTGGAAAAATTACTTTGTGAGTTGTGTAACTCTTTTTTCCTTCCTATTTCCCCAAATTCTGTCCCCTACCTCCACCCCACAAGTATCAAGGAGTGAGATAGCCACCTTTTATTTTAGAAAAGAGGTAGTGATCTGTCCTATGTCCGTGTGTCCCGTTAGCACGTTTGTATTTGAGAGTGACCTGATATAGTACTTTGACTCCAGTAGAGGGAAATTGAAAGGTGTTTTGTGCTCCATTTCCAATGTTAGAAGATTGTGAAATCTCAAAAACCTTTGGGTTTCCTGAATGGCCTACGTTGTGATCTTGGCAGAACTCAAAAATCCCCTCGCTGTTGATGGAGCCCTCTCAAACCTGTTTTTAGTTTAAGGCTAGCTATTAGTGCAGCCGCAATTTCACTGGCTGTTACACAAATACTTACCTTGAAATGGAAAAGAGCCTCAGAGTTATCAACATTATATCTTTTTAAAGTTTTGGCCTTGTTGGTTTAGTCTAAGCCCTTCTCTATCAAAATGGATACTAAGAAACTAGATAAGTGAGGGTAAAAATTAGACTTTAACCTCTAGGACTTTGTAAAGTGATTTTTTTTTTCTGAATCCGTGAATTGAAGCATTTTACTGCTTCAGACATTTATTATGTTGGTTCAGATACATTGTATAAGAAATACCATATAGAATTTTTCAGCAAGTTATCACCTCACTTTCTCTTATCAATTATATGTATATTTCTCTGCATGTTCATCTCACATTGTAATTTTTTTTAATTTTTTAAGTTTTATTTCCTTTTTTTCTTGTTTACATTCTAAGCTTTTAGACAAAATAATTTTTTCTTATTAACAAAATAAAATGGAGATGGGCATTGTAAATGAAATATCTTGTTATAACTTAGGGATAACATTTGATTTTTTTTCTTAATAGTCAGAAAGAAATTTAACATGATTCAAATTACTCAGGTACTTTTTCATAACAGGGTGTTGGACGATGATAGCAAAACATGAAATAAATACTTTGATTTCATAGCAGCATTATTAACTTCCTATTGAAAAAACTGAAAAAATTTAGTTAACTATAATATTTTAAAAAGTAGGTTGGGTGCGATGGCTTATGCCTGTAATCCTAGCACTTTGGGAAGCTGAGGCAGGAGGATCGCTTGAGGCCGGGAGTTTAAGATCAGCCAAACAACATAGTGAGACCCTGTCTCTACAAAAAATAAAAATAAAAAAATTAACCAGGTGTGGTGGCACACACCTGTAGTCCCAGCTACTTGGAAGACTGAGAGGCAGGAGGATGGCTTGAGCCCAGGGGTTTCAGGCTGCAGTGATCTATGATCGGCAGCTGCACTCCAGCTTGGGCATCAGAGCAAGACCCTATCTCAAAAAAGTATTCAGTGCTTTGACACCATATACATTAAATAATTGAGTATTTCTCAGGGTTTTCTGGCTGGATTTGAGCTATGATGATGTTGTAAATAGCCTTGGCTACTGACTCATGGCTTGATGATACATGTCTGACCTGCCTTATTTTAGCAGTCTGTTAGTGGAATGTACATTATAGTTACTGTTTGTAAATGGTGTCCTTTGCAATTTTAGGCAAGACAGCAGTATCATTTAAATCATCATTAGAATTAAACAAACAAAATTGTAGTCCCTTCATCTTATTATGTATTTTGCTCTAATTTCATTAAAATAACATAGAGCAATATGTACAAAGAAAGTACCTTCATTGATTTCAAATTAAAGCAGTAAAACAAAATCCCTTTGCCTTATAAATAAAAAGCCATTTATATATTCTTACCTTAATTGTTAGTGTGCATACCCAAAAGCAATTTAAACATTAGTTTCCCAAACCATAAGAGTTAAAAAAGTTTTCAACATGTTTTAAAGATTATTGTATTTAGTGTTCTTGGTTAATATTTTAAATCTCCACTGTAATGCATTGTGGCATTTAGAACATTTGTTATCCTCTGGTATATTTTGACATAGTTTATTTTGTTATATGCTCTCTAAATGGAGTTGTATTTGTTTTTACACATTTTCTGTGCAAACTGTCTTGTGAAGATTTGTTTTTAAACATCTTCCTTTAGCTATGTGAAGAGAAAGAAAATAAAAGGTTTAAGAGTACTGGAGTCCACCTGGAGTCCAAAGTCTTTTGGAGCTTTACCACTGAACAATTGAAACATCAGTTGTTAAGTTACTTAGGGTAACCATACGTTTGTGCTGTGCCTGGGACAGTCCTGGTTTATGTCTCTTGTCTTGGAGAAATTATGAGTAGTCCTCCCTTTTTACTCTCAGAAGTGTTGATAGTTTGATGATAATTTATGTGGTCACTCTGTAGATGGGGAACCCTTTTTCTTATAAAGATATAAAGGCCTAATCTCTATGTTATGCACTGTCATTTTTATTGATGCCTAACTGTAATTTCAAACTGATTTAAAAATTTAAATTTATGATAAATTTTTCCTCTAAGATCATAAGATTATTTTGCAGGCTCCCATTTTCTCTTCAGCTACTTGAAAATATGCATAGTGAAGCCAGCTGACATTCTACTTTTGTCTTACCTCGTATTACTCCAAGAGAGCAGTTTGACACCACAGCTTATTATGTGTGACACCAGATTGCAGAGATGGCTTTTATTTACCCCTACACTTCCTCCTTGAACATTTCGCCTGATTCTGTAAACTTTGATTATTTTTAATGGAAATTTCTCATTTCATTATTTTAGTAAGTTTTGTTCAAATGTTGACTCTTTTGGATGCCACAAACAATTCTTTATATTCTGGTTGCTGTATATTTTCCAATAGAAAGGTTATTCTGTCTACAAGGATAAGTATACTTTTAAGTATCTTGATTCTAAATATACTTTTAAAGGCAATATTTTTTTTTCTAACTTTTTCATGTATCACAACTAAAAACATTTTGACAGGTAAAATCAAACTTAGTTACAAATTCAACTAGAATATGAACTCTTAGAGGATAATAACCTTGTTTTCAGTATTCTCCATAATTTATAGAAAATTTCTGAACACAGTTTTTAATGATTAATTAATTCCTTGATTGGTTAGAAGTGAATGGGAATATTTTAAGTATATAATGTATAAAACACTGTCTTAAAAATATTTTTATGCTGTATTTAGTAATGCTTCAGACTTCTTTTATACATTAGACTTATTTCTTCAGGGGCCAGATCATTTGTCTGTTTAATAATTCATTTATTGAAAATGTAGACTGAGCTTGCATTTGTCATAATCATTCATTTTAGAAATTATACCACTGTATGGAATGTCAAGCTACATTACCCGAGAAGACCAGTACAGCAAGCCTCCGCACAAAAAACTCAAAGACCGCCAGATTGATCGTCAGAACCGCCTCAATAGTCCTCCTTCTTCCATCTACAAAAGCAACTGCACAACAGTGTACAATGGCTATGGGAAGGGCCACAGTGGTGGCAGTGGCGGAGGCGGCAGCGGTGGAGGGCCGGGAGTTAAGAAAACAGAGCGGCGAGCAAGAAGCAGTCCGAAGTCAAATGATTCAGACTTACAAGGTAACGCTGGAGACATTTACCATAAAGAGTGAATTATTGGGACAGGGACATCCTAAAAGAAACATCTTTTACATAAGAACATTATTTCATGGTGGTTAGTTTTTCTGTAAAGAATAATGGGTAGACCTTCTCTGATCTGTGTCTTAGAGAGGAAAGAATACTGTATCATTTATTTTTTATTAATACTTCATGGCAGAGATACTGCTTTTTGGTCACATGTGCCATGTAACTTTCTATTTAATCTCAGTAACAAGTATCTGAAAGTGTTTGCACATTAGCCTACTTCTTTCGTTTCACTCTAAATAGATAGATGTGGAAGAATTTAAAAATAAAATAATTTTTCTAAGTATAGGCTAATTTAAATCTCAAAATAATTATACCTTATGAAACCAGATATAATTACTTCCACAATGTACTAAAATTTATTATTTTATAACAGGAATATATTTCTGTTTAGTTTCAGGCATCAGTTATTGTTTAATGCCACTTTTTGTATCCTGAATGAAGTATTCATAGACCAAGAATGTGATGGAAGAATTAGGGTTACCACATATAGACAGAGAGACATCAGCTTAGAAGGGCATATTTTTTTTGTAGATTAATCTTTTGGCTGTAGGTCAATTGATTTGGGAGGAAGATATACATGTTTTAAACGAAGTTTTGTGGTCAAATTTAGAGACAACCTATTTTGATGTCACAGGAGGAATAATAACAGGCTTTTTATATAGGCATAGAGAAGACTGACTTAAGTGAAGAAAAAGAGGGTAACATTTGATAAAGTAGGTGAGTCTTCAGCTATAAATTGCTGGACAACAAAGACATGAGCAACTGTAAAAGACAGGAAAAGAACTGATTATGATACTCATTACACATACTGATTCTTTACTGCATTTCATCCAGGTAGAAACAGGGACTGTGTCTGTGAGAATGTGTTTGTGAATGAAAAAGGTGGAAGTTGTATGTATTTGATTGTCTAGAGATGACAGGCCTCTGACAGGAGCGAGGAAAGTTAGGTAAAACCAGACGTTGGCATCAACATTTTCCCCACTGTTATTTAGATGAGTGAATTGTAACATGAGATAGAGAAATAGTAAGGTACAGTGAAATATGAACAGCAGTTTCTCTGAGTGAATGTGTCATGTATTTTTAATTTTGTTCTTTATTCTTTCCTTTATTTTCTAAATTGTATTTAGTTATACATTATAATTATTAAACAAAACATAAACAAGTGTCATATAAAAGAGACTGAAGGTTCAAGAGGCTTTTAAACATCTAATTTCTAGTCAAATGATACCATAATTTTTGGTCAAATGCTACTATAATATCTAAGTTTGAAATTAGCTTATTAACACTTCAACCATATCTATATAATAGAATTCACACCAAAAAATTAGGGATAAGTTTTTCTAAAGAGAATTTTTGTCCAAAAAAGAATGTATAAGCTATTCAGAAAGCTTATGAATTTTGAAGTACTTTGATTACTTGACTCATTCTTTAATAATTTTTGCCTTGCCTTATCCCAAAAGTGATTTAAGGCAGATGATAGGTACATATAATAGAGCAGATTAATAAATTTAAGTAAGCATTAAGGGGCAAAAAGATGATAAGGGAAGGAAAAGAAGATGAAACAGGTTGAACCTACCACAAAAATTAATGCAGTTATGGATTAACTTTGGCAAAAGTAAATACCTTTCTTATACATAGTTATTTCATATCACATATATCTAAATTGTGTAAGCTGTTCTGTATTTTAATATTATAATAGTTGGAAGAGAGGAAATGTATTTGCATTGAAATCTATACCAAAGTGTTTGCTAACATAAGTAAATATATTTATAAGCATTTTGGCATCGTACCTCATGAGAGAGAAAATATTTTGAATATCCTAGGCTTTTGGTATTGTGTAGAAGACATATTATTTTGTTGGGTAATAGTGAGATCACTTTTGCCATGGGCTTCTGGGAACATGTGTTTTGTGATGAAAAGAACAAGTTTAGTTTGAATGTGGTTTGTTGCTCATTTTCTCATCACGTTATTGCCTCCTCAAAATCACCTCAAGTGCTACTCTTCGTGTGATTTAACCATGAAACAAACAATCAGATGGGGTATTATTTTATTCACTCTCACTCATTTCAATAAGAATCTGAGGGAATTTATGTATTGGATAAAAAATAAATGTTTACCCAAATGAGTGGAGAACTTATATCCACACAAAACTTGCACACAAATGTTTGTAGCAATTGTTGTAGCAATTCATAATTGTCAAAACTTACAAGCCACTAAGATGTCCTTCAGTAGGTGAATGGATAAAGAAACTACAGTATATCCAGACAAAGTGGAATATTATTCAGTACTAAAAAGAAATGAGCTATCAAGCCATGGAAAGACATGGAGGAACCTTAAATGCATATTACTAAGTAAAAGCAGCCAATCTGAAGGGGCTACATACTGTCAGATTCCAACTCTGTGACATTCTGAAAAGGTAAAACTATGGGAACGGTAAAAAGATTAGTAGTTGCCAGGGGTTAGAAGAGAATGAGGGATATAGGCAGGACACAGACGATTTTTCTGGCAGTGAAACTATTCTCTGTGATACTATAATGGTGGATACATGTCATTACACATTTGTCCAAACCCATAGAATGTACAACACCAAGAGTGAGTCCTGTGGAAGAGGACAACACCAAGAGTGAGTCCTGTAAACTGTGGACTTCGGGTGATAATGCTGCGCCACTGAAGGTCCATCAGTTGTAACAAATGTACCACTCTGGTGGGGCGTGCTGATAGGTGAGGCAGGCTGTGCATGTGTAGGGGCAGGAGTGCGTACGGGAGCTCTCTGTTCCTCCTGCTCAGTTTTGCTGTGAACCTAAAACTCTTATAAAAAATAAAGTCTATTTAAAAATAATAAATATCAGAGGAGATTGAGGACAAATAAGGTGAAGCCATGAATAAGACTGTGGTGAAAGACTGCTGTAGAGTTGCTTAATGTGGGCCATATATTTGGTTCTGAGCCTCCTGATTGTCAAAGCAAAGAGGAAAATGTGTGTCTGGTGGAGTAGGCAAACATTAAAGCACCTCTTGTTCATGGAGTCTATTCTGTTGCTCATAACGTTTCAGTTGTGTCTGCCTCAGAATGTGGTTGTTGGCTCCAAGGATCCCAAAAGGCTTCTTTCTGCTCTCTCATAAATGGGAGCATTCTTCCAGTATATCTCCTGCTGGAGTTTACTGCAGCTGACTTCTGTACTCAGTAACTAATTTCTTAAATAACTTTTCAATTTACAATGGTGCCTGATTAATATTAAACTACAGTTAATACTAGTATGATATACCTGTTTAGGCCCATATGGGATTTGCACAAGAATAGGATACATGCTTAACCGTGGCATGTTGTGTTTGGTATTTTTCTGTATTCTACTTAGCTTAAGTTGTCCTCATTTCCAGAGGAAGCCAACCTTTTTACTTCATAATTTCCTTGCTTTTGAAAGAATCTATTAAAGTTTTTTTATCTTTTTGCTACTTAAAAGGAGCAAATGTTAAAAAAAAAAGTTAAATTTGTACCTGGTCCTGTGGTAAAACTAAGCACACATAAAAGAATCAAACAACTTATGTTAATATAAACAAATATATTAAAAATATGGAGATAAATTAATTATTCTCTTAAGTGCTGGTTCTTGGTTAACTGTGTTTCAGAAACACTGGTGAAACTTCAAAAACAATGGCGATCCGGGGACCTCATGTCAGATGCACTAAATCAGAATCTTCTTACCAGTTTTGGCACCATGTTTTGGCATGTTTTTGGCATCATGTGGCGGTTTTTTTGTTTGTTTGTTTTTTAATCAAACTTCCACTGGGGATAATTGTCAGCCAAGAGAGAAAACTACTTTTCTAGTGTTAAGGATGGTTTCACTCAGCTGTGCACAGTGTGAGGTAGGGACTTTATCTGTTTTATTCACCATTCTCTCCTTTCTAGTACTATGTCTGACACATAGTAGGCACTCAGTAAATATTTGTGAAATGAATCTTGTATTCTTAATTGCTTTGTTTTCCAGAGCAAGACTTCTGTTTGAACACATGCAGCTATTGTACCATTTCCTCTTCCTGGAACAAATTGCTGTATTGCTCAAGGATACTGCTCTGTGGCTAACCATTCCTTTCATTTGTTATTACCTCCAGGAAAACAGGCATGACAGAATTCCACAGCAACCTCAGAAATATAGGATTCCTGTTTCCTTGCAATCCCTTAGAGCTAATAGAGTGATGTGGGCTGAGAATAATTGGGACATTGGTATTTGACAACAGTATTTGGCTTAGAATTGGGCTTTGGCTCTTGCTATTTGCTTTTAGTATTCCTTGAACCTCTGTCCTCATCTGTAAAATAGGTGTTTTAATTCCCATATTAAATATTAAAACTAGCCTTGCTTAGTTTTTAACACTTTAATATAATGGTAACCCTTATTATTTAAATATTCTTATTGTTTTCCTCATCCTCAGGAGTCCTGTTATTATAGGATTATCTCTCAGCCAAGATATCTCCTTCCCAAAACAGGCATCTCTCTACTCTCCCATCTGATGGCCTTTCCCCTTGCCCCTTCTCCTGTAAGCCAGAACCCACCTTCCTTTCCTTAGACCCATCTTACATTTTCAAAGGTAAACCCTGCACTCCTGACCACTGTCTCTCAAAGTTGCTTCCAGGCTCTCCTGAGAGAGGTTGCCACTGGGGTAGAAATGCACCATGTATTCTGGGGGCCTCTGCAGGCAGAATTGGTGCCAGATTTCACACATCTTCTTGTCACCTCATTATGTGGCACTCCTAGCTCTGAAAGAGAATGACAGTGGATGGCCTTTTGGGGTATCCTTTATCATGGACCCTGTCCTTGGTGTCTCCTCATATATTTTCTATGATTCCCTTTGTTCTATCAGATCCTTAAGAGACCTCCCAAGGGCCACCAAATGTTTTATTTTTATTTTTATTTATTTATTTATTTATTTTGAGACAGAGTCTCACTGTGTTGCCTGGGGTAGAGTGCCATGGCGTCAGCCTAGCTCACAGCAACCTCAAACTCCTGGGCTCAAGCAATCCTTCTGCCTCAGCCTCCCGAGTAGCTGGGACTATAGGCATGCGCCACCATGCCCGGCTAATTTTTTTATATATATATTTTTTAGTTGGCCAATTAATTTCTTTCTATTTTTAGTAGAGACGAGGTCTCGCTCTTGCTCAGGCTGGTTTCGAACTCCTGACCTTGAGCAATCTACCCGCCTCGGCCTCCCAGAGTGCTAGGATTACAGGCGTGAGCCACCATGCCCGGCCCCACCAAATGTTTTAAGATGTGTAGTTATCCATTTCCCCCTCCAGCCCACCATCCATGTTATGGCGACAGCTAAATCAGATCTGAACATGTCATGAGCTGTGATCATGCTGCTGCACTCCAGCCCAGGTGACAGAGGGGATAACGTGTTTTAAATAAAAAGAACACATATTCCCTCCTTAAGAACCTCCGCGGTGCTCAAGATTGTCTACAGAATGAAGTCTGGACTGCTTGACATGGCACATGTTAACCTGTGGCACTTCAGATTTCCCCCCAGACACCTGGTGTTCTGCCACATTTCATGACTATGCCTAACTTTTCTTGGCCTGCCCTTCCAGGTCCTCTTCCTAGCAAACTCTAACTCAGCCTTTCAAGAACCAGCTAAGTTATTGCTGTCTCTGTGAAGACTGCTGGCCCCTGCCCAAGATACTATAATGGCACATAAGTTAGGGAAAAATATTTCAGGAATTTTTGCCCCCCTCCCCTTTCCCCCTCTCCCAGCATTTGATTTTAGATCAGTGCTTGGGCATCAAGTCCACAGATGTTCAAGAACAGGAATGGAAAAATTTGTTCTTGTATGTGGAATATTATGCAAGAGCTGGGCTTTGAGCCTGTTCTGTGGCTAAAACCCAGTTAAAATAGTTATATTACCTTTCATCCCAGAAGCTAAAGAAGTTTCTGGTGCTCTGTTAAGTGAGAGGGAAGTTTCATTTCTTCCATTTTATTCTTTACTAAACCAAAGCATACAATATTATAGTAAGGAAATTATTCAGTGCAATACAGTGAGTCAAGATCTAGGTTTCTGACTGAAACCTCCCCCCTCCCAATTTTTAGCCAATTGTAGCCCCTTTATCATATAGCCTCAGAAAGGAGAGGGAGGCTGTTAGTATTGTTTTAGAAAGGATTATGTGAATTTAGAGTAAAAAAAATTCCTATGTTGAGAATCCACTGTCTAATGCTATGAAAAGACCTAAGCAATACCAATAGTTTGTGTGTGTGTGTGTGTGTGTGTGTGTGTGTGTATGAGAGTATGAGAGAGAGGGCGGATAAGGTTGGGGTGGGGGAGAAAGAGGACATCAAGAGAGCAAAGTCACAATTCCAAATACTTTATTGTGTGTAAAAGTATGTGGCATGTGCAGTTGACACTACTGACCTTTCCCTCATTTCTGGGCCTTACCCTAAGAGTGAGGATGTCTTTTTCACACATTACTTGAACATTCTAAAAACATGATGGAATTATAAGATTGAATAGTTTGTGTTTTAGACTCTGCAATATAGAACAAATCATTTCACTAGGCCTAAGTTTCCTTTTCAGTAAAATGAATGGGTGAGTTAGGGTCTGCGGGGCTGTTAGGGACTGGGCTGTAGAGCTCTGTGCCCCCTCATGCCCTCCAACCCCCCTCATCTGTGGAAAACTGTCTTCCATGAAACCTGGGGGGTGGGTGGCATACGAGCAGAAGGTGAGCGGCAGGCCAGTGAAGCTTCATCTGTATTTACGGCCTCTCCCCATTTCTCACATCGCATCATCACCATCCTCCCCCCACCCCCAACCCCTGCTGCCATGGAAAAATTGTCTTCCATGGAATTGGTCTCTGGTGCCAAACAGGATGGGGACTGTTGAGTTAGTAAGTGGTTTTCAAAGTCTTATCAATGAGCAGATTCTATTTTTCAGTCCATGGATCTCTCCAGTTAAATACAATATCCCTTCACCCCACCACCATCACACACATGTGTGTGTTCATGCACATACATGCACCCTGAAAGAAGATAGAATTAGCACTCCTGTGGTATGAGGAGGAAACATGGGTCCTTGTCACCATCCACAAGACGTTCTCAGGGATCCAGCCCTAGCTGAAGCCCAGGCTACTCAGATCTCAGGCCATCAGCATTAGCACCATCCAGGAGCTTGTAAAGACGTGTGCCCTGATGGCCTGCTCTAGACACTGAATCTGGAGGTGGGGCCCAGCAATTTGTGCTGTATGAGGTGCTCCAGGTAATGATTAGGCACAGGAGCATTCAAGAACTACTGGTCCTTTGAGTGCCAAGCAGTTTTTAACTACGATTTTAAATGACTCAGGTGGGGAAAAGGGGGGGAGGGACGGGAGGCATTCAGTTAGAACACTTGAGTTAAGTTGAAGCATATTCCTTATCACATCTATATAATGATAAACATATACTAGAGGTGGGAGAGTTCCTTTTGTGTTGCTAACATATAGATAATAGCTCATGTGAGGATCTTTACAATTCATAGTGCCCTATGGGGAAAAATTGGGACAAAATGGTAAGAACTCCAAATATAGAAGAAAATGAACATACAGCATACTTTTGGCATTTGATCTTTGGAATTGTTGACAATCCAAAGACTCAGTTACACTTTAGATTAAATTCCACCACAAAGAGTCATCATTTCTGGTTGTAACACTGAAAACCAGTAATGAGGATATTATTCTTGTGCTTTCTCCTTCAGAGATCACAAATTGTTCTCTGACTCGAGCAGTATTATTTATTACCAGGTTTTTGTATTCTAATTCTTTCTCAGATGTTCCTCCCTTTTTGTGATCACTGCTCAGAAACTAGAATCAGACCACAGATGTTTCCCCCAAATTAATATTAAAGTTTACTTATTATAATAGTGATTATTATAAGAAAAATTATTGTACTAAGGTTCAGGATGGCACTTCTCTCTCTAGAGGTCTGAGATTGTGAACATTTGTGGGTCCTTGGTGTCTGTCCTAGATAGCGTGAGGGGTCTGGGAGGGAATGGCCACATCCACCTGTGAAGGGCTGACAGTGGTGTCTTTGTTTGCAGTGATTTGCCTCATGTTAATAAGGTCTGGAATGTTGGGAGTCTAGGCAGATTTTCTTTTGGAATCTCTTTTGGTCTTCACTCCCTGTTAGAGATAATGCTGGTGCTTTTCTGCTTAAAATAGGATATTTAGTGGGGCTTTTGCACTTTACACATGGCTAATTTCTTCTTTCTCATGTAAGCTTTTCTATCTCATGAGTGCCTACCCTCCTAGTCATGCTTAGGTGTTTTGGAAGACTGGAGAGAGATTGGATCGTTGGTTGTGGATGGGGCAGGGTTCTATTTTCCCCCTGGAGTATGAGCCTCCATTACTGTATTTGCAACTGTACAGTTTCTAGATGGAATTTCAGCATTGCTTTCTCTCTCAAGTCTGTAGCTGATGTTGTATCCTGTGTGTTTTCACCTGTCTGCAGCTGCATATGAATTCTGAGCATGGCAAAAATATCAAGAAAACATGAAAAAAAATTTAAAAATGAGCTCAGGTCAGTGGAATTCACCCACTTGCTGCCAAGTACAATCTGAAGAGTGAAAATAGTCCAAACAAAGCCCAAATAACTTTTAGTTTTTAAAAGGACAATGTGGACCCCTGGATTAGAATGCAAGAGACATGAGACATTCTTCTTGGCAGGAAACTGGCAATTAACACCATCCTTCCATTTCAAATGTAGGCTGCCAGATCTATCCCCTCAGTCTTAGAGGCCTCTGAGTGACTCTAGTTAAGGGCTGAACAGACTTTAAAGCCTTGCAGCTGTTTACTGTGGGATGGAAAATAAGATAGTTTTGGAGCGGAAGGCTGTTTTCATAAGGGGTAGGCTGCTCAGTAATGCGTGCTTTCTGACTTGGGCATTATCCTGCAGACCTAAGGCTAGAGAAGTCAAACTATGAATAACTGTTTTCCTGTAAGACCCCTGTATGCCAGATTTTTTCCCTTACTGGGTTGTTGACTTCACTGGTACAAAGGTAAATTTGGCAGCTCAACAAAGAGGAAAACTATGGTGGCCCAAATTGTTGCTAATGAGTGAAGTATGTAGTTGTCTTTATCAAGTTACATCACTTATCCTATCTTTTTGCCTTTGCCCCTTTTCCGCCTGTAATTTGTTGCAATCTAGAATATTTTACATATGTTAACTATATGATTCTTTCAACAGAAAGGGTGAGATATTTTTGTCATGTCAAGTCAAGAAGTCTTAACCCTGTAAATCATACTTGAAGCTTCACGTTTTTCACTTACATATAAAAAGACAAACAGCATGTAAAACAGTTCTTTGAGTTTCTTTTGAAATGAATGTTCACCAGAAGTTTGAGGGCAGAATTTTGATTAGTTTCTACCATATGTAGTACTTAGCTCTGTAAACCCATATTATTTTCTCTGCCTTTTTGCTTTCTTGGGAACTGATCATAGTGGCATTTAGATGACATCAGAACCCATGTTGGTAAAATACATGTCATCTCAAAGAATCCTTTAAATAGCAGGTATAAGTGATGATATGGTTTGTTTCTGGTATATATGTAACCTTCAATTTTATTGAATTGAAACTTTTATATGTTATTCTCTCATTTAGCTACATTGAATTCTGAATTCAACTGGGCTAGAGGTCATCATCACAAATGTGCCATACTTAAAAGCAAAATATGTAGTAGTTAGGACCTTGAAGGTCTAGGTTTGTTCCCAGTTCAGCCACTTGTGAGCTGTGTGCCCTTGGGCTTGATAGTTAATCTCTCAAAGCTTTATTTCCTTCATGTATAAAATGCAGGTCAGTAATGGCATCTATTTCAGAGGGCTATCATGAGCTCTTAATACAATTTCAGACACTTACTAAGTGCTTTAAAAATGTATTGGTGAGGCCGGGCACGGTGGCTCATGCCTGCAATCCTAGCACTCTGGGAGGCCAAGGCGGGCAGATCATTTGAGCTCAGGAGTTTGAAACCAGCCTGAGCAAGAGCAAGACCCCGTCTCTACCAAAAACAAAAAAAGTTAGCTGGGCATGGTGGTGCATGCCTGTAGTCCCAGCTACTCAGAGGCTGAGGCAGAAGGATCACTTGAGCCCAGGAGTTTGAGGTTGCTGTGAGTTAGGCTGACACCACGGCACTCTAGCCAGGGCAACAGAGCGAGACTCTGTCTCAAAAAAAAAAAAATGTATTGGTAAAGACTGTAACATTTTTTTTGCTTATGAGAATTACCCTTCAGAGTGCAGAGGGGCAAGGCAACCTGTAGTCTGGGTCAATGTTAAGTAACAGTGAATGCCAAGGACTTGAGATAGGAGGGGATTCCAAGGGGCATCCACTCCTAAGAAAAGATTCTATGTATGACTGCTGCCAACCTACAAACAACTTGGTAAGTTCTGGGCAAGAATAAAATCCAGTCCCTTCCTTCTCCTCCCTCTCTTCTCTGTGTCCTCCGTGGGCAGGATTCTCTGAGTGAGCCTGAGGAGTGGGTTATGATAGGCTATTTTGATACTGTTTGCACCTGTTCAACAGCTTGATCACTTTAAATTACTTCATTAGATATTATAAGTATTAGAAAAAGAGGTGGAAAGAGGGTAGCTAGGGGTGACTTGGGTGAGCAACAGCTTCCTTATATTTATTTTACAGCCACATTCCTTGCTGTAGGGCAGTTAGTTAAGCCAGATGGATAAAGCATCTGGGACAACCGAGATGGATAAGCTAACTAGGTAACCCAATAAATTTCAAAGTCTTCCACGATTTTTCCTCACACCCTGGAAGTCATACACCATCACTTCCACATTCTGTGGGTCACATAGACCTGCCCTCGGTAACACGGTGGAAGGTTCTACAAAGGTGTCAGTGCCAGGAGACGAAGATCCTGGGGCGGTGGGGCATTGTGAAGGCTGACCACCACATGGTGCAGAGACTCAGAAACCATTTCTATTAATATGCTATTCGAAATAGTCTCAGCATTTGTGGTAGAATTTTGGCAGATTTCCTGCTGTTATGTCAACGTTGGTTTTGTCACTGCATCTCCTTCCGTGGAATAGAGCGCTAGGTTCTCTGCATAAACTGCCACAGGGAGAGGCAAAGTGTTGAATTTCTGGTTTTGTGTGATCAGTATTGTAATGTTACAATTCTAGTCAATATGGCAAGTGTGCTAATTATAGGTCATGCTTTCTATGATAGTCAGCCTTGGCTTTTATTTAAATTTAATTTACCCAACCAAACACACAGTGTAGTGGACTATATTACCCTGTTTCAGTTTTTGGTGCTGTAATGAGACCTTGAAATTCTATTAAAAATTGAGTAGAGAACACCAAGTGTGAAGTGGGAAAGGTCTCTGGGAAACAACAGTGATACTAGCTCAGTGCATGTGATTTACAAAATAATGAGTGTAAATACCCCTGTAGTTGACTATAAAATTTCCTCTTTTTTCTCTGGTGCTGAATTTGCATTTTAGAAAACTCTCCACTTCCCTTCCCCCTCCCTCACCTAGATTGTAACTACTACTTTCCAACCATACCAGAGGAATAGTTGTACTCAGAAAAGGGCAGAAAAGACCAGGTGATGGTGGGCATGATTTGTACCAAGCACAAAAGAGAATTGTGATGGTTCAGGAAGACTGGAAAACGAGGAGAGGGGAAAGAAAAGAGAAGGGCCTAAGAGGAATGGCACATTGAAATAAAAGGAAGTGGTAAAAATAGGAAAACAAATGGAATGAAAGGAGCACACATAGTGGGCAGGGGAGATTAGATGGACTGTGGAGTAAAGATAATTTGGGGAAAAAATAAGAGGCAGAAAATAAGAGAGATTTCATGGTTCCATTTTTATATATTCCAATCCTCCCACTGGGTTAACATTTTCCAGAGGGGTGGGGTGGAGGGAGGGAAGCCTTTTTGCCTTGTTGTGGTCCATGTACCCTTTTACTGGCAGATCCACCTGGAACAAATCTCCATGTGAATAAATCTCCTACTCTTTTCCTATTTGAACTTCACTGATACTTTTGTCGTCCTCCTGTGCTGGATTAGAACATCCATTGCCAGCATACATTGATTGGATAAGCAAATTAAAAGAATCTTAAGTAGAACTTTGAAAGGCACGACAGTACACTATATTGAGGTATTGGGTTTTTTGAATAGTGAAGTTGTTAAAATGACATTTTAGAGTTTTGATGTGCTTAAAAATGGAAAATTGAGAAATTTTTTGATTTTTTTTTGGTTTTAAATAGAAAATTAAGCATAAGAAAGAGGGGGGCACTACTTCTTTATCCCTGGGTTAGCATGCCTTTGTTAAAAGCAGCCAGCTTTAATCGAAGATGCCATGATTATTTCAAGTCCTCTTACAAATTGAGCTCACTCTCATATTACCTTTAGATATAATGAAAAGGAATATTTACAGTATTTCTATAAAATGCTCAAGTCTTGCTTTCTAGACTTATTAGATCTAACCCATGAATGCAACATGAGCAACTGAGTAGTTCGAAGAACTAGGTCTACCAACAATGTAAAAAAAAATTTCATAAATGCATTTATTATTGCTATGCTTAATTCACACAGTGAACTTACATTGACCTCTTTTTCCCTATTGTTTGAAAAGACACAAATTATTATATGGAACAGTAAGATCCTTAAAACCAAGAGGGATAGAGAAACTGCCATATTTTAGGTTCACTGAGTTCCTCAAAACTATTTTAAGTGTCTTGCCAAGCACATTTTTTTAAAAAAATTAATATTTAGTGTTTCAAGATGATTTATCTTTTGGTGGAAGGTTGCTCCGAGGAACTCCATAAGATATCAGCATCTGTTTAAAGTTCTGTTAAAAATCATGTGTTACTTAAGTGAAAAATGGTTATTGGTGCCTTAATTATTCAGCTATCGAGTTGTTGTTTTTTTTTAAAAAAACACTGACAGCATTAGTATTATTTACTGCTGACACTGTCATCGATGGGAAGATGCTCAAATTCAGTTGCAGACAGTTTTCCATTTGAAAACTATATTTTCATTTCGTTGAAGAACTCCATGTCTGTGAAGTAGTATTATCGATAGATTTTAATCTCTGGATCTAGTGGTCTCAACATTGTTGTCTGGAACATCATGCATGAGGACAAAACTGTCTCAATTAAGTTAAATAAGTTGCAGCTGCATTAGTAATTCCCAGAAGAAAGATTATCTTTTAGGTAGTAAAGATATATGCATTGTAGGCTGAGTAGGATTTCCTACTCATTTGCCAGATTCTGCAGCACATATGTGCCTGTTTATGGCATCATTTCTTTTAAATAATGTCAGGGCCAGTGTGTTCTGGAGTCATGGTACCTATAGTTGGAATGGGAAATGTAGTAATCTTCTGTATTAAGTATAACATTTCAGAACTTTGTTTTCTGAACTGGATAATAATGTGGGATATTTTGTACCCAGAAATTAGGATTCTCACACACTCATTCTTCTCTTTTTCTTTTATATTTTTCTTTTATTTCTTACATTTTTTAATTCTGTGAATTCCCCCGCCCCCTATTCTGTATACCTAACTCCTAAGACTTGCCATATTTATCATCACTAATACTATTAAATGGACTTTTTAAATTCAGGACTTCTTATTCATTCATTTAGTACTGAAGTATTTTTATTTTGTTTTGCATTTTGGAATGGGTAAGGAAATAGGAAATGATAAATGAGAAGAATGTTTTTCATACTAGATTATTGTCATAGCTGTCAACTCATTTACTTTTGAAGAAGAAAGGTTCAAGAATTGCTCTTATTTTAAGACTGTTAAAAGCTCATTGAGTACATCTGAGGAATAGGAAGCATGTCAGATAAATTCATGGCCCTTCTTTAATAAGGGTACATAATCCAGTTGGTAGATTGTCCTTGTCTTCTTCCTTCCATTTTCTTCCTGCTCACCCCTTTTGTGCTTTTTTATCTTTAGTCATCTCAGTAAAGGGTAAGGGAGAATGTGTCCAAGTGCTGTTGTTAATGGCTCTCGTAAAGATTTGGTGTGTGAGGAGAACCTGAAACTTAAAATCATGCTCAGAAATTATCTCTAGGGTTCCTTTGTAATATTGGGTAGGTCCATAGGAAACTACTGTTTCTATAGAGCAAAAATAGTTGAATATTAGAAATTTTATATGGTTTAACTTAATATTCCACTCCTCAATATGGTTGATAACTAGTAGCTATCTATAGTTGTATATCTCTGTTCTGTTTCTCAATTGTTGCTATGCCCAAGTTGATTTTTTTCTACTTTTAATGTCAAAAAAGAAAAAAGGGTTTAGATAGAGGAAATAGTGAACACCAAGGAATTCAGGTGATTTGTACACTGATAGGATGGTTTTTGCAAGGATCATATCGAAAGTGATATTTTGGGGCAGCAGTAGATCAATAAATTGTTTAAGGTAGTAGATATTGGATTTTACAAAGATACCAACGAATACAATGGAGTTAGACCACAGTGCCCACGATGTCTATTTGAAATGGTGGCTAGAGTCCTGTTGATTCATGCTGGTGAGTGGTGCATCAACATAGAGAATAAACCATCCCCAAACAATTGGTGATTATAGGTAACAATTATGTTAATTATACTTTAGGAGGTAATTTTTTTCTTGGAAAATTATTCAAGAGAAATTTGAGGCATCTGAAAACTGGATGTTTTATGGGAACTCTTTTGTATAATTTTTCAGTTTTATTCAATTTCGTAGTTCTTCAGAAAATATTATCAGGCTTAGGTTTATGGACACTGTACATAGTATCTTTAACCAAAAGAATATTCTACCATCAGTCTTATTGCAAAGCATATTGTCTTTCTGCTACACTGTTGGGAACAGATGTTCTCTGAGTCATTTTAATGCACAAGATGGGAAGAATGGTAAATCAAAAGATAGATTGGCTTAATTTCTGTGACTAGTAACTGCATTTGAGCAGGGGTGAATGTCAATATTCTCAATCTTTTTTATTTCTGTGCTAAATTTGGGATAATACTGTGTGGCGACCTAGTCTGTCATCAGAGCCTAAACATTCAATAGCAAATCTCAGTTGTGTATTAGAAGGCAAATGGATTAAACATAAAAGTTTGTGATAAACCCTAGCACAGTCCTGGCCCTTGAGCTCAGTTCCTTTAATTTGACCTAATTCTTTTTTCACATATAATGACCACTTTCCACAAAGAAGATTAACACATTGGAGCACAGTTCTGATAAGCTGTATGTTAGTTTCCTGTGGCTAACAAATCACCACAAATCTGGTGATTTAAAACAACAGAAATTTATTCTCTGACAGTTCTGGAAAGAATGTGGAATACAGTTTTAGAGGTCAGAAATCTGAAATCATTGTCATTGGGCTGAAATCAAGGTGTTGGCAAGGCTTAGCTGCATCCAGAGGCTCGAGGGAGGAATCTGTTCCTTACTTGTTCCAGCCTCAGGTGCATGCTGGCATTCCTTTGCTTGTAGCCACATCACTTCCATCTTCAAGACCATCGTCTTCAAATTTCTCCCTGTTCTTGTCTTTTCATCGCCTTTTCTTCTGTGTGTGTCAGATATTCCTCTGCCTGCTGCTTATAAGAATACATGTGATTTCATTTAGGGCCCACCTGGATAACCAGGGATTATATTGCCATCTCAAAATCCGTAACTTAATTGCATCTCCAAAGACTTTGTCATGGAAGATAACATTCACAAGGTCCAAGGATTGGGATGTGTCTGTCCATTCAGGGGGCCATTTGCAGCCCATCTCAGACTGCTTCCAGAACCCCTGTTCTAGAAACATGGCCAGAGCCAGCCCATTACCCTACATCCTTTTTAGGTTTGATTGATGTATTCCATCACCTTCCTCAGCATTCACCATATGCTTTTCAGTGAGCTACAGTTGATTTAATATGAACTTAGAATAGTAGCACCAAGTATCTCTCTCTAGTAACATAGGCCAAGAATCATTTAGCAGAGCTACCTCCTGTCTTTAGAGAAGCAGTTCTTATTAAGCTAGGCAAGTCATAAAGTTGAATGGTGTAACAATTGTGCCCTTTAACTCTGGAAATAGAAATGAATTGTGCTATGGGTATACATGTGTATACACCTGGAAAATGGTGAATATGTATTTTCAGGACATATTTAATGGAAGTTAAATGTCGGAACCTGTATAATTCCTTTTAATTGATGAAGAGAGTTAATAGAATTTCCCAAGAAGTGAAATGAATCCATCTAATTTGTTACATATTTTCTTCAAAAAAGAAACAAAATAGTTTTTGCCTATTATGAGATAAGACTCACAAAGCTTTTAAAATAATTCTTAATGAATCTAATATCCCTTAAATATTCCCCAAGAAAATTCCATAAAAGCTGGTACTTGGGTATAGACTGGATAGCTAATGTTATAGATTGATTACATGTCACTTTTCTTTGATGGGTGTCGCCTAAGTGGAATCTAATAGTTAGTTTAATTCTGAAGAAGAGTTATATGGACCCTGAGGTGTCATATGACATATTGGTAATAAATTCTAAAGCCATATTATCTGCTTTGTTGTGTTTTTAATAATTATCGTTTGTTGTAATGAATTTGTATCTTAAGGATTTCCTTTCCTACACTCTCAGGTAGATGTTTCGCCTAAATTAGACATAGAGGATTTTAACTAAATATGATAGTATTTGAAATTTGTTAAGATTTTTTCCTCTTCCAGAATTCTGTAATTTTGTCAGACTTGGTGGGAAATATAGTAATACACACACACACACACACACACACATCAAAGTTAAGCTTATATAGTTGTATAGTTTAAATATTAACACATCAATGATTGGATAAATGAATTAGAACTATGTATTTGTGTGGGTTTTAAAAATTACGAGGACAGTAATTATAGAATTACAAAGAATTCTAAAACATGAGGCTGATGAGAGTAATAAAATTGAAGTACAAAGTCCAGATTGCATAAATGAAGCACGAAGAAAGAATATCTAGAAGTAAACAAAAAAGTTTTGGCCAGACGTGAGAACTCAGCTGGGTTATACTCAGCCAAGGTAATAGGTGACAGAGGATAGCAAATCCAAATACCATGACAGTCTGTAAGTGGGAAGTAGAGAAATGGAGGAAAAAGTACAGGTCATGTAGACTACAGTCTTCCCGTAGCCAGGTGCAAACTAAGCTAGTTTAGTTTTATAATCAACTCTTATGGTGTTGCTACGACCTTAATAAAGTGGGAGAAGAAGCTGAGGGGATCACATCATGTACCTCTGTGGAATAATTTCTCCAATCTTACTTTGTATGAATTTCAAAAAGTAGTCTGTTTAATTTAAGTCATTTAGCCCTTACCCATGCTCACGAGCCTTTAGTTTTAGCTACTTATGTGTTTTTTCCATAGGAATATCAATCACTTCCAGCATATACTCTGCATTGCCAGTTCCTTTTGGAACCAATTTAAAAGAGAAAAATAAAGGACTTTGAGAAAAACTATTTTAAAGTATGTCTGGTAAATTGTTTTACTATTTGAGAACAGTTCTGGAGACTGAAATACATTTTCCATTTAGTAGAATTTGGCTTTTTTTGGTGAGCCACAACATTCGTGGAAATATGTTGAAATCTTAAAGGTAGAGAATATGACTTACTGCTTTTGGTATTACTTGCTGTCCTGAGTGATGTTATGGTCTTCACTCTGATACATCCCTGATCAGCAGCATTAGAAACAAGGGTAACTCTAGACTACAATGAAATGTGCATACTATGATTCACAGCTTTCTTCCTATTCTGGATTCTTTAGGTTGTTGAGCAAGTATACTACAAACCCTTGCTTTTTCATAGGACGTTTTATCAAATACACATTATTGGTCACTTGAATTGCAACTCTTCGTAGATATTATAATTAGATATTAATAATATAGTATATGAAAACTTAGGTCTAGAAAATTATATCGTGAAACAAGTAACAAGTTTCTATATATCCAAAATATATTTTGTTAAATGTGAATCTTTTCCTAAATGTCCAGTATTATCATAGGGCTTGTTTTGTAATCTTTGTGTGTATATGCCTGCACGTATGCACTTTCATAGAGCTTAAATGTGTAAAATAGAGTCTTATTCCCTCAGTTGGTCTCTGTGTTTAACTTTAGTTCCCTTACAATTAATTCATTCTCCCTGCAGTAGCTAGGGGGATCTTGTTAAAACACCCTATGTTTTCCTTTTGAACTTAGCATAAAGTGGAAGCTCTTTACCCCGGTATCAAAGTCTGCACCACTGGCTGCTGCCTGACACAGCAGCCTCATCTCTTTCCTGCCCTGCTCCAGCTCTCTATGCCCTTAGCACACGGCTTCCTTTCCAGTTCTCTAACATGCCAGACCCTTCCTGCCCTGGAGCCTTCACCCTTTCTGTTTTCTCTCTTGAAAAGCTCTCATTCTCTTTGTATGACAGGATCCTCCTCATCATTCGTGAAGCATTTGAGGTACACCTTATCAGACTACTCACATCACCTTCTTTCAATTTTCTTCCTGACACCCACCATTAGCTGACCTCACCGTATCTGTTTGTGTGTATTGTCTATATTCTCCCACAAGAGTTCACCCTGGTATATTGGAAACAGATTGGAGTTGACAGAAGTTAAAGTACAGAGCTCACTCAAGGAGACTTCCAGACATCTTTTATAGATAATACAAATTGCTGAATTTGCTTTTTATTTTAAAAATTTCATTTGATAAGATTTGGGTTAAGTACAGAATTCCATTACAGTTGGAAAGAGTTACCAGATAGATTATTATGCATGTTTGAATGCCAGAATTGCATAGCATGTAGCATAGTCACTATGAAATGCTTTTTGGGGAACTGAAAAGCCAGGTAAGAATTCTTTGCTAAGCCTATTTCACCCTGCAGATGAAGACCTTTTCTATAAATGAAGTCTTCTATTTCCTTCCAGCCAAGTAACTGTAATAAACTGTCATCACTGCCCCTCCATTTTTGTCTAGTAAAAATGGGCTTCCTTCGGTGTTTGCAGTTACCTTTGGCAGTCCGATATTATTTTTGCCCTGAGGTAGAATCCAGACTTTGTGTTTTCCCCTATCCAACTTTTATTAAGTTTCATATAATTCATACAAATTAAGACTTCACTCAGATACTCTTGACTGCATAGCAAAAAACTTATTTTGAAATATTAAAACTGTGTTTTTAATGCAGAAACTCTTTTAAACTGCTGATTTCTTCCATAGTTTGGGGATGTTTTTCAGATACCAGCTCTTAGTAGTTCTAATTCCTTTAGCACTTTTATAAAAACATCTTTAAAAAATAGTATAATAACTTTTGAATTATTCAGTACCTTTTTTATTCAGAATTGTTTTATGTGCTCCTATTCTGTTGAAAAATTAGATGAAAATATTCTTTTCTAATTGTTGGAAAACATTGTGGAACCTGACTTTTTGACCACTTTGTGCTAAGGACCATTCACTTCTTTTTGTTCCCACTTGGTGCTGCAATCTAGGGCTGTATCAGCTGGTCACAGTGTTCTTAGGAGGGAATAGGGCAACAGGTTCTACTTTGAGAATTATTAATGGAGACTTCACGCATGAAAGCATTCTATACCACTGACAATTTGGAACAAGGGTGGACCCTACCATCTTGGTTCAGGAAGCCCCCTAATAGTGACATTCTAGAAAAGTAAACCTCTGTGATGCGTAGCCTAGGACATAAGCTTGTTCTGATATAACACATCTGAGTAAGAAGCAAATCCTAGCCCTTACTGATAGTGTCAGTTGGGTCTAGATCACCATTGGGCTTAAGCAGAGATTTGTAATTCTGTCTTTTTCTTAAAAGATTCCAGCAGTCTGACTAAAAATACAGGAGATATTATAAACTAGTGTTTGCCTATAAAAACCAGGTTGTCAGTAAGCCCAAGAGTCAGAAAGAAATCATTCCTTCTCTATACAATAACTATATGAGGGAGGGGAATAGAAAGGTATCTTGGAGTTTAAAAGTAATAAAACAGTACCACAATTCCTGTTTGCAATTTTAATAAAAGTTGGGTATTTTCTTTATTAGAACACCTTGTCTATTCCTGAGTTAAGCTATGGTGACTGCCCATTGCGGAGCCTGGCCGGAAACTGTCTTAAGTATCTTAAAGAAACAGTAGCTGAGCTCTGTGACAGCGAGGACCAGTCACAGTCACAGGAACAGTCAGTGACCAGAAACAGAGCTGATGAGTTGCAGTTGGGAGAAGGACTGGCTGCTGCAGAAGACATACCTTACTTTAGACACAACCGGAAATGCTCTTTTATATATAGCCTTTTACATGTTTTAGGGAATTTTTAGTTTCCCTAAAATTGCAGGAGAACATTCTCTGTTTGAGCCTTTGGGCTTTGGTGGAGAGCATAGAACCCTAAAACCCGATGTGTTGGAACCACCTTAATTTCTTTCTTCCCAGTCTTAGCCTCTCTTCCCATTTCCTTTCACTGCTCTGAAAATTAACACCTGCTGGTGAAATTAGCTTTTTGCTGCTTTAACTGGAGACTGGTGTCTAAAAATCAATCCTGGCAACTTATGTAAAGTGAAATTTGGAAGACGTTTTGATTCTCATGGACTTGTGCAAGCTGAAGTTATTAAAGAGGATTAGGAACCACAGCTGGTGAGCAGATGGAATGCTTATAATTTCACAATCTTAGGTAGCTATAAACCCAGATCTGCACAAAACTTCTTTGCTTTTTCTCTAGTTTATTTCACTTTATCTTGCTGAACTATAACCCTGGTCAAATGCAATTGTTTGTTGGAGATGATGACCCTTAATAGTTCCTCATTTGCATGGCATCATTTATATTTCAAGTCATGCACCTTCATACTCAGAATTTCATTTTAGTAACCAATTATTTAATAATGGACTTATTAAAAGCAAAGCAAAAAGAGAATAAGATTTTTACATTTCATTCAAAATATACAAGTATATTTTAAATTTGAACAATGAAGACTAGTTCACAGCACATTCCAACTAGACAGTTCAACTACTTGTTGCTTAAAGAAATGCTTGAATCCATCGGTTTCTTTGGCGTTTTCTGTGTCCATTTCTATTAGGAATTCCTACGTCACACAAACAAGTCACCTAGACCAGCCTTCTTCATTGGTCTGCTACCTATACAGGCTGCCCTCTCTCCCTGTGCACCATGTTGTCCTCTCTGTTTGTTCTGGCTTATAATAATATGAGGGCCTTGTACATGTACAGAGCAGCTGTTCACCTCCTCAGAAACTTAGGCCTAGGCCACATTTTCTGGTAGATTAGTGTTTTCTACACAAAGGAAAGTGTTTGACTTCTGCTCAGTGACAAAGAAGGTTAAATTAGGAACTTCATTCTACTAATACAAAGACATTAACTTATACTTTAGTGGTTGTTACTTTACTTAAGAACAGAATTAATGTCCACTCTACAGTTTAGTACTTCCTTATCCTTACTGAAAGACTTTAGAGAAATGGCTGCTCTATTCTTGCACTAATACCGAATGTCTGAAAATATAGCAAAGCAGCTGGAGCCATAAATAAGTTGAACAGTCTGGATACATTCTGTACTAGCTGACTGGGAAGAAAACAACACACAGATATTTCAGGTGGTGCAACGCAACAAACAGCTGTAGTTTATGGTCTAACATAGTGTCTGTTCTTTTGGAGCTAGTGTGTACTTCTTCTCTAAAGCCACAGTCAGCTGCAAAAATATTATAACATGTGTTTTGGAAGCAATTACTGCATGATAGTGTTCTAGCTTCAAAACATCCTGAATGCTATATTTCTATATGTGGGTGAGGAAAAGAGAATATTACGTTACTGGTGCATTGTCATAAAATAAGTCTGTAGAATTATCATAGGAAATGGTCTTTTTTTGACTAGCTTTTGAAGTGAATTTCAGTAGTTTGTCTTTGGACTTCTAAACTAACTTTCTGTAATTGAATGTGGCCTCTCACCGAAGCAGTAGTATAAACATGTTTTAACTTCCAGTATAATTATTTTGTACTGAACCAAGTAGTCTAGCAGTCCCTTCAAGCTGATAGATGTGTTTATCTTAAGTAAAATTGTTCTCCCCACCTTACCTGGTTAGCCATGTCCAAATTTCCTCCTCTTATAAGGACACCAGTCATATTGGATTAGGGCCCACTCTGATGACCTCATTCTAACTTAGTTACCTCTTGAAAGGCCCTGTTTCCAAATATAGTCTAATTCTGAGGTACTGGGAGTTATGACTTCAACATATGAGTTTTGGGGAGGGACACAATTCAACCTATAACAACATGTTAACAGAGGCTATGTAAATATAAATGATATGCTATGACTCATAATTCTTTGAATTGCTCTGGGTATTCACAATATTTTAATAAAATTTATTCTAATTGGACACATTGATTTTTTTAATCACACTTTTCTTCTTTAAAATCCAAAACTTAAGATTCACCTGTGTTTTCATTCCTTTTAGTGAATCTGTAGGTAGAAAGAATATCTTTTACTCCATCCAAATAAGATGGAACCCTTGTTGTGTACACACCATTCAGGTTCCTATTTCCTGTCTTTTGTTCAATTCTTAGTTGTGGAGAGTTGTTTGGGAGTTTATTGAGAAGTTTATTGAGAAGCAGGAATGGTTGAATTGCTTACTGCCAGCAAGATTAAAGAAATGTAAATTAATCTTTTGCTCAAGGACAAATAGATGCTTCAATATCTCTGAAGTTAAAGCTTGAGCAAATGGCCATGTTTTACTCAAAGTGTCTAACTGCTGTATGGGCCTGGTAAAGGTGATAAAAAAGTCAAGTCTTGCTTTGGATCCCAAAGTGAACCAAGTAGGACATCATGGGTCTGGAACAGGGAACAATGCAAAGACTGAGAGCCCTAAATGGAAAATGCTAAGCTTTTCATTCACTGGGATTACAATTAGAGGACTGTTAATTATGAGAAGAAAGGCACTGCACTGGGCCAGTCGCATACACTAAGGCAGAAAGGAGAAAAGGTGGTCAGGATAGTCGGAAACATGCATTAAGATTACAAAAAGAGACACACTTTTGTAGGTCAAGCTTTTCTATCTGGTTGAGTAATCATTAAATAGGCATAATAAAATCATCTCATGGATCTTGAGAGATGCACAATTTGTGCACCCAAAAATACTGAGAAACAACTAAGTTGGGTAAACAAAACCAAGGTATTTAACTACTAAAAACTATACTGAGCATTCTGATTTAATTTTCTGAAATAGGATTAGTATGTGGCAGATTAAAAAGTTACTTCTAGAAGATTAAACGCTCCATTCTTCTCCAGGATACTCTCCAGAGTGAGGTCTGAGAATTTTCAGTTTATTAGTAATGTCCTCAGTTACATCTTTATCATCACAGCAAGCATGATGCCTATTGAGTTTTTTTGTCAGGTAGACTGTTTGTTTTGGCTAAAGAAATATTTCTAATTCATACCACATTTAAGAGTCTTACTGAATTTATTTAGAATGTATATATTGGTTTCCTATGGGAAAATGTAGGTCTATGGATTTTTGAGACAATTTTATCATAGTAAGTTATTTCATACTGTGATTTACCAAGGCAGCTCCCCTTACAGTGCTCTGCACCATGCTGTCTATTATGTGTTTGTTTCTAAATATTGAGAAAGTAAGGTGACACACAGCACAGACATGATGACTGTACTCATGAAGCTCACCTTTTCTGGAGGGTGAAGGATTACTGTGAACAGAAAATTAACATACAGTATGATATATACTGAAATATGGAGAGGAGGATAGGATGTTAGGGGAGACCCTGCAAAGAACAGCATTGTAGGTCTGGGTGATTAAGGCAACGCTTCATGGAAGAATTGGTCTTTTGGCAGAAACATGAGAATGAGCAGAGTCAGCCAGACCAGGAGCAGGAGGGATAGATACATTTGCATGTTCTGCTCTGTCCTTCCACTATCAGTTAACTTAACAGTTTGTCTATCACAAATTAGCCTTTTACATTCTGGGTTTGTTTTTTTTGTTTGTCTTTTTTGAGACAGAGTCTCACTCTGTTGCCCAGGCTAGAGTGCCGTGGCGTCAGCCTAGCTCACAGCAACCTCAAATTCCTGGGCTCAAGTGATCCTTCTGCCTCAGCCTCCCGAGTAGCTGGGACTACAGGCATGCGCCACCATGCCCAGCTAATTTTTTCTATGTATTTTTAGTTGTCCAGCTAATTTCTTTCTATTTTTAGCAGAGATGGAGTCTCGCTCTTGCTCAGGCTGGTCTCGAACTCCTGACCTCAAGTGATCCTCCCACCTCAGCCTGCCAGAGTGTTGGGGTTATAGGCGTGAGTCACCATGCCAGGCCCTACATTCTGATGTTTTATAATAGAAATTTTATCATTTTAATCTCTAGGAAATTATTTTAAAGTCAATTACTGAGATGAGAGATTATCAACTTAGTATAATTGCTGAGAGCCATATTTTGACCCATTTCACCTGTCACTCTTTCCTTTTTCTGATCCCCCCTCCTCTTTTTTAGGTCATCTCTTCTGTTATTTAATTTTGTGCTGTCTTCTCTATTTTATTTTCCTCTTTTGCATTTTTATTTCTTGCCCAGTTTTGTCAATGACCTAAAAGGCTCCTTTTGCTCATGGGCACCCCTTGGGTCTTATGAGCTCACTGTTGTCCAGGGTTTGTACACCTCAGTTGTTAGCAGATGGAGACCAGATGAGTACAGTTTGTCATCTGTGGAATTTGAAATGTAGCTAGTAAGTGATGCCATTTACAGAGCTGATTTGGGGTGTAAATGTTGTATTTCAGTTCTCTAACCTTTAAACCGAATTTTTTGATAGCACACTAGTTTCATTTTGAGAGAGGGGAAAATACACATGCAAAAGACATTATTAAGGCCTATGACTATCATGTTTTGAACAACAAGGACAGCCCCTTTGGATGACAGAGATCCATCTGTGTGGCTCAAGAGAATCCTCTATTTTATACAGAAAACTGAACAACTTAAGTTCCAAGTAATGTAATAGTATAAAAGACAGAATGAGAAAATAAGATCAGTGTACATAACTTTGTTTAGAGTAGGTGGCTTAAAAGCAATTCAAGACTTCTTTCACATTGACCTTGGATTTCTGGATGTCTGCTCTACCGTATATGATATGGAGAAATAAATGGAAAAACTTTTAGAGGGCTTCTGCTCCTCAGAGTGGTCCCAATTCTGAAGAAAAACCTCTCAGGTAGCATCCTCCATATAAACATTTCCTGTCTGCTGGCCCAATCTTAACTTTTCATTTTAGTTCATTTCTCAGTTCAGTGCTTTTAGATGACAGTCCATTTTCTTTTCTGGACTAGTGCAGATGGTGCTGTCTGTTTTGATTATCTAAAGGGGAAATATTGATTAAGAAGAGCAAGAAATGAAATACAACCAGATTAAAATGAGGGCAGAAATTATACAATCCAAGAAGAGTCAAATCTGCTTTATGTTTTTCTACTTAAAGTTTACTACAGTTCATATTTGAGTTTCTAAAAGTTCAAGTTTGACATATTTTAAAATGTTATTTAAGATGGCTTTTGGGTTGTTGGTTTGCTTTGTTTCAACTTTACTTTCTAAAAGATATAGAGGAAGTCAGAAATGTTTAGATGGTTTTCTTTTTCTAGCCACATTTAAGTAAGAAAATCCTTAAGTAAGAGTAGCTTTTAACAAATACAAAATGTTTGGATAAATTCTACTTTATGCCACTAAAATCTCTCACCTGCAGTCTAGTGGCATTTTGCATTTTGTTACTGTTTGGCCATGTAATCTTAAACCGGAATACTTAACAGGTGTTCCAAAACAAAAGTCACAAAGCGGCTGGAAAACAGTTTGAAAGGCCTCTTGTTGGCTACATTTGGGGCAGATTTATCATCTGAAAGAATAATGATAATAGTGGAGTGTTACAGATTTTAACACATTGAGTAAAAAAACAATTTGAGTTCATAGATACTTTAAAAAGTGGGAGAAAGAACTAACATAGAAGGAATGACAGAATTAGAAAAATCACCTTCTTACAACTACCAATATAATAAAACATTCCAGCAAGGATCATCAGTAGTATAACCATCAGTGAAAGGGGAGAAGGTATTCTGACAAGGGAGAAAGGGGCTATACAGCATCTTAACAAAGTGGTCAAACCGAACATCACCAAATGGTTCAAACCACATTGTGCTTCCACATGTTGTAGAATGGGAAGTGCATCTATAAAATTTTTAGCTTGTATCTAATCATGAGGAAATAGTCTTGCAATCCAGATAGCGATATATTCTATAAGAAAATTGGCCCGGACTCTTCAAAAATGTCAACTTTATGAAGACAAAAAATAAGGGATTTCTGTTCTAGATTAAAAGAGACTAATAAAGCCTGATAACTGATGCAAAATTGATCCTTGATTGGATCCTAGGACAAAAACATTAAAGACTTTATTGGAACAATTGGAGAAATTGGATTTCTCCAATAAATATGGATTGTAGATTAAATTTTATTATTCCATTAATGTTAAATCTCCTGGTTGTGATAATGTTTTTGTGGTTATGCAGGAGAACTTTTTGTTCTTGGGAAAGACATCCTGAAGCTTTGGGGGTGATATTTCATGAGATCAGCAACTTCCTTTTAAATGCTTGCAAAAAAAAATTATTTATTAGTAGAAATAAAGTGTGAACATGGAAATATAGCAAAATGGTAACAATTGGTCAATTTGAGTGAAGAATATATGAGTGTTTTTCTTATACACTGCTATAACAGTACTGTGAAGTGGGTGGCTTAAACAACATACATTCATTGCATACAGTCCTGGAAGCTGGGAAGTCCAAGATCAAGGTGCTGGCAAATTTGGTGTTTGGTGAGGGCTGTCTTCCTGCTTCACAGATGGCACCTTATTGCTGTATTCTCACCTGGCTAAGAGAAGAAAGCAAGCTCGCTCAGGACTCTTAAAGGGATACTAACCCCATTTGTAAGGGCTTCATCCCCATGATCTCAGTTAATCCTAATTACCTCCCAAAGACCCCACCTCCCTATAACATTACATTAAGGGATAGGGTTCAACATACAGAATTTGGGAGGACACATGCATTCAGGCCATAACAGTGTTTACAGTACCACTCTAGCTTTTCTGTATATTAAAAATATCTTAAAATAACTTTTTTACAAATCAAGCAATTTCACATAAAATTTTGCATTTCCAGATTCTCTGAAAAAATGGGTTTATCTGTCAATCTTAGGCCTATGATACTCCATGAATAATTGTTGGGATGCATGGCAGCTGCCCCTTTTAGAAAGGGTGAGAGTCTTCAGTTTTCCACAGTTGTTACCTTTCCCTTTTTCCTTATCAATATTACCTACCTGGTGTCTATAGGCATTGGAGTGTGTACTCACTATGTAACCTTGGCTGATTTCCCGGGTGGGGTAAGTTGTATCATAGGTGGCAATGACTTTTTCATATGCTAGAACTTGGGCGAGTCCAGTTATTGGAGCCCTTGAACATGAAGTTAGCTCTGGACTTGATTCCCATATCAATAATGAGCTTTACTGGGTTCTTTGGCCATAGACTGAGTGTCTAGCCTTTCCCCAAATGGTTGAGTTATATGAGTCATATGAGACATAATTAAGAAAATGTAGTTATAAAAATTGTTCAAAACTAGCTGTATAGGTGGTATAAATATTAAAATTCTCTTTCATTTGTAATGTATTTACAAAATTGTGCTCTGTGGATTCTGCCTGTCAGTTAACATAGCCTTGCATAAGTATTAAATAAGCTACTTGAAAAACATTCAATGTGGCATGCCAAGTATAATGAAAAAACATGTTGTGGAAACATTTATAGAGGCTGATGCAGAAAGTAGTGTATAAACTTTAATTACCTTTGTAAGTCGTTCTATCCTGTGTTTAAGTGATTGCCTTCCTGTTACACACCCAGGGAGGGCACCAGCCCTTGCTGGATAATCATGGAGTTTAGCCTTCCCCCAAAATAAGAGAGCTATATCTGGCACAGATGAGGGCTCAGCTAGCCAGTGAGCAGTTCAAACACGCAGAAGGAAGAAAAGGAAGGGATTGGTGCTAGAGTTGAGCTTGCCAAGCAAGCATATTTACCTAATACTTTATCTGTTTTTGTGGAGTTTTCATCCCTGTGTAATTTGATGTTCTTAAAAATACTCATTGCTTTTCTCCAGTTCCATACATATATATGATTTTTGGATTGTGCAATAAAGACAAGGATTTTTCTTAGGGAATTTCATGGAAATGAGCATAGAATCTTCTATTTCAGATAGAACCCAATTTAGTTGATAAGAGAAGGTGGTTGAGAGGTGAACCTTGAGTGGATGTAGGTGTCAAAAAGTGTATCTGGTACTTTCCTGTCCCCCTTTTTTCATTAAAGGCAGAGAGCCTCTGTGTGGTCCCCTTGTTACCTAAGGTGCTGTGCAGCATTTGCCTGGAGGGCCCATTTGCCTGTGGGTGGATCAGTCTGAATGTTCTTTGTAGGACTTTGCTCCAGTCTTGGGCCAGGAAAATAAAATCATTCTCTCTACCGAATTCCAGAAATAGCAACAAAAGCTCAGAGGAAATTAGCCCCTGTTGTCCCGTTTACATTCTCTGGCCATCCCTCCTGTTTAGTCCAGCGTCCAGCACGCCATCTGTAAAAGGAATTCATCTGTCCTTTTCACCTTTCCCTTAAGGTTCCAGAACCTGTTTGGAACCCAGGCCGCTCTTTAAATTATTTTCCTGGACTGGAGGGTAGCTTTGCACAACATATGTTCACCTGTCTGCTGTTTTCAGTGTTGAGAGGCTGGTATTCCCTTGCCTACCTTTCAGGATTTCAAATAAAGTAACCACTTAACCAGCTAAATGGCCAGCAAGATTTTTTATCTTTATATTTTTAGCATCAGGATCAGTAATATCTCAAGATATTTCTGGAATATTTACCTTTGAGATTAACTGTATTGTCCTTATAATTATGCAGATTTATTCTTTGGCTTATGATTTCAGACATCTTTAATATTTGTATTTAAAACCATTAACTATGAATCACAATCACTAAGTGGATGTTTTTAGGTAATTAATACTACTTTTGTATGCAGTTATTCCTCTTTTTTTCTCAGCATAAGTAATATTTTAAAAATGAAGATAGGCAACATTTTTTTTCTAAGCGGAAAAGCTGGTCAATAGCATTCTTAAAGTGTTTTCCTTCATCCTCATTCATTCTCTTCTGCATTTGTAAGCACTGACTGGGTGTCCAGCTTGCTCTTATTATTGAATCATTTTTCTTTTTCATCCAGAAGTATTTATTTTTATCTATTTAGTTCTTTTATTGATTATTTACCATTGATTTTAAGCTTCTTATACCAAAAATGGGCATGATCAAAAGCTGCATACTTTCCACACCCCTAGTTTATTACATGTGATTTGTTGAAGAGAATAGCTATGTCAGCTCCTTGGCAAATCTGAGAAAGCATATTATGTTATGACGGGCATATCTGCAAATGAGCCCTGTGGATGAGAACTAGACAGGAGTTCAGAAAGAAATAATGCTGATGTCATTCCATTGGAATGATGAGGCTGTTACAACCATAAATATACTCTATAGCTAGCGGCTAAGTGTATAGCTGTATTTCTTTTCTAAGAAGGAAAAAATGTGAAACAAACCAAAGAAGTAAATTGTGTTTATAAAGGGGGATGTTTTAATTAGTTTAGGTCTTACAGTTAGTCAAACAGTCTGATCTTAACATTTCTTTTTGGAGCAAACATGAAAACCATTATTTATGGAAAGTTTAAATTTCACATGACACATCTTCCCTCTATGTGTGTGGGTTTTTCATTGCTTCTCGGCCTTTTGGCTGAGATCAAGTATATGTGTGTGTGGGGTTTTATTTTTTTTTATTTTCATTTTAAAGAAAGTGTATTTGCTTTACTTGTGTATTTTTATTTTAACTTTTCCTTTGCTGAATATGCTTTATTTTCTTGGTAGGAGCTTTGTTTTTAGGGAGAAAGAAAGACTTGAACCTCTGAGCTGAACTCCCTACCCTTTTTTTGGCATTTCCAAATGCTGGTTCACAGCTGACTGGGGTTGACACCACATCTCTCCTGATAGAGCAGGGTAGTGACCAGACACAATAGGACAACGGTTGTTCTTCCTCTACCTTCCATCCCCACACCCTGCTCTTTTGATTTTTGATCTTCTTAAAATCCTTTGTTTATTTATCTCTGTTCATGGCTCACTTACTCTTCCTTTTCTTACATACCTTTCAGTGGCCTTTGCTTTGCTCATTTGACAACTTTTTCTGAGTTTAAAAAAAAAATCCTGAGAGATGAAAAATTACCTATTGGATACAATGTATATACTATTTGGGTGATGGTTACACTAAAAGCCCAGACCTCACCGCTAAACAATGTATCCATTGTAACAAAAGTGCACTTGTACCTCCTAAATACATTGAAATAAAAACAAAAACCAACACAAACCCTTTCATGGGACTTAGAGGGTCTCTTCTGCTGCCTTCTCTTTCTTTCATCCACATCAAGGCCAACACTTCACCAGTCTCAACCCTCTGCTTTCTCTCTCTGCATCCTCCCTTCCGATCTCCAGATCTCTATTAATTCATTGTGATGTAGTCAGAGGTTCTGCTCGCTTTGGGACCAAGTACTAGACTTGTGGCCTTGGGGAAATCACATCTGCTCTCTGAGCTTCAGTTTCTTCATTCGTTCCTCATCCTCATTTGTCAGTCAACAAAGATACTTAAAGGTATTGTGCCCAGCACTAGAGATGAAAACTGATGTGCTAAATAGACATCAGTCTACTCAGCACTGTGAAATACAGCAGAGAATAGCCATCTTGCAAGGGATGTTATAAAAATTAGCAAGGCAGTGATGCATAGACAAGCACATACCTAGGTGCTCAGAAAATGTCAGTTTTTATGATTGTAATCAAAGGCAGACAGACAAGGAAAGTCCTCGCCTCTCTTTGGAAGTTGTTTTTATCTTAGGACCTTTCACTTGTATTTCTGGCTTTTACCCGAAACCCATTATTTTCAATGTTGGACAGATCTTTTTTCCTTTTAATCTAGCTTTCTTCCCCATTTTTTTTCTGTCAAAAGCATAACTATTTCTTCTGTCATCTGTATTTGAAAGCAGGGTGTGGAGGGGCTCTCCAGTTTTTATGGAACAAAGCATCCTTTTTAAACCCTCCATTCTTCCATACCCTATTTCTAAGTGCACAGTCTCGAGGATTCTCTATTGCAGAGCTCTTTAATTCTTCTCTTTTTTCTATGTTAAGTAGGTGATCATCCCTTTTCTAGTCTAAACTTTTATTACCCCAAGGATAGGGTCTGGCTTCTTGCCCTTCTAAGATAATCTAAATGTGTCATTCATGGCAGAAGTAAACAGTTATCTGCTTCAGATAGTTGTTTGAATGAAGCTATGTGAGTGTTTGAAACCAGTGTCCTTCAAACTCTAGAATATCCAGACACTGAGAAAATTTTGTCTTTAACAACTGAACCAGTTCATTTATTTTGATTGTGCTTATGTTTTGTTTTGGGGTTTTGGGGTTTTGGGTTTTTTAACTGACAATGTTGAGATACATAATATTTACAGTTTGCTTAGTAGGGGCTTCCAGAAAATGTGAGTGTATGTCCTCTTTACATTATGGATATAATTTATTACCTATATCTTAAAATGAATACATGATTATAAATGGGCTTATGCTATTTGGTTTTTTGAATGTGGGTTTTCTTTTTAAAAATTACAGTTTTTAAAACTATGACATTGCTACCAGCCAATTTGTTTTTCTCACCAGAAAAAAAGATAAACATGTTCTACCAAACAGAATGCAATGAGGGAAAAATGAAGAACCTATCCTTTTAAAGTTTAGGGTGGTGCCAACTAGAAGTTTTTGTGATTTTTAATATAGACTCGTTCATTTATTAGTCAGGAAATATCTATTGAGCTTTGAACATGTGGGAGCTGTGCCAGGTGCTGGGGTAAATGGTGACTGTGTCCTCAGTAGGGGTCAGCAAACTGCAGCCTGCCCTGAAGCCTGTTTTTGTATGGTCCACAGACTAAGATGTAAGATGGTTGGTACATTTTTAAAGGATTATGAAAACAAAGAAGAATATGTAACAGATCTACATGTGGCCTACAAAGTTTAAAATATTTACCTGATTCCTTATGGAAAAAAATATGCCTACTCTGGGCCCTGTAGTATCTCTGCCTTCCTGCCCCTTATATTTTAGTAGGAAAGACAATTAATAAGCAAGAGAACAAAGGAACAAAAGAATTCTTTTCAGATTTTGATAATTGGTAAGAAGGAAATAGGATATAAGAGTGACAAGAATGAGGCTAGGGCAAGGGGTTAGAGTGGGATATTTCAAAGATAACTTTGAGATTAGACCCAACAATGAGGATGAATTGCTCTGCAAAGAACTGGGCTTGCTGACCCACTCTCTCCCCTAGTTCCGTGTCCCCATTTTCCTGGAAATGACTGCTTGTCCACATGGCTCAGCTAGGTGTTGGTTCCTAGGACATCCTTCTCTAATCCTCTTTCAGATTACCTTTGCCACAGCACCTGTCACACATGGCACTGTAATGACCCATTTGCTTTTATTTCCCCCCATCTTCCCTCCACCCCTAGATTTGAAATTTTCTAAAACCTAATTCTTGTCCCACTCTGAAACATACCCATTTCTCTATCTTTTTAAAAGACACTATCATTCATCTAGTTGATCAATCCAAACACTAGGAATTATCCTTGGTTCCTTACTCTTCCCTAGCACCTCCAATCCTCCAGCACCTACACCGCTAAAACTCGTCCTGTCTTACCATCTTTACTACCAACTCCAGCCCAGGCTGGTTGTGTCCTCTGCCTGGACCACTGCAGCAGTAAACCAACTGGTCTTTCTGCTTCCATGCTTACCTTCCTTATATCCATTATTTATGCAGAAGCCGCACAAACTCAAAATACGATCATGTCAGTACTTCCATTTAAATACTCCAGTGGCTGCCCATCAAACTTAAACATTGGAACTCAAATAAAGAATAATAATAATAATTATTATTATTATTAGGTGCTTTGAAATTCAAGTGAAAAATTCAGTTTTTAATAAAAATAAAAACGGAACTCAAAAATTTGAACTCATAGCCCTGTGTGGACTAGCCATTATCTCTTCATTACCCTCAGCCTCCAGCTGCATTGGTCTCCCCTTTTGTCCTCCTTAGGACCCTTTATTCTCTGTTGACTATTGAATGATTCAGTATAACTCTGTTAATGTCTGTAACATTGTGAATACTTAAAACTATGCAGTGGCAAGTCAGCACAATGACACTAAAACCCCTGCCCCAAAGACACCCTCATTCCTGATTTTCCTTGTCGTGTTTGGGATGGTAACAGGCAACTGATTTAATGATAACCCTAGTTAAAAGGCCTTGGGGAAGGAACTTGACAACGTTATTGCCTTCTAATGGTATTGTTTTTCCTTTTTTCTTTTTTGTAATGCAGAGTATGAGTTGGAAGTAAAGAGGGTGCAAGACATTCTTTCGGGAATAGAGAAACCACAGGTATGTCTTCTGGATTTCTCAGCATAAATGACACTTTCTTAAGAATTTCTAATGTGCTTTTCTTTCACCACACAGTAGGTAAGCAAAAGGGCCCCTTCCCATTGCACATATTCATCAACTCTGAAATAATGTTCAATTATTAATGGTGCATAAAAATATAGACCAGCAGTCTTCTATGTAGTCAAAATCCACTGAAATATCTTCCTTATTTAGGTATTCTGAATGCAATTAGATATTCTTTCCAACTTCTAAGAATTCATTTTTTTTTCTTTCTCAGGTCTACAGAACAGTTTTCTTTTGGTAATTTTTTTTTTTTACCTGTGTCAATGTAGTAATAATAATTTTTAAAAACCTCAGTAATTCCAAGTATTTTTCCAGGTAAATTTCAAAAAGATGTTTAAATATGAGCTGAGAAAAATAAGTCCAGAACATTGGGTGCAATGGCAAGAAAAAAATTATTGGAAATGGTGATATTATGAGGCTTTAAGTTTGATTTTGCCAGGTGCTTTGAAATTCAAGTGAAAAATTCAGAATGTTGATTCAGCCTTTCATCTGAGATTAGAGAGCCAAAGTTCTTTTGGAGTATTTTCGAGCTGAATTGGAAAACCTTGATTCTTCATGTGTTTCAAATACTGAGGCTTTTTAATAGAAGAGCCCAAAATATGCCTCAGGGTACATAGTTGAGTTTGACTAAACCTGAAAGCATGAGGTGTGTTGGAGGACAGGCATAATGGGGCCCTTGTAGAGGAGTGGGCCGTGGATGTTTGGGTGGGGAGTCTGTACTTACTCTGGTAAGGAGCAGGCTGCCTTTGAGGGTTTTTGAGCAAAGAAGTTATGTAATCAGGGCTGCATTTTCAGAATGATCAAACAGTTGGCAAATGAGTTGGAGTGAGAAGAGGGTGGACCCAGGGAGAGAAGTGTTAAGAATCTGCTACTGTAGTATTGGTGAGAGGCTAGAGGAGTCAGGATTGGTCTGGTGGCAGCAGGTGTAGCAAGGAGGGGATTGATACTAGAGCTGTTCAAGAAATAATAAGGTGTTATAACCTATTAGATAGTGAGTGTCATGGGTAACTGGGCTTCTGAGTTTGTGTGCCTCCTTTTAATGCTTGCTCTGGGACATCTCCCCTAATTACTGTCCATGCTCATCAAGTGGGATACTCCTCTTAGTGCATACTTAGTACCACTGGTGTTACCCCTGTCTCACTGTGCTCTGCATGTATCTCTGCTAGTGTGGTTAGTAATAATACATTTATTCCATTCTCATGTTTCTGTGTCTTTCCCAGTAACTTTAGTTCTTCTAGAGCAGGTTCATATCTATGTTCTTGTTATCTTCAGTGCCATTCTTGGATATGTTGAGTTTGTTTCACTGGCAGGACATCCAGAAAGATAAACACCATGGTCACTCGCCAGTGTCTGGTAAATCAGTGCTGTGGAGAGAGGAGGAACAAGATACTGATTGGGGGAGATCACATGCACAGGAATGATAGTTAAAATTGTAGGAGTGGGTGATAGCTTTGGTGGCAGGGAGGTGGCAGTAAGGGAGAGATTAGAAAAGGCTTGAGGGCAGAATCATGGAAAAAGCTTGTATTTGTAGCATAGTAAAAGAAGAAAAATCCTTGAGAAAACAGAGACGTTATAATCACAGAGAAGGCAGAGCAACAAGTTAGTTCATTGTCCCAGATATAGTCTCAGACATGTATATGCACACAGTGCTTTTTTTCAGATATTCCTGGTCACTTCTTTACTGCAGGAATGACGGAATCTATGTTTCTTGAGGATGATGTGGCTCTAGCTAGGTAAAAGCAATATTCAAATGCATTGGTTCTTTGCATTGATTGATTCAGCACTTATTAAGCACTTAATCTTTACAGTTTTAGGAGCAGAGTAGATAGACAGGCTTTTTGTAAGTAGCCATGATGTAAGGTATAATTTAGTAAGAATGTCCTCTGAGAACTTTTGTCGGTATCATTTGGAAACAAGGATTACTTGGCTACAGAAGCCGATGGATGTTGGCTCTACTCATCCCAGCCTGGCCAAGCAGTTCTGTCCCCATCATGGAGAGATGACTTCTCAGAGCCCAGTGCCTTTAGGCCCTTGAATCATGTAGCTATCCCTTGTTCTCATTTGGTGTCCACACAGTAGCCTTTTGAGAATTTTGCTTCCTGTTAGCCAACAGAAAGAAAATATGTGAGACAGGTTGACAGTATTGTCTAATCTGCCAGATAATTTTGTTTCTTATTATAGATTAATTAATTGGTGATCTGATTTTATATATCTGCTTCTATAAGACTGATAATTTGTTTTAACATTCCTGAGTCTGATTGACTCTGCAACACCAACTAGATTGAGTTTCTGAGTCTGCTGGGCAGGGGGCCAAACCTGGTGGATTCACTTGGGTAAATGCCATGAGGCCGCGGACAGCTGCGAGGCCAGCCAGCTTATCAGGATGCTGTCCTTTCTCATTACACTCCTCCAAATATCTAACATGGCTTTTGAGTTAGAAATTCAGTCAAAGGATAACATTTCCATACCAGCATGATTTAGATGGGTATATATATAGGGAATATAGCCAAGGATTTTCTTTAGTCCTGTAAAGCTAGGGTTGTTAGTTCTGCTGCATAAGCACAGCATTAACAAACTCTAGCGTTGTTAAAGATCTATAGATCAGCATTTATAGCTAATGTTCTTTTTACCATTAAAACTTGGACTTGCCAAAATATCACATCCTGCCTTTTAAGTAGTTTGATGAAAATCATCTGATAAAAAGTGGGTGTCTCTGGACATAGTTGCTTCATCAGTATGTGAGTGGTGACTCGGGGTAACCACCCTCTGGGCCTAGGTCCCTGGATGACAGCGTAGGTATATCGAGGCTGCCTAGGCTGAAGGTGTACCAGACAAGGGAATTTCTAATGAGTGCCACACTTATTCATGCTTCCTGCTTTTTCACATAACTAAAGCAACTTCTCTTCCTGTCTACCTGTATTAGTTTCCTATTGCTGCTGTAACAAGTTACCACAAATTGAGTGACTAAAAACAATACAAACTTATTATGAAGTTCTAGAGACCAGAAAGTCCAAAATGTGTCTGGCTGGGCTAACATCAAGGTGTTGGCAGAGTTACATACTTTCTGGAGGCTTTGGGTGATGAATCTGTTTCCTCCCCTTTTCCAGTTTCTAGAGGCAGCCTGCATTGCTTGGTATGTGGCCCCTTTCCATCTCCCAAGTCAGCAGTCATCTCCCTTCAACTTCTGCTTTCATTGTCACATGTCCTTCTCTGACTCTCCTGCCTCCCCCTTTCACTTACAAGGACCCTTGTGATTACACTGGGCCCATCTGGATGATGCAGAATAACCCCCACATCACAAGATCTTTAACTGATCACACCTGTGAAGTCCCTTTTGCCATGTAAGGTAACATATTCACATGTTCCAAGGACGAGGATGTGGACATCTTTGCAGAGGTCATTATTCTGCCTACCACACTGCCTTATTCCTCATAAATCTTCTTGCCTGGTGACAGCCCACTGATTCTTCCCAGCCCAGTTAGTTATTTGCATAGTAGTTTTTCTCCCTCCTCTTCCTACTTCTTTTCTCTCTGAAGTTCTTATTCATGATTGTGTCATATTTATTTATGTGTCCCTTATATCTAGCATAGTCCTTGGCACAAAGTGAACCCTTCACAGATGTTTGCTGAATAAATGTGTGGCCAACTGCAGTGGCTGTAGCTAGGATCTGGCGGGTGGGACAGAGGCTTGATGGCTGACCAGCATCAGAGGATGGGGCTCAGCCCGCAGAGTACGAGTCAACAGCCTGAAGGGGAAAGGCCCATGGTTTGCAATCCGGCACTCTGGGTTGGGACCTATCCTGGCTGTTAACTGTCTTTGTGACCTTCAGTAAGTTACACAACCTCCCGGTGCCTCAGTTTCCTCGTCTTTGAAAGGTAAGATAATAAATACCACATGGGACTATATGAAAAGTAAATCGTATACTATAGAATACCTGGAATGGAGTATTTCTCTACAGTTTGTAGCATATCATTAAGCAAAAGTGAAATTCCCTGCTATACTCTGAAATGGTTAGGAGGGATGTTGGATCCCCTTCCAGGGAAAGAAGCAGAAAGTTGGGAACATAATTGTAAAACAGATTGTTCTTAATTTTTTTTTATCTTTCAGCCATATCTGATAGTGCCTGTAAATAAAAGGCATGTATTTTTCTTTGAGATTTTGCAGATGATTGGATTTAGGTACAGAAACAATACTTACTACTTCTAGATTCCAGTCATCTGTCTAGAGCTTTTGGCACCCTGAATTGAGCAAATCAGTTACTCTTCAGAGACCAAGATACTGTAAAGATCCAAATACTTAGTCAATTTTCATTTTTATTTCATTAAAAACAGTGTATAAATATACTAAGTATTTGTCTTGGGACTGTAACAATTAAATGCCTTGGAGACTTCACTAGTATAGCCATTGCTATGCCAAAGGAAGAAGCTTGAACTATGTTGTCACCAGTGGCTTAGGAATTAACTAGCCACCTCTGGCCTAATGTGGTCTAATCTTCTCCAGTGTAGTCTCCCATGTACTGGTGGGCTGTTTATTTTCAGGATATAAATAAATGTAACCTAGAATTGTGGTTCTGCATTGTTTCCATCTGCTAATATTTAGCTTGTTGAAACAATTGATTTGTCAGTTCCAGAAGTGAGTAAACTGACCTAAGAGGGGCACTTCCCTTGTTAGAAGCATTCCTTGAAAGATAAACAGCAGTGTATCGGGGAGCAGATATGAGGCTCTTAGCACTTAAGCTGTTATAGACACAGGTGATTGTGAAATTTTTAGATTTGAGTCTTTTTCTATGACCTTTTCCTTTTTCATTTATTTTTCTTTGTGGTGGCATTGCCCACGGTGATACTTTAGAAGTGAAGCCAGTATTTCTATGATAATATTTCCTTAGTGTACTCCTTAATTAGATCAGTGGGCCTCCTACGTAGTTAAATCCAAAGACCAGGCCAAATTTGAAAGCTACTAACATATAAGGAAGTATTTTTGAATATGAGAGTATCAATTTAGTAACTATGAGATTAAATGGTATTTCTGATCTAAATAATTAATATCATTTGCACTTAATTCCAAGAGTACAAGTTGTACAATTTTACAGCACAGTGTTAAAATACTGAGGCAAACAGGAGACAAGGTGCAAGCAGAAAGAGAGCTAAGGATTGCATACCAAATAGCTACAAGATAATGCAGTTACATTTATACACACACACACATACACATGCACACACACAACAGCAACTGCTCTCAAATTTGGAATCTACATTTAATAAATACATAGACAAGAATGATTTCTAATCAGTATGTGACAATTTAGAAGTATGTGATGACTTTATGAGTCCCTCAAGGTACTTCAAAGCAGTTGAGTTTAAATAAGTCATATGTCGACTTATACTAGTAACCTACACAACAGACCCTTTTATATCACTAGTGTAGAATATACTTCAGACTGTACCTTGTCTAATAATTTCATAGCTAGAAATCACTACTTTTATCATTGTTACAAAAGAGATTAACTTCTAGTTATCATGGATTAATCAAACATCAGGAAGTCAGTTTTATGGCTTCTAAACATTTTCTGGGGCTGGGCAGACAACAGCTATTGTGATGATGAGATTAGCTGTGCCCAAGCTAAGTTCGGTGGTCAGTACTGGCCAGAAAGTTTCAGCAGAGAGAAAGACTTGCAATGTGAAGCTCACATAGGAGTGCTGTTGCTCCAAAATAGGCTTGAACCCAGAGTTCCTGGACTTCTGAATGTCTCATTAAGGCATCACCTCCCAGGACACTCATCTAGTGCTGAGGATTCACCTTTACATGACATTCTCTTGAAAGGTACCACATCATTTTCTGGAATTGGCCCTGAAATGGAAGTGAATTCCAAGTCCTCAGTCTGAGTGCTTTCTCTTCAGGATTCCAGTTCCTGAAGAAGGGAAACCTGAGGTCAGAAGTCAGTGAAAGGGAGGGAGCAGGAACACGGAGGGATTTGGCCCCAGAACATGATCTCAGTCTGGGTATCAGGCTGCTTAGCTTGAGGAAGGAATTCACAGGAACTGCTGTCCTTTGAAAATGATGCTGAGTTCTAAACGTGCAGTTCCAATAGATTGGCATATTGGAAGAATGCATTTCCATAAATACCTGTGTTCAGATGACAGTTTGTCTCCTGAAGGCTTATTTAGGGAATCTAGGGAAAAGGTGAATGTTATTTTAGTTGATGCTTTAAGTGTTGTACATCTCTGTTCACTAAATAAAAGTTATTCAAGTCCTAAAGGAAAAAATTAAATTTGTAATAACTGACCTAAAAGGTGGAGTTTAAAGGGATGTGACTTTATCGATGCTTGTTTGGTATCTAGAGTGCTGGCATTTAACTGAGCTATTTTGAGGAGTGATGCTATTTCACACCACCATTCATAGCATCAGCATTACTACATACTGTGTTCTTGGAATTGTGCAAAGAAGCCATTTATCTCCATGGTTGAATGTTTCCCAGTACTTAATCAACATCTTTTTTTGTTATAAAGGAAACTCTTCACAACAAAATATCTCCTAAAAAATCAAATATATATAAAAATCAAATATATATACCCAATCCCTCAGGATTATTCCTTCATGGTATGTGAAGGAATTCAGCAAATACACTGGTGTATGTAAAAACAAAACAAAACAAAACAAAAAAATGCTGTCTTAAAATCTGGGTAGGTAAACAATAGACAAATAACCAAGTATTGCTCCGTGTAATGAAAAAAGCACCAAATATAGGTACCAGGAAAATATGGCCAGAGCACAAAGAAAATATAGATTGGTTCTGACCAGGGTATCTGGAAGAACAGTACAGAAACCTTTCCTGAGTCAGTTTCAGTATAGCTGTCATGAGGCCCCTCATGCAACTCTTCAGCAGGTTGGGGCTCCTTGAGGCCAGAGATCTATCTGGATCATCTTTGTGTCTTTGTGTTCACAGCCCCTCACAGGGTGGGGTATGATGATTAAAAGAATAAACAAGGCAGCATTTGGACTAGGTCTAAAAGAAGTTTGCTGAAGCCATGAAAGTGGGAGAGTCAAAAGCTAAGTCACAGGGGTGTGAAAGGGTGTGAGAGGGGACAGTATCCTGAGGGGATGGTCACAGCAGCGTGGCGCAGGTGGGTGGGAGATACTGGGGAAGAGGGGGTGCTGGTCTGGAGCCATAGCAAGATGGGATAGAGCTTGATTCTCTAACAGTTTCTCTTCAGATTTTTTAAAGGGTTGTGTAATGCTAGTCTACCGTATACTGTGTCACCTGTATGAAGAACTCAGCCTATCTTATTCTCTTTGATTTTTATTTTTTATTCAGCAAATACGTACTAAGCAACCACCACTCACAGTTAAATATGACTTGGGTCTGGTCCTTAGGGAGTTTCACAGTCCAGCTGGGGAAGCAGACAAAGGCTGTAAGTGTGATTAGCAACGATAGCAATATCCATGAAGTTCTGTAGAACAAGGAGGAGTAGTGATGTGTGAGATACTTGAGAGAAGCCTGTTGGAAGTAGTAAGTCCTGGCCGGGGTCTTGAAGGATGAGTAGGAGTCTGACTGAATAATTGGCTAAATGTATCATGATGCTATACTATTTGTATGGAACAGAAATGGTGTAGAGGGATCTATGCTAAAAATGTAATGGATGACAGACTGAAAGGGAGAATCAGCATTCATTTTCCATATTTATTGTGTATTTAAAGTATTTTATATTATATTTTAATACTCTTAGATCAGATAGTGACAAAAGTGGAGGAAGAAAAATAGATAGGAACTGAATAATTTACATATCTCCATCTACAACCTAATAATCTACAGCTATAAAGTCTCTGTGAACATTAAGCTTTAGCATCTGTATTAAGTCTTTTTGTTTGTTTTTAGTGTTATTCAGACCAATATCCAGATAGCAGTAGAATAACTTTTAGAAAATTAGAACATTAAAGTTCTGTTGTTAGATTTATTTTAAAGAATTAGACCATACTTTAGATTGGGTTTCTCCAGAAACAGACTCTAAAACAAAAGATTTGATTGCAAATAGTTATTTCAGGAGGTGACCCAGACAGCCCCAATTGGAGACTGGGGAACTGAAGGAAGGGAAGGAAGCCAGTACAGGGTCTGAATAAATGGGTAAATGTTCTGAACGACTGGGGCTCAATCCTCGTGAGGACCTGTGGGACACCTGTGTAGAATATGCCTCAGAGTAGTACTCAGTATGGGCAAGAAAGTTAGGGTCTTTTAAGTCCCAGAGTCCTTTGTTCAAATGAAGTCTTAAGCATGGCTAAACCACGAAGATAAAAACAGAGCTTAGAAAGGAGAAACGGTTCCACTTCACACAATCCTAGATCAGCCTGGTCCTTGGTTCCAGTTCCTCACTTACTGGGTTCTCCTGGGAATCTGCAGGACTTCATGAGGCATGGTTTGAAAGTTTAAAGAATGATTCAACACCAAGCAAAGCTTCAAGGTCCCCAGAAAGTACCCGTGGATATGGCTCCTTCTGCATCATGTGTTATCCATCATGTAGATCATTGAAATCTCACGTCAACTTTTTACCTTTAAAAATCATCGCTAGGCATGACTCATTATTTTACTCTCTGGAGGACTGTGCACTGGATTTGGATGAAAGTTTGCATTGTAAGGACAGCTCTTGCAGGAGCTATTATTTTTGACATTGGGACTATGACAGGAGAATATCATATAGGATGTCTTTTGTTGTAATTAGAATTGTTCACCTTGGATTAACTCTGAGCCAGTTTTATGCCACTATTAATAATTGCAAAAATGTTATTAGAGGAAATGGTGTCTGTTCCATGGGAACTAGATTTGAATACTTTTGTCCCATGTTTTTCTTCCTCAGGTTTCTAATATTCAGGCGAGAGCAGTTGTATTGTCCTGGGCTCCCCCTGTTGGACTTTCATGTGGGCCCCACAGTGGTCTTTCCTTCCCCTACATTTACGAGGTTGCCTTATCAGACAAAGGGCGAGATGGAAAATACAAGATAATTTACAGGTAGTGTATGTTTTCATTGTTTTTCATTGCTGCTACACTGTGAAATTGAAGTTGTTAAAGAAAATAGAAAACAAAGGAAAAATTTGTAGGCTTTGCAAAATTTTTTTAAAATAGTTCATTTTAATAATTAGTAATCATTATAATGTCAAGAATTAATTTTGTCCAGAGTAATTACTAATTAGAAATGAGTAGCGTAGAGCTATTTGGTATTGGTGAAATATATCACTTGGTTATGTTTGCTGTCAGTGCAGTATTAATGAAAATTTTCCATTAATGTCTGTCAGAGTGAAAAGTGGCTTTTAGTTTTTGCATACATTAGGCATAATATGATTACCTCTTACTTTTTAAACCCAGCCCTTTTTCTAGTCCTATTTTTAAAAATTCTACACTGTAGTTTCCTTCCACTTTACCCTACTACTTATCCTGCACGATAGTTTTTCAGCCTGTAATAGATTGCTTTAAAGCATTTCATTACAAGGCTTTCTTAATGGTCAACAGTTGAGCACACAGAATAAGGGATTAGCCCCTTCTGCTTTATGGACTCCCAGGTATTGACCATTCAGATGATTTATAGCTGTGTTCTAAATGTGATAAAAATTTTAGGGGTCAAATCTTTCTCCTTTATAATTGCTGAGCACTGCTCACATTTGCAGAGCAGGAAGTCAGAAGGTCAGTTTTGTCTTAACTACTTGTTTGACTTCCCTGTAAGTGGCCCCTATTATGACTGTCCACATCCAGCATAACGTGGTCACACAGACTCTACTTCTTTCTGTGCCAGAGATGTTTGTTTTCTCTCCCGTTTTGATGCTGCATCAGCACTACAGACAATATCTCCCCATCCCTGTTCCTAATGTTTGAACTTGCTCCACAGACAGTCATCTTCCTGACAAGGAAAAGGGGCACAGAAGTAAGGAAAGGAAACCCTTCAGCAGCTGTGTCCTCCTCTTGCTGCCTGGACTGCCTCCAGTGTCTCTTCCTTGGATGCCTGCAGCAGTCTCCGGGGGGCTTCCATCCTCCATTCTTGCTCTCCCATAGCCTAGCTCCACATTGCAGGGACGGAAGTGAGACTAGAGCACTGCCCTGCGGGGAACACTCCCGTGATTCTCCACTGCACTTAGAATAAAATCCTAACTCCTAACTCTAGCTCACAACCATTTGATTCTAGCTTGAAAAATCAGAATAGAGACCTTAAAGAAATAGAGAGCATTATCTCTCTCATCCCTGGCAAAAAACAGATATGTTTGACTCTTGAACAACACAGATTTGAACTTCACAGATCTACTTATGAGTGGATTTTTTTTTCCCAGCCAAACGTGAATTGGAAATACAGTGTTTCCAGGATGTGAAACCTGTATATACGAGCAAATGCCCAAAGGGTCTAGACACGTAACAAATGAGAAAAGTGGGAAGGTTGGAAATGAGGTGAACAGGAAAGCTCCTGTCTGTCGCCATCTAAAGGAAGCAGTCACCATAGCCTAAGTAGGTTGTTGCCTAGATTTGCTGATTCTTTGAATTTTTTTTTGAAGAGATACTGAAAATCTGAATTGCTATGTAAACTTTCCTGTTATTAAACTAATTCAGCAAATGCAAAAAATTTTAAAGACACAATGCAGGTCAAACAACAGAGCTTCAGGCAGGATGTGGACAGAACTTCTAGTGTACAGCTTTTGGAAAAACTTTATTTGGAATAATTTCAAACTTTTAAAATGTTGCAAAAATAGATCAAGGAATACATGTATATGCCATACCCAGATTCACCTGTTATTAATTTTATACCTTATTTTCTTTATCATTTGAATCCCTCTCTCTCTCTTTTTCTGTTCTCTTAATCTATAATTTTTCCAGTAAGTTTTATATATCATGGTCCCTTACTAGTAAATATTTCAGTGTATTTTCTATAAATAAGAATATTCTTCTTAAATAACTACAGTGCAGTTATCAACCTCATAAATTTAAATTTACATTGATAAGATACTTTTATCTAATTCATTGTCTATATTCCAGTTTTGTCAGTTGATCTATAATACATAATGTCTGTTATTTTGAAAAGTTATAGCATTTTTTTTTCCCTCCATTACAGGATCTAGTGTAAGGTCAAATATTGCCTTTAGTTGTCATGTCTCTTTAGCCTTCTTTAAATTAGAACACTTCCACAGTATTTCTTTGTCTTTTATGACCCTGACGTTTTTGAAGAATACAAAATAAGACACACACACCCCTACACCTACCTACCTCTCACCTTTTTGAAAATCATTTAATGGCACATTTCTTATTTCATCTTGGATGGTTCCTCATGATTTAAGTTAAGGTTCAGTCACAGCTTTTGATCATATAAATGGTGTTATTTTATATAATAGAGCTATTTATTGGGTGCGTTGGTATGCGAGGGAAGCAAATTATGATTTCATCAAGAGAGTCCAGAGTTGAGGTAGCTGAGGTTCCTGCCAAAGTAAGTCTAAAAGCTACCTTCACTTGACAGCTGGTCCAGTTATTTTCATTCATTTGTTCATTCATTCATTCATTCATTCATTTGCTTACTTATCTACTTTTATGTGTTTACTTTTGAGAAATGATAAGACCTTTTAGAATTTTATAAGTAAGTTAACCAGGCCACTTTCCAGACCCTGGATAACATCATTAGAATCTGATTTTCTAGTCCAAAACAAATAATAATACCAAGTAAGAAAAGTTTATTTCTGCTTTGGTAGAGTTAAACATAATAGTTCTTGAATTATTACCAGTACATTATTAAAGACTCAAATTTAAAATCTGTTTGCTTTTGAAACTGGAATTATTAACTAATGAATGATTTTACTTTACAGTGGAGAAGAATTAGAATGTAACCTGAAAGATCTTAGACCAGCAACTGATTATCATGTGAGGTAAGTTAGGATATAAGACAAGAGCTGCACTGTATTAGAGAATCCAGGTCACTAAAGTAACTTGTGTGCCCCCTTTTAAAAGTTTTTGTGAATGGTACTTGACTAGCTAAAAGTTTTGGTACTGTGGCTCATGGGCCATTTATTTGTGTTCTGCACCCAAGAGCACAGGGATTGGGAGGACACAGATGTGCTTCTGTGAACAGAAAAGTAGGTGATATGCTGAATAGAGTTTTAAACATTTTTTTAAGTAATTTTCATTTTACATGATCTTCTAAGATCTGTTAGGCTGTGTGGTCTAGTGTATAATTTTTTGTTTCTGTTAAACAAATGAGTTTTTTACCATGGATATATCAGTCTTTCAGTGTTTATTATAGCCCATACATATAAACTAAATTTTCACACCAAATGACTAAAGGAGCTCTTTCCATGTTGTAAGAATACTTGTGGACCTTAAAAGCCAATTGATTTTGAAACGGGCAGGTAACAGAAAAATCAGATTATCTCTGACAAAAACTAACCCAATTTCTCAAAATGAATCCATGTAGTATGATAATGTAGTCCAAAATCTCTACTGTAATTTTTGTAGAATCTCTACTATGACTACTATGGAAGGTAAGGCTAGCTTATCTTAGGAAGAAACTCAGCCAACCACAGACCTGTGAGGAGGAAAGTATTATCTGAATTTTTACAGGCCATCTGATTATTTAAAGATCCATCCATTCATTTGCAAACAAGAAGGTCTCTGTATGTGTCCCATAAGATTTAAAAACAATTTTTATTTTAAATTTTTATTTCATTTAATATTTAAGTTCACCAGAAAATGTAATTTTATTTGGATACACAAGAGATTCTTTCCCCTTTCTTCAATTATATAGATGTACATAAAGATTGTGTAATAAAATTGCAAGCATGAAGTACATGTCTTTTACTTTTCAAAGGTTAATTCACACCATGAATTCCTTAGTGATTTTGTGATGGAGTGGGAGGCAGAGTAGCCTAGTACGAAGAGACTATATCAATTAGCAGGAGGCTTGAGTTCTACTCTGGTTCTGCCATGAATTGGCTGTTTTAACTTTGGTCAAGTCACAAAGAACTCTGTGCCACAATTTTCTCAGTAAAAAATGTAGGAAAGCAAGAGATATTGAGGTTATAATATTTTATTAGCTACACAAGTGCTTTAAGCTGTTTTATGTATAATATATGTAAGAGCAAGTTGTTCTTTTATATTAAACATAAAGAGCACATCTGCTTAGCTCTCATATTGCCTAGATGAACTCTATTGCAACCATCTATTCCTGTTTAAATCAAAGCTTTTGGATTTTGTGTCACTTAGCTCTGACCCAAACATATTGAACTTTTCACACAATCTGTACAAACAAAAAGATTTATATAATTTGTGAAGCAAAGATGACAATGGAAATGATTTAATCATTTTTCAAAATGGTCAATTTAACAACAAACCAGAAAATGTAAAACCGTATACATAGTCATGTAAATGTTATCCATTATTTGTTGTTAACATGTTTATTTTTTTCTCCATGTTTTAACAGTTTATAGTATTGTTTTGCTGAAGGTTTATTAATTTCCTGCTCTCTCATGAGCTCACAATATACTTTTTAAGAAACTTATATGTCATGAAGAGTCCGCCCTTTGTTTACCATCCAATCTGTTGTTCCCTTCATTTTTTTTTTAACCCTTATTACAAAGGGTAACCTTCGAGAACACTTGCTCATCAATTCTTTTACTGCCGTGTCCAAGAAATATCGTGACCTCTGGACAGATAAAAGAAATAGTTAATGGATTCCCTAAAAGGAATAGGAGAGTGAGGTGGTTACCATCTAGAAGCCTTGGGTCCAGACTTTATCCTGACACATTTGGAACAACACACATCGCATATGACACACACGTGACACCACACATATACAGCCTGAGGCAACCCCAATAAAATTATTTGTTCTGGCTCTCTGCTTGCCAGAAAGATAGAAAATTCTCCATGGTGATAGTAGGTTTTAGTATTTTTTTTTTAAACTTCTCTCTCCTAATAAAAATGTCTGTAATCCAAACTTGAGTCTTTTTGCCCTGCCTAGTGCACATTTCGTATAGATCATCCATTCTCTTTGCTTTTACAGTATTTCCTTTTTCAAGCTAAAGAAGAATCTTAATACTTCCAACTCATAGATTTAGCTTCCTCTGGCTTGCATTGCTTTGGTGAGGCAGCGTGATGCATAATGGGCATAGCTTGAAGCTTGGAGTTAATGGCTCTGTCACATACTGAGAGTGTGTGCTTAGGCAAGCCATGGAAACTTCTTTGGCTTTGAATATAAGCCTCAGAAAGATGGTGTGAGAGCAAATGAAATACATGTGCAAATCTATTATAAACCTGTAGAGTGTTGTATAAATACTGCTTTTTGGTTTTTCCAAGGTTGCCATGGTTTTTCCACTCTCTGAGACTTCGTGACGCAAGTTCTTTGAACCTGTGTATAGTTTGACTATATCACTCGCTCTTTTATTGAGATAAAGATATATTACTTGGCACTGAAAAAAAGAAGCAAGATCTCTTTTTATGATGCAGTTAACATTCTTAAAGTCTTAGCTTCAGGAATGTAAGCTTTTATCATATACAGTAGCCTCAATAATAATTTTAAATTTAATAGTCAACTATAAGGCCTCAAAAGTCAGTGTGGAAATAGTTTCCTCAGTAAATTTCCATAACAGCAACTACAGAACAATTTCATTACTGGACAGCTGCAAAATGAGCAATTATATTTATTCTCATTTTTATTTGTACGTTACTAATTTAGAAAGTGTCACCCTGGTGGAAGTTTGTACAGACAATTATGAAAACTTTTCTTTTAGCAGCCCAAAACAAGATACATTTTCCCATCTGGTTCTTAATATTGCACATTTTGATTAAGACTTGCAGAAATCTCCCTTCAAATTACTCTCTAGTAGAGTGAAAGATTTCTTTGTTAAATCATGTACTGAAGTCTCACCTGGGGCTTCTGCTCTTATATTCCTTGTCATTTTGATTTTGCTACTCTGATTCCATCTGATTCACACAGACTGCTCAGTATCTTTAAATAATGCTTCTTCTTGTTTTCAATTCTCCCCCACCCATGTTAGTGAGTTTTTTGTGAGTTCACCAATCATATATACAAACCTTTTTTTTTTCTTTTTAGTATCAGTCTCTCAATCATGGAGTCCTATCATTGAACTACCTGGTGGCCTCTAGTTACTAGGCAAGAACAGCTATTGCCACCAACACACTGTTACTGGGAATTTATTGAGACTAGTGGCATCCTTCAGACAGTGCTGTAGGTCATGTGCCTGTGGCTGTTTCAGTTGGCATCTGCCAAGCCATTTGAACCAAATCCCACATGGAAAATTGTATCCTGTGATATTTCAGGTTTCAAAAATGTTTCTTCTTTCTCACTTTATGCTATAAGTTTTTGTGTGTCATTGCCATGCATTTATTCAACCACTATTCTTTTCTTCTTCTAGTGATGACTGAGGAAAATAATACCCCTCTATAAAGTATACACTGATTTGCAAAATTTAGGTCTTGGGTCTTGGCTTAGATTTTTATTAAAATCATCACTTTTATATTTGTTATCTGGTTCTTAACACAAATGGCTTTTTTTGGTTTAATGTTGGTATAATATTTAAAAGAAATCAATTTGTAGTTGTCAAGTATATTTATTCAGTGCTTCCATCGTGTTATATGTGATGTAAATCCAGTTATACAAAATCTCCTGTTTGTGTGCATGAGAGAGATTGTGTGTATGAGATTGTATGTTGGAGAAGAGAAAAATCCAGAACGTAAATAAATTATATTTTAAAATATACATAAGTATGTAAGTTTATATACACATAAACATGTATATACATTTATGTGTACAAATAAATATGCATATACAAATGTATGCTGTCTGTGTATTTATCAGAAAAATATATTCCTCTTTCTACTAGTAGTTTTATAATAATAGCCTTGAGATGACCATCTTACTGTGGAAGTCAAGAATTTATACTTTTATCAATGATAAGATAATCAGGAGTTTGATGGAAAGGATAACTATTTCATGACAAAATTTAAAGTAGTTTTCCAGTCATTGCCATAAACAATTTGGCAAAGAAGTTGCCGAGAAATGATACCATATAATGATATTTCCCAGAAAAATTATGTGATGAAATATTTCAAAAAATATGGTTGACCAGCACAGTACAGGGTTATGAAACAGGTGTTATTGACCAAAAATTATAACTCTTACTATGTTACTTATGCTCTAGAGGCGTATTTCTGAAATTCTTGGAGCACCTATTTCATCAGCAGTCAGCCAGTATTTAAGCCAAAACAAATGTAAAAACAAAATTCAAGATTAATATTGTTAGAAAAGTGTTTTCTTTTCCTGGGATAAATGCAAAAGAAACTGAACTGTTTGCTGATTTTTTAACCGAGAAACTGACCCTACTCTACAGATCCTCCTTTCACATGATGGTATTTAGGGAAAACCCATCACCATCATGTGAAAAAATATTACAATATTTTTTTTAAGTATTGCATCATTTCCAGAGACTTCTCTTCTCTATAAAAGTTATTGGTAAAAGTGCTACTGGTTACTATTACAATGAGTTGCTATTTACTAAATTATTTTAATTGACAGCTGTAATCACAGGATACTTAAATAGTATGTGAAATTTTTTGTGTCATACACAGCACATTTATACTGCCATATAAAATAGATCTCTCAAAGACAAGGAAAATAACTTCATCTGGCCCATGCAACTGTCCATTTTCAACCACCTCAAATTTCAAACCTGCATCAGGTTCTTTTACTTTTATCTTCACTGCCATCCTCCCACCCTGGCCACCAGGAATTTCTGCCACTCATGATTCTCCAGCCTAGGAGATAATGGATTACTGACTCTAAGAACCTACTAAAAAGAAACAAAGAACTTGACTGAGTCCAAATTTACGTCTCCCTGGACAATTAACTCTTCTGCTAGTACTTTGCAGGCTGTTTCCCTGCCTCCCTTCCTCTGCTCTGTTATCCAGATGGACTTTTGGTGCCAAGTGTTTTTGTGAATATCCAGGACCTGGTGTGCCTGAGTGTAGTTCTGCACTTGTCGGCACATGCCCAGTGATTGCAAACTGAGATGCCTTCTGGGTGGAGGTAGGGAGCCTAAATGGATAAAATAGACTGGGCAAGGGTCAGCTGAAAAGCAGTCTGAGCACCCAGGAGACAGTAGGGTGTGGTAGGGACTCTGGAGAACTCTGCCGCACCTGCCCCAGTTGGAGGGGGCGCTGCTCTCAGCTCTATCCCATTACTACAGTGCAGGACAGAGGGCTGAGTGTTGCTACAATTTTAGTTTTTAAGAGAAACCAGGAGTTCATTTTTTTTTCAATGAAAGATCTCCAGATTTCTTTCAGTATATTTTAACTGTTAACATTTCAGATATCCTCAAAAATAGTAGTTTATTGAGCTTTAATCACCCAACTTACTTCCTCAGTGCCCTTACTTACTCCCCTGCCTTCTGTGATTTTGAGTAAGGTTCAGACATGATATTATTTCACCTATAAACCATATTACCATCATCACATGTCAACCCAAAACAAACAAACAAGTAATAATTCCTTAATTACTTCAAAATCCAGAGACTGTTCCTATATCCTCAGCTATCCTAAAAATGAAGATTTTGTTTCTTTAGTTATAAGTGGAATTCAAACATGGTTTGAATATGCTGTTTGGTTGTTAGATCTTAAATTTCTTTTAATCCATAGGTTTTTCCTTCATCTCTTTTTTCTCTCTTGCAGGTTATTTGTTGAAATAATTTTGTTTTTGTCCTGTAGAGTTTTCCACAAGTGTGAATGTGGCTGATTGCATCCCTGTTGAGTTGCTTAATATGTTCTCCTGTCCTCTGTGTTTCCTGTAAAGTGGTGAAGAGGCTTCATCAGATACAGGTTCAGTTTTTCTGGCAAGACAATATTTATAGGTAGTGGCATGGTCTTTTATTAGGAATGCATAGTATCTGCTTCTCTTTTTTTGCTATGATCATTGTCTGTATTCTTTAATTCATAAGTGTCTCTTATATTTAAAAACATCATCTCTGTGCCCCTCCCCCCGCCTCCCTCTCCCATGTACACATATGTCTTGGGCCAGATGCAACTCGTGAGTCACTAGTTGGAGAATTCTGATTTATCAAAGTTCAGGCTTGAGCCCCGCCCATGTCTGGAACAGTCTGTGATTCATTTTAAGTAACTTACTCCCAGTGAGCCCATCCGGACACATGGAATTGATCTTGCCAGATCTACCATTCAGTTTTATATTATCATGTGCCTACTTATAGTGAGTATGAAAAGGTACATTTCCTTCATGGAGGTTGGGTGGAGAGCATCCTAACGATAAGCATCACTTGTTATGGTATCCTCCCATAAGGAAAATAAGTCAAATATACATTAAGTATGTATTTTACCTTTTAGGGGAAAGGTAGACATTTCTATTAGTACCTTTGACTAGCGTGGCCTCTATTAATTTTTTGTGACAGACTTTGAGGAGCAATGACTTTGCAAATCACACACTTAATTGGAACCTATCTTCCCTAATATTATCTTTAGCTATTATGTGTGTTCATTGGATAGAATGAGGGGAAGTGGATTGGAGTGTTTAGAGAAACATGATTACAGGGTGAACAAGAGGAGTGGGCAATACAGTGTAGTGCTTAGACTTCCGGTTCTGAATCAAGTCAGCCCAACTTTTTAGCTGTGTGGCTTTGAGACATTTACTTCATCTCAGTCTGAGTTTCCTGCTGTCTGAAATAGGTAATAAGATTTCCTCACCTCATAGAGAGGGTGGCTGTAAGAATTAAAGGCATGATATATGTTTACCAATTCTGTGAATAGCTTAATCCTTCGATCTTTTTTAGGCAGCAGAGGCTGCTTTGTTGCCTTTTTAAAAGAATATGTTTTCAATTTTTAAAAAATAAATTCCTGATATGAAATAATGGAAAAGTAGAAAAGAAGATGATAAAAATCAACATAATTCTGTTTTATGCTGTCTCACAAGAGTGTGGTATTATAATAGCATGTTATACTCTTTTTCTTCACAGCTTCTCTAGAGAAATCAGGCACATATGTGAAGTGTTGAGCCAAGCGTTTTAATGTGCAGAACGAACATCTTTAATCTGGGTGCCATGTGCAAGAGTTAAATATTCACATGGATCAAACTGTACCTGAACATTGTTTTTGTTGAATTAGAGAAAGATGCACTTGGCAGGAGCAAAGATGTTTCTATGTGTGAAACATCCATATTTTAACCAAATAGTACAGTGTTATAAATAGTTCAAAGATGATATCTACCCTGTTGTTTGTACTTTTATGTTCTCTCTGCAGTCTGTGGACTCTTATCACTGCTTCTTGTCCCTTTTAACCCAACACTTAACTGTACTTTTAGCCTTTTTCCAAAGTCAGCCAGAGAGTAGCTTGATGGTTTTTAGAATGTGTATTTGGGGACCATTCTGGAGGTTAAGGCATATTTTCTTATTAAGAGAATATTCTCTTCTAATAGTATAGATCCTGCCTATCTTAAAACAGAGCTAGGTGGCACACACTGAGGGAAGTAACCTGTTGGATGACTGTCCCTGTTAATGAGGACTGTACTTAGGTCAGGACAAGACCAGCAGATGAGAGGAAGAGTCAGGATGCTCACCACGTAAGAAATTCTGTTCATCTGTGGAAAGCCCTGGGTCGAAGCAAAGATAAGAATCCTGGTCTTCTGTGATGAGCTGCTGCCACTGACTGTCTTTGTCTGTTTTGTTTTCAGGGTGTATGCCGTGTACAATTCCGTAAAGGGATCCTGCTCCGAGCCAGTTAGCTTCACCACCCACAGCTGTGCGCCTGAGTGTCCTTTCCCTCCTAAGCTGGCACACAGGAGCAAAAGCTCGCTAACCTTGCAGTGGAAGGTGGGTAGCTCAAAGTGTCAAGAATAGTCTCACGTTAATATGTCACTCTGTAGCCATTTGGGATATTTATTTAGCACTATTCCAATTTTGTGATAGTGTTTGTTTTTCTACATAGTTACTATGTGAAACCAATTATTATGATATTAAAAGTTGTCATTTCTATAAAAATTGGGCAAAGGGATGGGAGGAGGGAACTGCAAAATCCCACTTTAGCTCTTTTTGCAAGGGAATTTGGTAAATCTTTTAGGGTCATAAGCAATACTTTATAAATGAGATAAGTATTTAAAATACCTAAATTTCATCACTTTCTAGGACTTTAGTAAAAAATTTTTACAAAGAAAGATTTAGAGATAAAGTAGTCTTATTGCCCTTTTGGTTTCTTTCAGTGGTGACACAGAAGTGCCTAATATTTAAAACTATAATGTTAGTGTTCTATATTAAGACTTCATCAGTTTTCAATAATTAGGCCTCTCATCAGTCAAGATCAGGCATCCTCAAACTATGGCCCGCGGGCCACATGCGGCCCGCTGAGGACATTTATCCAGCCCACCTGGTGTTTTTGCCGCCACTGCCTGTCCTCGTCCCGGGCCCACAGTGCGCATGTGTGGAATGTGCGCCGCACTCTCCAGTGGCCCTCCAACGGTCTGAGGGACAGTGAGCTGGCCCCCTGTTTAAAAAGTTTGAGGACCCCTGCAAGATTACTAATTGTCTAAGAAAGACTGAATGATACAGTAATTTTCATGAAATACAACTTACTGGCTAAAAATAACTGTTACCAAAGAGAGGTCCTATTACACCTTCCTTAAGGGGTGTCACTAGCTTGTTAATCACAGTTGTGTGTCTGTAAGAAAACAGTAAATTATGTTATCAATCTCTATAGCAATTATTTCTATATATCAATATTTTAAAATGTAATTTAAAATGTAAAATATATAGAGATAGAGATAATAAAGATTTATCATTTGGGGGGAGAATACAACGTGTGAAAGAAATAAGATGGGTAGAGAGATCTGTTACAGGTGAAGAAATATTTTATCTTTTTATCTCTAGTTTACCTAGGGAGTCAATAAAAGCAATTGAGAGGGGCAGTAAACAACAAAGCACAGGCTCCTCTAGATCCCACTCGCGTGGGCAGCTGCTTTCTCATAGCCAATGGCCAGCATTGAGTGTGTTATTTGGACAAAGGCAAAGTTTAAACTGGCTTAGAATCTGAACTATTTTATTTTCCTTCCTGGCTTCCAGGGATAATCCAGGTCAGTGATTCCCCACCTTTTCAGAGTTTTAACACCCAACTGGTCATCGTTGTTTAATTCCTTGGAGCATATACGTCCATTTAAAAATGTGTTCTCTATTTACACGTATACATATATAGATATATCTTTTCTTAAGGAAAGAATTAAATCCATTTTGTTTGGAAAATACAAGAAATCTTCTTTAGATTACCAGAGGGACCCCGGGGTCTTATAAACCTAAAGTTGGGAATCACTGATGCATACTCTGCTTAAAACCTGGATGAATTTCAGGTCTCAGGCAGACCAGCAACTTCAAAAAAGAGTTTTCTTATTACAAGGAAAGTGTTTCACATTTTCTTTCTCCCTTTCTTCAGTTATAAATCAGAAACATGCTCTTGTTCCATTTAGTCATGTACAAACTTGAACGTTCTGGATCCAGTTTAGTTTTCATTTAAATGTCCTTAGAACAGATTCCTGGATCATGGTGCTGCAGGTGGGCTTGCAAGGACAGGAGAACCTTCTCTGGCTGCTGATCTGTCCTTGAATCAGCAAAGATGCTGAGAGCTAAAAGATCTCTGACATCTTGATGGTCAGCAACAGTTACTGCTTACACAGGACATGAGGCAAAACAAAACCTAAGTCACTGTACCCACCCTCAAGGAATTAAGGGACTAGTAGTGGGGTAGGCTATCGTTGAAGAACTACCAAAGGATGTTTTTTTTCTAGAGGAATTTATGAGCTATCATAAACATAGTTCTCATCTTAGAAGTGAGTCCATCTAAAAGTTTTATTTTGTCAGGTTATTAGAACTTTAAATGTATCACTATCCTGTCCTCCAAACTGAGCCCACAAAAGCCTGAAATTACAGTCTAGAATTTATAGCACTCACCTGAGAAGTCAGTTTTGGGAACAGAGATTATGTGACTCAGAAGGCAGAAGGGGGAGAAGGAAGGAAAGGAGAGGGAGAATTTCTTTATTGACTTAACTAACATTTACTGAGCCTCTGATGATGTTTTGTCATTAACAATAATAGAGTAATAGCTACTATTTACTGAGTGCTTCCTATAAAACTGGGTCATTTACTAGGTGATTTACATATTCTCCCAAGTACTTGTCACACCTATCCATTCTTGGAAGGAGAAATTAGATGTTGATATTAAACAGCTAGCACCAGGCCACATGCGACAGATAAACAGCCAAGCTGGGGTTCAGATACAACTCTGGGGAAGCCTGGCTGCTTTTTGCCAGAGGCAAACTGTGCTGTTTGTTGGGCTGTTGTCTTAGGGAAGAGTCAGGCCTGGGCATGTTTTTGAAAAGGGAGACGTGATCCTATTCCTTTTTCTGGCTGCCTCGCCCACCTGTTAGTTTTCTCTCTCTAAATCTTACTCCCCTAGAGCTCCCAGGGACCCCACTGTGGCACTCCTAGCTGGTCTAACCCTAGAAAGCACTCTTTTTCCCAGAGTTCTCTACTTCCCTTCCTGTTGTTCAAAACCTCTTTTCTCAGTGAAGCAGATCTCAGCATGCTTTTAAGAGAAAAGCAAATGATGAAACTTCTTTTTGCTAACACGTGAAGGGACAATAGCCTCTAGTAATCTATCCAGAGGATCTCATTTTTCCTCATTTTTTAAAAAAAGGGGAACCCTTAAGACACAGACAGCTTTCTAATCTTAAGTACTTTAAAAAAAAGCTGCAAGTTACAAAAATAAAGACTTGACTGTGCCCCCTAGACCCAAGCAGTGCCTGTATTTCTCCACTGTCTTTGCTTTCCCCTCTACTCTTGAATTTAAAGTGCCTCTGAAAAGTTTTCTTCCCAGAGGAAGTGGGGGACCACGAGGGTGTAAAGGTGGGGAGGTGGGTAGGCAGGTTTGTCTGTTTGTGTAGTATGATTTATGAATAGCAGGGGCTCTCTCTGCAGTTGAGTTGTATTAAAGTTGGCGTGTGGTCTTTAATAAATTGACCGAGGAAATGCAGGTGCTATCAGGTTTATTTCCCTGAGGGGAGAACGCAGAGCTATCATAGACATTATACTTGAACAAGTGGGTACTCATAAGTTTTGCCTGTGAACAACTTTCTCTAATTTCATTTTATTATTTTTTTTAGGCACCAGTTGACAATGGTTCAAAAATCACCAACTACCTTTTAGAATGGGATGAGGTAAGCTTATTTTCCTATTCATCCATTTAAAAACCATTTCAAAACAAAATGCTGAATAAATACCATCTTATTCTTTTATAAGATGTGTTAAATACAGAAAAAGGGAATGTAATTAGAGAAAAATTTAAATCAATAGTTACTGGCTATGGAAAATGAAGTTGGAGAAGTGAAGCAGTATAAAATTTGTTTGTTAGAATTATATTTACTTGGTTTATTTGCAAACAATGCTACTTAAAAAAAACAGAGTTTTAATCTATTTTGAGTCTCTAATGTCTAGTCAGCCATTAATTTGTATTAAAAATTGACTACTTTATCATCTCGACTGCTTAGATGGTTTTGATAAGGTAAAACACATGGTGGCTTGGGAAGCATAATTTGTTTTTTTCTTCTGGAAAAAACACGTATGTACTTTGGTGTTGCACTATTGAGAGTTCTCTGAGGGAGGGTGGAGCAGTGCGTGCGGTTCTCACTCTACCTATGTGCAAACACCCTCTGGGTCAGACCATTCTGTAACAGGTGCCCTCTTTGCTGTTGCTGTCACTAGAGGCCCTTGGTATCCATAGTGGAGTTTCCCTATTCTCAAAGCCTCTCTGTGCTGAATGGTGACCCAGTACATTTCTGGCCTAGCTAATGCTATACACAGAATCTCAGGCAGGAAAACTTGATGCAGAAACCTTTCATTTCTATAAAGCAACTGTACTTTTTGTTCCTGAAGATCTTAATTCTGTTCATTTGCCCTTGCTTTATTCTATCTTTCTGTGGTTGAGCAAACAGGCTGAGGATTTTAATAATAGGAAATGTGGAATTTGGGGGAGAAATGCAAGTTAACTAGTCTTTGTGAGTTAGGTTTGGAGGGATTGAAAGATTCAGAACATAGGCTTAGGCAAGAAGTCACTTGGCAAGGATGGAAAAATATTTTAACCAAATGTAAAATGAAAACTGATGACATTCTTATGATGAAATTTTGATGTGAAAGAGTCCTTCATCACTTTCTATAGAAGCATATTTTTCCATTTGGGTTGCATCTGAATAGCTCCAAGTTCCAAGTTACCCAAGACAACCATCTGTTGTTCTTAGGATCCTTGTGAATAGCTTGTATTTGCAGATTGGTGAGACAAATACATTCTACAAATCAGGTTGATTTCATTTTATAAAGTGGTTTGATTGAAAAGTGAAACCACCACTACAGCCCTTATAGATTTTTATAGGCAGTCAAGAATGTTGGAAAGGAATTTGGCTGACCTGTGAGCATATAGTAACATCTTCCCATCTCTCCCTCCTCTTTATTAATGAAAGTCTGTTTTTATGTGTTGATGTGTTGCACTGACCTGTTTTGTT
>VBSM01000272.1:27896173-27929291 GCA_008086735.1 Cheirogaleus medius
CATAGTTCCACTGCAGCCTCGAATTCCTGGGCTCAGGCAGTCCTCCTGCCTCAGCCTCCCAAGTAGCTGGGACTACAGGCACACACCACCATGACTGGCTAATTTTTAAATTTTTTATAGAGATGGGGCCTCACTATTTTGCCCAGGCTGATCTGGAACTCCTGGCCTCAAGCAATCCTCTCACCTTGGCCTTCCAAAGCACTGGGATGACAGGTGTGAGCCACTGCCTAATTTTTATTTTTTAACTGTAGATTAGAAAGAAATGGAAAAATATTCAAGTAGATAGTAAAGGAACAGAAGAGAAAATAAAGAGTATGTTCTTAAAATATTTAAAACCTTTTATATTTATAATTTATCCCCAAATTTCATTTTCAAGAATACAACATTTTGCAAGGCCTTTTTCCCCCTGGGAGAAGAAAGATCTTTGTCCCGGAGGTTGTTATCACATCCTAAAAATGTTGCAAAGGCAGTCATTTTCTGCCGTGTAGCTGCATACAACTACATTTTCAATACTCCCCAAGCTCTCTTCTCTCTACCTCTTCCTTTCTGTGATCAAGCTCCTTCATAGTCTGGCAAAAAGTTGGAGGTTATTCCCATTCTTCAGAATTTAGCAGGAGCCTGTAGGGCCTAGAGCAACATCTGGACTCTCTTGTTTTGAGGACTTGTAACCAAATGCGTGACCCTTGTAAAATGCGAGTGAGGATGAAGATGGAGCAAAGGGGAGGCAGATGTGGATGGAACATGTACGGTCCTAAGTGTTCTTCTAAGGCTGGGACTTTCCCCCAGAGATGGAGACTCCTTTTAACATGTGAATCTAGAAATGAAAAGAGGTACTTGCGTGCCAAAGTTCAGAAAAATGGAATGTCTAGTGTAGGCCAGGGGGATGCTGTGGTAAATAGAGCTTCCGTGACATTAGGGGCCTGGGCGGCCTGAGACACGCTGGGAGGAATGGATAGTAAGCCAACCCAGCAGTGTCTGGAATGTGTATAACATGCAGTGTATTTTTGTTCAGTGATAAGAAAGAGGAGAAGGAGGCCAGCTGGGAGCTCAGGACTGGGGAAGGATTGATCTGATATGTGCCGTGAACATGAGCCAACTTGCTGACAAGTCGAGTCCTTTCCTAGAGAGCAGTTTTGACCAGAAGTAGGTGGACAAGCACCCTGGGCCTGGTCAGAAAACATTTCCCCAGGGTAAAGAATTGGTGCTCTCAGTCTAGGTCTGAGTATAGAATGACAATAGATTAGCAAGAAGTGTGAGTCTAGTTAAGTGAGAAGAGGAACTCTCAGCTTGGAAAAGGAAACAACCCAGGTTTGTAATTTGTCAACCCACGCCAAACGGAGCACCTTGAAGTTTATCTGTACGCAGTTGGTTCATACTCTAAGATTTCTTTACATTCTAGTAAAGATTAACCTTGCCCTTGAATGAACTTAGTTTGAGCTGTAGAAACAAGCATTTGGGCATGCCCGAGATTATAAAATGGAAACAAGCCAGTGAACTCTGAAAATCCGCCCTTTTCTGGCTCACAGATACTGCAGTAGAAAGTTAGGCCAGAGCACGGCTGCGGCTTGTATCAGTGCATGTCAAATGAGGTCAGTAGCCCAGTGGCTAGGTCTGCTCCGGAATGAGCAGCCATGTGGGCTTTGAGCCTCTTCTCCCCAGTTTCTCTAATTGGGGTGAAGTTTCCTTTCCTTCCCCACCAAGAATAGGAAGTCCAGTGTTCATCTCAGAGAGGTCTTGATCCTGGTGGCTCACGTACTGCACACCTGACCCACAAGGCACAGAAAATTGGGGTGTCCCTGGGAGTCTGCCTGCCATTTCTCCCCTGCAGACCAACCAACTCCCAGGCCCTGACAGCCCCTTTAAGAGCGTGTACTCTCCTCCATGTGACACACAGGTGGCCTAGCAGCAGTAGGTAACCAGGACTGGGCCTGGACCATGGTTGTCATTGCTGCCTGTGTTTAACCAGATTATTGATGACAGCTGGCCTGAAAAGTGTCAGCATGTTACCCATTTCCATTAGGACCATGTTTTAGTAGGGAAGTTTGCACAAGGCTGACTTTATTAAAAAGTAAGTTTCCTGAGTATAGCTAGCATATCTCAGTAATCCTGTGTAGTTTAAATTAGATTTTATTAAAAGAAGGAACATGCCATAGATTAAATATAATCTCTCAAAATCACTTGGAGCTACACTACCTATAAAATATGAAAATTGTGATTTACCATCTGTGAAACTTGACTGACAGTAATGGTTTGGAAATAATTTAATTTTTGATAAGCAATGATAAACATCCACATTATTACTCCTGTCAGTTTATATGAATCTTTCAATCTTCTAAAGCATTAGTTGTTGTTTTTCCCCCCCTATCTATTTCTGTCAGCAAGAAGAACTGGCCAATATTTTGTTTATAAATGCTGTTTGCAACCTGGGATCCCACTTGGTTTACAAGCAGATTCTCCAAATCTTCTGTCCCTTTGAACATGTGCTTACCGTAATGCGTAAGCCCCAGAGCCACCCGGGAGCCTGGCAGTGGACAGACCAGTGTGACGTGCGTGTGCAGGCCTTGGATCACGGGAGCCAGTGGCGTTCTCCGTGTTCGCATGTTAACCTCTCAGCTGCTGATCACTGTTGTACTACAGTGACTTTTCTGAATATTAATTATTTTCTTCCCAGATATCCTTTTCATATTAAACTCCATGTCCATGCATATATTCTTTTTTTCTGAAGCTTCTCTGATGTCTTAAATATTTTAACCTACTTTCCCTTGTTTTTGCATTATTCTCACTAACTTCTAAAAATTCACCAATAAGCCCTAATTTAACTATGTGAAATATTTATACTCTTACCCCTGTGGACTCTGCAGACATTGCTTGTAAAACTTGATCCCAAGGTTCTAACAAGTCTGGATCTTTCTACATGGTCCCAAGTTCCATGCACACAGTATTACATCTTGGAAGGTGTTATGATGGAAAATTTGGCATGCTTTGTCTAAACAGGTTGGAGTTGACTTAGCAATTGTTCCTGATACTGAAGTAGAAAAAAATTTTTTTAGTGTTAACTATATAGGAAAATATCTCACTGGTCACATAGTGCTTCTTCCCCAATTCTTTAGTTAGTCCAAGTGCTATGGCCCTTTTAAGAGAAAAGTCTGGTGCCCACCATGGATGCTCCCCAACTCTTTTCTCATTTAAGCCACAGTCAGTCTGGTTTCTACCATATTAGAGCAAATCAGCCTCGTAAGGAACAGATTGACTTTTTATTTACTGGCTATAGTTCTAAGCACCAGAAATGGTCAAAGGAGACCAAACAAGGAAATAGGAAAAATGAGGCACTGAAGGGGAGCCAGCATCGGGTTTGGAAGGGAAGAGAGCTTCCGCAGTGGAGGGATGTGCCTTTCTCCTACTGTTTACTCTGCGTTCAGAAATAGAGGAGGAAAAGAACGTAGATCATGCTGTAGCCAGAAATGGATACAAAACATACCAGGGCTCAGATAGAGTGTAATCACACCCTGGATATAATTATGCAAGTGTATGCATATGAATAAATCATCTTCCTCAGCCGTAACACTCAAGGTTACAGTCGGCGCAAGGGCACGACATGCCAGCCACAGTGACTCCGCTCAAGTAGTAGCTGAAAGTGGTGTTTTCTACCCTCCCAGCTGCTTCCTTGCACCTGAATGTACTTGGATCCCTTGATAAAATGAACTTTGAATCTTTGACCATTAGAACTTCTACTCCCTTCCACTGGAAAAGGTGCCACCTTGCTTGGGGCAAAGATGGAGTGGGGAAGAGGTTAGTTTGAGGACGAATGTGATGCGGTTGTTTTTAATCTATTCGCCCTAGTGACATTCAAGCTAGTTGTGTGTTTATTTTATTTTTAATTAACTTCACCTGGAATGTGTTTTAGTGGTAAGTATTTGGAGGCCTGCTTAAAGAAGGAGATGCTTAAATTTGCTTAGGGGAAAAATGTGCTTGCTTTACTCTTCATAAAATAAATTCAGAACTTCAAACATATTCCTGAAGGCCCTGGGCCTGACTGTCTGACTAGAAGGCTAAAATCCATTCAACATTAGCATGTGGTTTTCTTTTGTATGAACATAGATCAGATAGTAAGATAATATGGGTTATGGGTAGGAAACTGCTAATAGGAGTATTACATGTCTCTGAGTATGGCATAGGGTAGTTAAGTTTTTTCCTTCACCCATGGGTCTATTAAGAGACCCACTGGAGTGTTTCATTTTTGCTTCAAGGAATTTAAATTATCATGTAAGGCTAGGAAGGCATTAAAAATATATTTCTAGCCTAATGAGAAACTTAGAGTGCTTGTAACATATACATTGGTGAATTCAACCAGTGTTCCAAGTGCTTATCAGACATTCAACTCTGCAAGCATTGATTGAGCACCCAGATTGTCTACAGCCCTGTTAGGAGGAAAGCAAATATGGACAAGATGAATCAAAGGCTTGTGACCAGTATTTAGGGATCACTGAACAAATAGCTCACTATCACTAGAGTGTGCTTATGAGGAGTTTGGGCCCCACCACATGGCACAGAGAGGGCTCTGTGTGGCACGTTCAGTTGCCCAGACTGGCTCTCTAGTGCTCAGGGGTTCCTGGGAAAAGCTGTGCAGTTTCAGAGGTAGCTGACATCAGACTCTTGATTGATTAGATTGGACAGTTTTGACCAACCCAAGTGAGGAAGAGGATTTTTGAAATTGTCATCTTTAACTGGAGCATCGCCTTGTGCCTGAAAGGACCTTTTTTATCTTATTAACCCCAAACCACTTTAGAAATACCACAAGTACAGTGAATTAGCCATCTCAGTTACAGAATTTTCTGTAGTGCCTTATGTTAAAGATGAGATTTCATTGTAGAGTGTTCTATGCACAATATGGACATTTCCCTATAAGCTTTCCTTCTGTTGATTTTGTTGGTACAAACTAGGCAATTAAAAAATTAAAAAGTTACTCAAAATGCTCCTTCATTTTCTTATTATTTTTTTTAAATGTATGTGCCTGTTACATTGTTTTCTTTTAGGGAAAAAGAAACAGTGGTTTCAGACAGTGCTTCTTTGGGAGCCAAAAGCACTGCAAGTTGACAAAGCTCTGTCCGGCAATGGGGTACACGTTCAGGCTGGCGGCTCGGAACGACATTGGCACCAGGTACGGCATTTCCTTGTCCTCTTGCCCTTCCACCTTTGGCTGATGATTCTGAGCCTTCTTCAGCGTTGCTGGAAGTCATGATGAAGGCTGCTTCCGCGCTGAATCAACTTGAGGTTTTGTGAGAGGGGATCCTGATCAGAGGGGACGAGGCCTCTCGTGAGGTGATGAATGCCACTGCGGCCTCTTTGCAGTCTTGTAGCCTGTGCTACAGATGTCCCACTAGGGGTCTCTGAGAACCAAGATGAAGATAGCAGTACAGATTTTAAAAGGAATTCCTCTTGGGGCTTATTTTTTTAGATCATGTACCTTTTTCTTTCATCACTTTAGCAAGCTCTTCATTCAGCTGCCTTTTTTCAATTATGTGTTTCCTGGTACAAAGAAAAGGGTGCTGGGCTGATCATTGTTGTGAAGCCCAGGGAAGATGCTCACAGAATTGGGGAAAACCTGGACTGTCTCGGAGGCTGCTGCAAGGCTCCAGGCTGTAGGAAAAAGGCAAAAACAGGTGTACTGCCAGGCCTCAATTGATTAAAGGAGGCTTTGAAAAGACCGTGTTTCAATTGCACTTGCCAGCCAACTCTTGATTAAGGGAAAAATCTTTTTATCACTGCTTGTTGAAAATCCTATTAAAGATTTGGCACATCAGTGGTCCCAACCTTCTTTCCAGCCTAAAGAATCTCTTTATAACATCACAAAGTTTTGCAAACCTGCCTCCTCCACCCACGATAGCCATTATAGTTTTATTAGAGTTCACTGGTTGAAAAAGCCATAATGATAAAGGCTTCTGTGGTTCACAAATTTTTAAATGAATTGGGAGCATCCACAAACTTTTGAAAAACAGTACTGTATATATTTGTAAAACATTTTATCCACAGCCAAATTATTTGTGATGACATTGTTTGAAGAATCCTTCGTAGCTATCACTCATAGCTTAATAAACATTGCATTGTGCTATGCTTTCTGTTCTATGCTTTTGGGGTGAAAAGAAATTCTTAAGTGCAGTTATCCCTCAGTATCTGTAGGGGATGGTTCCAGGACACACACCCTCCTTCCCCATACCCCATGGATCCATGGATACCCAAATCTGCAGATGCTCAAGTCTCTTACATAAAATGGCATCATATTTGCATATAACCTATGCATATGCTCCCCTCCTGTATATTTTAAATCAGCTCTGGATTACTTATAATATCTAATACAATGTCTGCATTTCACTTCATGTGCATGGACTCACCCTAGTACTCAGTGTGTGGCAAATTCAAGTTTTGCTTCCTTTAACTTTGTGGAACTTTTTTTCAAAATATTTTCGATATTGAAAAGTATTGGTTGAATCCACAGATGTGGAACCCACAGATACAGAGGGCTGACCGTATATTGTCCTGTAACTTGGTGCTCTTGTCTAGTAGCAGACCACAGGAGGAAAAGGGCAGGCTGAAAGCTGTGGAAGACAGTGATCCTTGCTTGCCTTTGCTTATTGCACCTGTTAGCCGCAGACTTTCCAGCAGGCTGGGCAGTGTGTAAGCTTGTGCCTCCTCTTTTAAAACATACAACCCTTCATACGCTCCTAAATGTATGTTTTGCTGTCTCCTTCTCTGCAGTGGTTTCAGCCAGGAGGTGGTGTGCTACACGTTAGGAAACATCCCGCAGATGCCCTCTGCGCCAAGACTGGTGCGAGCCGGCATCACCTGGGTCACGTTACAGTGGAACAAGCCAGAAGGCTGCTCACCCGAGGAAGTTATCACCTATACCTTGGAAATTCAGGAGGATGAAAATGTAAGTTTTGCAGATTTTATACCCTTGCATTTTGCACAAGTCAGCATTATTATGGCTACAGGGCACCATGAAACTGGATTAGCTATATAGTTTCAAAACCATACTCTCCATTTCTATGAACAGCAGCCTGTTCTTTCCCATCTCAGCAAGTAGCACCCCTATCCTTTCAGCTGGGGAAGCCAAATCCTTTGGAGTCATCCTTGACCCCATATCTAGCCAGTCAGCAAATCCTTTTAAATCTTCCTTTAGAAATTATTTAGGAACCTAACCATTTTTCATTATCTCCACGGCTACTGGCCTTTTACAAGCCAACTTCATCTCATCCCCGAATTATTTCAGTGGACTCTTAATATTATTTCTAACTTCACCCTTATTATGCTACAGTCTGTTCTCCACACAAAGCCTGAGTGATCCTGCAAAATACACAAAGATCATGTTAGTGCTCTTTTTTAACCCTTCCCACCTCAGTGGCTTCCCCTCCCTTTCAGAGTAAAAGCCACAGCTCTTACAAGGCCCGCAGGGTCCTGTGTGCTTGGTTCTCCATTACTGCCTATTCCTTCCACTGTAGTCCTGTCTGCCTCGTGTCTGTTCCTCGAACAGACCAGGTGTGCTCTGGCCTCGATGCCTTTGCCACTCCTGTGCCCTCTGGCTAGAATGCCCTTCCGAGAGCTTTGCCTCACTGCCCTCATTTCCCTCAGGTCTCTTGTCAAGTGTCATCTCTTTGGATAGCCCTTGCCTGACCATCCCATAGAACAGCACTGTCTAGTAGAGCCTTCTGCAGTGATGGAAATGTTGTATAGTGCATGCCGTCCAATAAGATAGCACCTAGACACATGGCTACTGAGCACTTGAAATATGGCTTGTGGGCCTGTGGAATGGAATTTTTCATTTTAATAAATTTGAACCCAAAGAGCCACAGGTGTGGCTACCATAAACTACTCAGCAGCACCTTAATGGCTCCACCACTGTATCTTCTTACCCAGCTTTAGTTTTTGTTGTAGCACTGAATACCATGTGACATGTTTTATATTTATATGTAGGGTTTTTTTTTTCTAACTGCCTACTACAACTGCCACGTAGGCAAGGCTTTATGTGTCCTTAGAGCCCAGCGGAGAGCCTGATGCAGAGAAAGTAGTCAGTGGTATTTAATGAGTGAGTGAATGACAGAGAATAATGTTGAATGAGTTCCCTGCATTCAACTTTTAGTGGGATGTTTATCCTCTTACAGGATCATGCCCTTTCCCAGCAGAGCTGTCCTTTCTCCCTTGGCCAGAAGAGGACACTGTGTGGTCAGGAACCTCAGCTGGAGTTTACTGCTTACCACATTGCAGTTTGGCAGTGCAGACCCCAATACAAGAGGCTTTTTTCATGACAGCGTTGTTAAATACATTTTTGAAAAGTGCTTCTTTGACACGGTCAAGTTGACCAGACCCAGGAGAAATTACAATGTGATAAAGACAAATTTGTATTTAAGGTTCAAGTGCTACCCACAGCACCATGGGCTTCTGATACTCTCTTTTGTAATAGCTGCCAGACCTCTGGCTCACTGGTAATGGTAGGAAGAGGCCATATAAAAATGCTATGTATAAAACTATTTAATGCTCAGATTTTATGAAACTGATGTCTCTTTTGTGGCTTTGCCTTTTCAGGATAACCTTTTCCACCCAAAATACACTGGAGAGGATTTAACCTGTACTGTGAAAAATCTCAAAAGAAGCACACAGTATAAATTCAGGGTGAGTCAGTCATTTTGTTACCTGAACTGCTTAAAAATGAAGCTGTTTTATGTTTTGTCATTTACCATTTCAAAATGACTCTACAGATTAAAAAAGTTTGAATTTCATAGCACTTTGTCTTTTTGTCAGTTTTTTAAAATTTTTATTTATTTCAATAGATATAGGTGTTACAAATGTTTTTTTTTACATGGCTGAATTGTATAGTGGTGAAATCAGGGCTTTTAGTGTACTCATCACTGGAATTGTGTGCATTGTACCTAGCAGGTAATTTTCCATCCCTCGCCTTCCCCACCCTCCCCCTTTCTGAGTCTCCAGTGTCCATTATACCACTGTGTATGACCACGCACACCCATCGTTTAGTTCCCACTTATAAGTGAGAACATGCAGTATGTGATTTTCCGTTCTTCACTTAGGGTAATGGCTTCCAAGTTCCATCCAAGTATGGCACTTTTATATTTCTAAAGTAACATTTATAAAATGCACACCATACTTTAATTTTAAAATTCACTTTTGAGAGAGAAAACTGCCATAATGTGTTGTAATAAATTACATTACAACATGACCAAGTGCCCTTATCTGGGAAGACACAAACCAAATGCTGAGTGCACCTGTCACTCTGCTGCACTTCACACTTTTCTCTTCCATATTTCTCCTTTTAATCAGGTTTCTCTTTTCCTCTTCATTTTCCTTTGTTCTTCTGCCCATTTCTTTTTCCTCACCTGTTTTTATTTTTCTCTTCCATTATCCATCCTCTTCCCACTTAGGCTGTCTTTGGTCTTTAACAACCACCATTAATGTTACCGTAGGACTTTGTGTTATAGTCAAAAAAGTGAATACAACTTTGTGATTGTTAAGAGAAAAAAACAATATGCTATATCCTGTGCTGCAGCCCTATTTATTGAACTTGTGCTTATCATCATATTTCCTAATATGACGTGTACATTTTGGAGAGATATGGTTCTCTTCTGATTCCACCCTTCTCCGTTTTGGGGGCCAAATGGTGTTAATTGGCTCATAGCAGTCACTCAGTAAGTAGCTGTCAAATTATCAAATAGCGTGTGTGACTATTGGAGGAAATCGATGCTAGCTGTGAGAACATAGCTATACTGCTAGCATTTCTCCACAAGGTGGCATTGCCCTACTCCTAGTTAAGTGAGCTAAGTTTTATCTGCCTTTTCTCCCATTATTTTCCTTCCACAAAACAATATGAACTAGGTGGTAACATACTGGTTTCCTTTTGTCTTTTTAACAGGGTAAAAAATGTTTTTAGCTAAGATCATTTGCTTTTATTTTTATTTGTTAATAGCCAACTATACAGAAAATAAGTGATCTAAAAAATAAATACTATTAAATCAATACTTGAGTTTAGAGAGAGAAAATGTGTGTTTGTCTGAGTTTATGGACGCCTTGATCTTGCTATGTTAAAAGTCACCATTGATTTAGTAATACCTGATAACTAAAGCATGTTTATGTTTTCTCGGTTGTGTTATAGCTGACTGCTTCTAACATGGAAGGGAAAAGTTGTCCGAGTGAAGTTTTGGTTTGTACGACAAGTCCTGACAGGCCTGGACCTCCTACCAGACCCCTCATTAAAGGACCAGTCACATCTCATGGCTTTAGTGTCAAATGGGGTATGTTTTCCTGCTGTTGACACTTTATTTTTGACAGAGTTTTAAAAATTAATTTCAGAAGTGACAAGCCAAAAAAGTAAATGGACACTGTTACTTGAAGGAGTTTTATGCATTTGGTATATACATAAGAAAAACATCCTGAGAATTCTACAAATTGGAATGGACAGTTCCATTAAAATTTAAATGGGCAATTAAATTTTAATGGAAATTAAAATGGATAATTTAAAGCGTATCTCATTTACTTTATGATTTTCTTATATATATTTTCTCCTATATCTTTAATGTATTATTGATATGAATGTAGTAATCTCTGAATATTTAGTTCATTCTTCAGTAGCTCACCCTAAGAAAAAACTTAGCAATATTTAATAGAAAAAATTTGACTCATAAAGTTAATATTAAAAATAAATTCCAAAATTTAAGTATGTTATCTTAAGCAAATTTTAGCATAAAGAATGTTTAAGTTGCAGTAAATTAGGAAAGTTTTTGTTTTCATTGTTGTTTGTAACCAGAGTCTTGAACTTCTGGAATTTTTTATATTAACATTTATATAGGGTTTGGGGTTATCTGGTAGAATCCATACAGCTCACCTCTGCATGGATTATTTCAACAAAATGAATACTATCAGCAGGTTGATCAACATTTCTAATTCTATGTAAAAGTGTTGTGTATAATTTTCACTAGTGTCATATGATGATATTAACTACCTGATAGGCTAAAAAGGGAGGGAAATCTAGAATAAGATTTTACCTGGCAGCCAAATAATGTAAGGGGAATTTAAAACATTATTAAACCACTATTGGAAACCAACCACTGAGACAAATAATTGCTTCAAGTTATCCAGTAATTTTGAGGCAAAATTATTAGAATGTCTCTTTCCCTGGATGGAAGATGAGTTTGATTAAAAGAAAACTATAAAAATCTAGGTATGCTTTTCGCCAGACAATAGATCTTTTTTCTCAGAAAATCCTAGAAAGTTCTGTCAACAATGAATATTTACTTTCATTAGCTGTATGCTGTAATATTTAACTTTATAATTATTGTAAATATCTATTACTGAAATATGTGTATGTTAATGGAAATACCAGGTGAAAGGAGAGGGGAAGTAAATTTTCTAAATCTATTTGAGTAGACTTAAGGTTTCTTTGAAAAATCTCCTTTATATCTAAGAAAATCAAGGTGGCAGACTGACGTAGAGGTTAACTCTTTATTGTTTTGCAAAATTATACTGCAAGGTGTTTTTCTGCTCAGAAAATAAAATCCCTGCAGGCACAGCGTCACCAATGATTATATACCCAAGGTGCCATGGGGCTCCAGGAGTAAGCCAGAACCTTCTTCCTCCAACTGTCTACTGAGGGCATGTGTTCTTATTGATCCACATCTCTGATTTTGTATCAGGTTCACTTAGGATATAAAATTTGCTTGGTGGCAAACTGTGATGGAATGGATTTATTCCATTCTGATGTTTTATTTATTTTGTCAATAAATTTTATACTTTCTTCCCTTTCCAGCCCTCAAAAGAATCTGGTCACTGGCGAAATAGAAAGAATAAAATAATTTAAAAAAGAATATATGAATATTTTATCTTATATAAAAATCATAAAATATTAAAGAGCTGCTTTCAGAATTCTCAAATTAAAATCATTAACATAATTCATGTTGAGTTTTGTTTATGTTTCACTAAATTAATGCTAACTCTGACATTTCTAGCTGTAAGAACTTTGAATAATCAGATACTATTTAAAGATCTTGATTTGTTCTTTTGTTTTTCAAGAAAGATGTTGGGTGAAATAAATTATTGTGCCTTTTGGTCAAGTCTAGAATTAAGACAGTATAATGTGATATGATTTTGTGTTCTAATGATATTTACCAATAAAAAATCAATATTTCATTACCAATAAGATATTTGCTTGCTTTCCAGATCCTCCAAAGGACAATGGTGGTTCAGAAATCCTCAAGTACTTGCTAGAGATTACTGATGGAAATTCTGAAGGTGACATTTTTGGCAATTGTTTATTCAAATCCATTAGGAAGCTCTATTTTCTAATATGGTGTAAACATATTTGTAGTAATAGTGGATAATCATTAATTCCAATGCTAGAGCTATTACAATAAACAAACTTTAATCACATTGTGACAGTTTTTCTCTTTCAAACCCAGCACCAGGTCTGCTTGAAATGTACATTTTTGTCAGTTTTTAAAAATTTTCTCTTTTTTTTAACCAGAGTTCCAGATTAATAGATAAATAAATTTAATGTTTTTCCAAACTTGCCAAACATTTTCTGGAAATTGTTATAAGCAAGGAGAAATTATCAGAAGCAATCAGCAAGAAGAATAAGTTGGAGACAGTAAAGGAGTTCAGTAATCTACAAATTCCCATGTATGATGGCAAACAATATTATAGTATTACAGGCTAGTGACAAGTGTCACACTTTCAGAACAAGTTTAGAAAATGTGTCTCCATCTTCATTGTGATTTTTGAGTCAGATTATTTATCCATTACTATTCACACTATATGGATTAAAATAGAATAATGTTAAAAAGCAAAAAATTCGTTAGTGACATTTTAAAAATTATTAGGTTTTCTTTCTGATAAAATTTAGTAGTCTTTAATGTAGAAAAATATAGTCATCAAAACTTTAAAAATTATACATAATCTTACTACTGTAATAATCCCTGTAACCATTAATTTTTTTGAAAAGTGGTATGTGCTTATGGCAAAAAAATAAGAGAGTGGACAGTACCTTTTCCAAGTGAGCAGTGTGGCGTGGGGCTTGCTCCTTATTCTGTGCCCCAACAGCCACCTGGAGATTTTTTGGTTATTAAGCCTATCAGGTCCTATTTTAATTTGAAAACATGAAAACTCTTTGAGATGAGCATATCTATTCTTAACATAAAATCATATTTTGTGCTAAAAATTTGATTTGGATTTTTTACATTAAAAAAACTACCTAAGAGAGAAGTCATGTATATGCCAATGGCTCATTATAAAAACTTCAGTATGTTTTGAATTTTCTTGGCTCTCTCAGCTACTGATGACAAATCAAAAGTAGGTACTGTTCTGTACTTAAAGTTAACAACTTCGCCAGTGCATGGGTGAGTGATTAATTGAATCTTTTCAGTCATCCTTGTTCCCAGTAGCCTTTTCAGTACAGTTTTCTGACCTGTAATATCAGTATAATTGTCTTTAATATTACCTTTCTCATATGGCCTTAGTGCGTGTGACTGTATTGTAAATATGATTAATAAGCAGCTGAGGGAATTTGTGGAAGTTAAAATATCACAGAATAGAGTAGAAGTAGTTTCCCTAAAACAACTTAATGGAGTAAAAGGCTTTTGTTAAGGAGTCGACTGGAAACGTAACATTAATGGGAGCAAAACAGAGGAGAGAAAAACATCCCAGCAGCCCAGATTGGTGAGGCAGGCACAGTGGAAGCCGCTGCAGCCCCAGATACTTTGTCCTCCAATGGCATCAGTCAGCCTCACTGGGCCTCCAGGCTCCTGGTGACCTTGCTTTTGTTTTTCAGTCCTAAAAAGTGGTCATATAACCTGGGTCACAGAGTGTTTGATCTTTAATTTGTCACTCTTCCAGGTATTTTTGTCTTTTAAATGAGGCTCCATGAAGACAGCAGGACTTGACCCAAAAGACCCAGTTTCTAATAGGAAGGTTTCACGCACTGTGACCTCCAGATAGCTAAGAGCAAGGAAAAACTCTTCCAGCAGCGCCCAGACTTGCCAGAAGCCCTGTGGCCCAGCAGGCAGCCACATCCTCGGCTGCCCCCAAGGTCCTCACGCCAGAATATTCCGCAGCTTTCTCAACACTGTCCTTTGTCTCCTGTTATCACTCCCACGCACCAACTACACATGTCAAGACGTTTCCTGCATTCAAACCTCATAGTCAGCAAATGGTGGTGATACCAACTAGTCTAGTCAGCAGTACTAAGTATTAAAAATGATCCCATGTTATTTTAGTATTTAACTTTGTAAAAGAAAAGGAAAGAGATGTTTGGCTATTTAAAAAAAAAAAAAGGAGCTGTTGGTTTTCATGGAAATCACTTGGAGCTTTTTCTTATTTGTAGTGGTTGCTGCTATTACATTTTTACAAAGGCATAAACTCATACGTGAGTTTTGTTTTACAGCGAATCAGTGGGAAGTGGCATACAGTGGATCGGCTACAGAATACACTTTCACCCACTTGAAACCAGGCACTTTGTACAAACTCCGGGCATGCTGCATCAGTACTGGCGGACACAGTCAGGTTGGTTTTGTTTCCATGCACAAGTAATCAAACTGGGACAAGCTGTCTATAACATCAGAATAAAACTGCAATTTAAAAAATGTGTCTTGGTAATGCAGCCTGCCATAGTATCACATCAGGAAATGAAAACTGGACCTTTTTAAACTGTACTTTAGAGGACACAAAAGAATAGTAGCCCCAAGTGATTCTCAACTCTCTTGTATTTTCAAGTACATTTGACACTAGTTATTTCTTAGAAGGCTTTGGCATAATCACGTGACAGTTAAATTGTCTGCAATTTACTTTAGGTAAATAACGTAGACCCCAGCTATTGCAATGATAGAAAAGTATGGAATTTGGAGTCAAACAGATAAGACCTGCACAGCTCTGCTGTTATCACATCTTACCAGTTTTGTGAGAATTTGAGACCTAGCTTGCTCAAGGTACTCTACTGCCATCTGCTGGGAAATTGTGTAAGAACAATATAAATCTGTGATGACTAAGCTGAATGGCACTTCTTGTAATTATGTGGTGCCCAACGTACACATCTGTAGGCAGCAGCAGTATCTTGTTGTCTGCTATTTACATGACCTTAGACCAGCCAGTTAATGTGTCAGGAGCCTTTGTTTCAACCACATGGTGTTCTCATAGGCTCAAAATAACCTGATAAGTATATATGACGTACTCTAGAAATGAAGTATTTGTTGTCTAAATGACCTTAACTTACATTCAGAAAAGTGAGTGAGAGGCAAGATGATAAAAGATATTTTCACTATAGAGATAGTTAACATTATGATGTGAAACCACTAATATTTAAAGAGAGAGAAAGGAGGAGGAGGAGAGATAGTGGCATGTAGCCCTGTGCTGGGTTGATGTTTTAAGAGAATGTCTTCTATTTGAATGTGTAATTTTTCCAGTCAACCCACCTGCAACATCTTGTGTTCATTTTCTTTCCCCCCATGGATTAGCAATACTATGATGTCTAGATTGCCCGTTTAGACAGGTTCCTTGTGAGAAGAAAGTCCAGCTAGTCCATCCTTAGGCAGTGCCAGAGCTCTCTGGAGTGACTCCCAGGGTGGCGTAAATTCCAACGAAAGCCGCCGATTATCAGTGGGGACCTCCTCTGGGTGAGGCGCTGCGCAAGGCGGCACAGAGGCTGCACCACTTGAATGTACGGAGTCCTTTTCCTCCGCACCACTCCTCCCTGGAAAGAAGACTGAGTTTGGTGGAGCTGTATAGCTCAACCTTGTTTGCTCCGGTCTCAGGAAAGCAGGCAGCTTCTACACCACCAGCCTTACACAACCAGATCCTGCAACATGAAGGCCTACTTATTACAGTATTAACAGAACCTGCTGGCTAATGTCAGGTTCAGTTGATTAATATTGACTGTATTTGCTTTTCTGCTCTGTATGTGAATGGTTGGCCATTTATGGCACCATTTAAAAATTTCATACAGCTGTCGTTTTATGTTCTTTTCTGTCCTCATGAAAGGTCTTTCTGATTTTGATTTAAAGGAAAATAATTATATGCTTAGGATGCACAACACTCATACCTGACTTCAAATATAATCATCCTTGTTTCTGCCAGTGCCATATACAATATATGTTGACTCTTAAAACACACATACCCATTTATATGAAGATCTTAGTGCATAAAATAATTTCCAATAACATGTACATATTTAATATGTAACCCCCTTTTGATAGCATTTACAGTTAATGGGGTGGAATTTGCCTGATATGTAGAGGTCTGATAAATTCACAGTAACTAAGAGACGATTCTCTCCGGTGTTTTTCCTGCAGTGTTCTGAAAGTCTCCCTGTTCGCACACTAAGCATTGCACCAGGTCAGTGTCGACCACCGAGGGTTTTGGGTAGACCAAAGCACAAAGAAGTCCACTTAGAGTGGGGTGAGTGAACAAACCTTCACATTGACATTGACAATTTGGACAATTGGTGATTAAGACTTAATGCTTTGTAGTTAAGTTTTAAGGCTTCCTTCTGAAAAACATACCTTTTTTCTGTTAAAGATGTCCATATTCTTTTTAACACGCTGGCTTGGGTTTTCCGCGCATGTCACCCGCACACCAGCACCGCGGTCGCCCATCCTTCTGTTCCTGTTGGTGCCGCGCACGCCGTGCATCCTCCACCCTTTGAGGGGTGCTTCTCTAGGGAATATTTCAGAACAGCCAGCCTTTTCCAGGAATTTTTCAACCTTATTCATAAAAGAATTGTGTTCAATTTAGAAATTAAACCAAGCAATTCATAAGGAAACATCAAATTTCTCCTATTCTGTGTGTAACCTCCCTTGGTGTATTGTCAGGTGTGGGTCCTGGTGTTTTTATGATACTGACTTAGGCTGTATTGGCATTTCCTATCGTGACAGCAGTTCACAACATGTACAATTGCAAGTATAAGCATGCAGAACTCTAGCAGACTGTTTTTTCCCACCACTTATGTCTAAAATAAAATACAGTATCGTGCAAGTTTCGGGTCGTATATCTTGATTTAGTGTGACCTTTGGTTTTAAGTTAAAGAGAGATTTTTTTCTTTATTTCTTCCAATACATTGCATTAGAATGTGAAGAAATTTGCCTAATGCATTCATTATTTTGGAGTTCTTTTATTAATGTAATTAAGTATACTTAAATGTACTTGCTTTGGGTAGTATGGATAATATCCTTCAGGAACTTTTTCTTTTGTATCTCTTTTTTCTTTTTTTTTTTTGTGAATGGGGATTCTTCTGTAAGAGATACTGAAAACAGGCCACCTACATGATATTTTATAAAACTTAGGTGAAATCAGGTGTGTTTCGGTCAGCTAGAAGCACAAGAATGTTCTAAGATGAAAAAAATTCTTCATTCCCAGATGTTCCAGCATCTGAAAGTGGCTGTGAGGTCTCGGAGTACAGCGTGGAGATGACAGAGCCCGAGGACGTGGCTTCGGAGGTGTACCACGGGCCGGAGCTGGAGTGCACCGTTGGCAACCTGCTTCCCGGAACCGTGTATCGTTTCAGGGTGAGAGCCCTGAACGACGGAGGGGTGAGTATAAGGTTATACACCGTGATTGGAACACAAAGTGCTAGCACTTCTGTGTCTGCCCTCCTGAAGTTCCTCAGCAGCATCTGTCCAACCTTGACAACCATTAAACAAGTATATATGTAAAATCTTATTTCTGAACTGATATTGTCATGACTTAATATAGACCCAGCATTAGAAATTTTGTTTCTTTTGTCCTTATATCATTCTATTAAGCTAGCACCCAAGGTCAATAAGAATGTCACCCTATAGAGGCTTTTGATAGTTTTTAGAAAATTTCTGTTCTCTCATTGACTGTATTTATCTGTTATGGGAAATTGGGACTACATAGTAGTTCTAATAAAAGTTCTATACCATCTTGTCTAAGTGAACCAGCAGTGTCTCAGGTCAGTTTTTAAAACTGGAAGGCAGAAGAGGCTAGGAACACCAACTTATTTGCTTTTTTCTTTGTTTCAAGTGAAAACTGGAATTCTCTGGCCCATCCTTCTGCTCTATCTGGAGTTTTCAACTTGGGCTCTCAGAAATTGAGAGTATATATGTCTGTATTTTATCCTCAAAGGTGGTGGTCCTTCTTTTCTTTGAAATTGCAGAATGATATAGATTTTGGGGGAGATTCATATTTAGCAGTAGGAGGCCCAGAAACTGTGGGGCTTCTTGGTGTGCCAGAGATGGGTGGAAACATGGATGAGGGCACACAGGTGTGGGTAAAGCAAACTGCTGCTCAAGCCCCCCAAAAATGCCAGTGGTTTATATAGACAAGCACAGTGCAAATAAATAGATTTAATTCATTGATGAAATTTGTTTAAAAATAAGAAAGCCCAGCTTGCTGTGATACTAAGTTGCCAGTGACTTTTTTCTAGTTCTCAGTAGTCCTGTTCCAGCCTTTCAGAAGTGCAATGTGCCTGTCTTTAGTCAGTTCCATGTTAGCCACAGCTGGCTTCGAGAATCTTAGGTCTGAGCAGGATCTCAAACCTTGAACAGAAGCTGGATTTCTTCTAACTCCCCATTAGGAAAGAATTGTTGACATAGCACAGATATTTAAATGCAAACAAAAAAGTCTAAACATTCAAGCCTATGTACCCAAACTTATATAAGTGAAAAAGAGGAGGGATGGTGGTGACCACACTATTGTATTTGCCCTTTTCTGTCATCTTTACAAGGAATCTCTGCCGTAACAAAGATAAACATGCAACTGGACTGATTGGAGTTTCACTTTCTCACCCCTTTCAGTGATTTATCATGTAAAGAAACTATCTTCAGCCTTGATTTATTCCTATTGTATTGGACGTTAACTACATATATGACTGTTGTCAACTTCTGAGGTCCATTTCAGAGAGCTTCCCTTCCACTCCCAGTATCTTTACAAGTTATGTTGGGAAATATGAGAGTTTTAGGGTTTGTGGGTTTTTTTAATCTTTTCTTATTTTGAAAAGTACAGTCACATATTTCATCAGCCTGGAAATTATTTACTCTTTACCCCAATTCTTTGAAATAGCAAATGTTCCTCCATTAATTCAGGTGCTTCCTGTGGTTATGGCTCTCTCAAAATGTGTTAAATCTCTAGTGATGCCTGGCCCTGGGCAGCGTGGTCGCTGATGATAACATTAAGAAAAGAGGAGTGCAGTATACACCTCTGAATAGCTGAGATGGTAGGGACATGCTGAGAAATCATGACACGAGCATTAGTTTTCAAAATGAAAGACACCAATAACTAGAATTTGATAACCAGCAATTCCAAGTATGTTTTTTATGCATTAAAAATTAAACTGCACTGTGCATCCGACTTAATTTGCTATCCTCTGAGAAACGTTAAAGCAGAATGCCATGTTTTTTCAAGAATCAGCATGTTTTTGTTTCTCATGTCACAGTAAAGGAAAAGTGTTTCATAAGCCAACTTTCTAACTCTTTTGAATAAAATAAATACATATATAGCAGGCATTTTCCACTCAGCAGATGTGTACAGGAGAAAACCTTACACAGATTCAACTGAAAGTGAAAACGATTGGGTAATACTTTTTAACCAGTTACATTGATGATGTTAGCCCAGCCCTTATTGGGTTATAAGCTTATAGATGCACACACATGCACAAACACATACGTACATGTACACTTAAAAGTGTGCGTGTGTTCTTCTCTTGCAGTATGGTCCCTATTCTGATATCTCAGAAATTACCACTGCTGCGGGACCTCCTGGACAATGCAAAGCACCTTGTGTTTCTTTTACGCCTGACGGATGTGTCCTAGTGAGTTGGGAGGTAAGTCAGGCATATTCTGCATCAATTTCTGTTTCTTCTACTTTGTCTGCCCCTAAATAAAAATACAAGTTATGAGGAAACTGCAAAGCCAAAATGCACATGTAGATTTTTTTGCTCTATATTCAGTAATCTCCCTTGGCATTTGCTTGTATCATTTAGAGTTGTGGAAATTTTACCACTGGTCAGAATTGAGAGGAAATTAAGTGTCTCTTTCATGCTTTTCTTTTATATGTATTTAAAATATTCTGGGGCATGTTGCTCTCTTTCTCAGTTTAGTTAGGTGAGCACAAACACGGTAGGATTTTTCTTCTCAATGGAATTATTACCTACTTGAATTTCTGCCTTCCAGAGTCCCGAAAGCTCTGGTGCTGACATCTCTGAATACAGGTTGGAATGGGGAGAAGATGAAGAATCTTTAGAACTCATTTATCATGGGACAGATACCTGCTTTGAAATAAGAGATCTGTTGCCTGCTGCCCAATATTGCTGTAGACTACAGGTAGGTTGACATTATTCAGATGTTACTCACAAGGACTAGTGTTCTATGAAAGACGCTTTAGGAAACCTACTCAAAGGCTTGTAATAGAGGCTATCAGGAAGGATGATGGAAAAAAAGAGTCCTTTTAAATAAAAATAAATCTGGTTGTTTTGGTGTTTTACAGTTAATTGCTGCTTTTCTAGGAGATTTTGAATTGCAAGAACAAAATAAGATTCTTTTCCATTCTATGTCTCACTACCTTTGCATCTTGCCTGTTTGTCAGTTTGCCCAAGCCCAAGGTAAAGGTGGCACAGCTCCTTAGAGAGGGTGTCTTCTGTCTAATTCCCCTGAGATGCACATTTCAGTGGGAAAGCCACTTAGAACTGGCAAAAGACAGTAAGTTATTTTACCAGCTGTTACATGAAGCCAAAAGCAATATTAGAGTAATTTGGACTAGTCTGCAGTAGATTACAGGACCCCACCTTCCTCCTCCCAGTAACCATTATTAATGCTGGTTATCTGTAAGCTTCCTCTTGGGAGTCTAGAGAAAATAGCAAAAAGAACAATTGGTTCATAGCCTAACACCCAAAAGTGACAATAATCATGGGTTTATTTTACTTCATTCACTTGGATAAATGATTTTTTTCCTTTTGTAAAGCCTTAGTGTCCTGAGAAAATAGAGTTCTTTGTCTTTTTCTTTCCATTTGTTTAGTAACATTTCTTGAGCACAATGGTACTTTGTGCCAGGATCAGAGGATGATCAGGAGGAGAGATACAAAGATTAATCAGATGTGATTGTTGACCTTGAAGAGTTCTGTCTTCATACACATTTAGATTTGAATAGATAATGAAGCAAAGATGCAAGATTTAAGTTCCTACCTGATTTAAGTCATGGATAAAATCGCTTATTACAAGTATACCCAATGTCCCTGGCCTCTTTGGAGAAAATATTCCCTTCATAACCTAATTTTCCAGATCAAATGAAGCTTTTCTGTTAAATTCTGAAGACTGCTTTATTTTAAACATTTCTGATTAAACTCTTTTGATATACACCTTTTTTCTTTCTTGAATGGAGCACCTGGGACATAATTAACCTTTTGTCAATGAGTCAGTGTCATAGCAAATTATCTGATCTTTATAATAGTGAGGCTGAGTCATTGGGGAAAGGTTGAATTATGTGCCACGCTCCTGTTTTTGGATCAAGACAGGATATAAATAAAGAGCTGTCTGCCACCACAATAAACAGTTTCACTCCACTATGCTTTTAGAATTTTGATGTCTCTTTAAAATGTTTATATATATATATATTTCTTTTTTTTTTCCTTTCAGGGTATATGAGATCACTTAGCCTTGACTTCCCAAAACTGCATTATAAAAGATACATTAATAAGAATAGAATTTGCATAAAAATCTTGCCTCCTTGTATTAACAGTAGAAAATATTTTCAAATGTCTATACTTATTTGTAATAAAATGAGTCAGATCTTGTGAAGGATATAGTACTTTTAAAACCACCATCAACCAGCCTGGGCAACTTAGCAAGACCCCATCTCTAAAAAATAAATAGCCAGGCGTGTTGGTGCTCAACTGTAGTCCTAGCTCAGGAGGCTGAGGCGAGAGGATTGCTTGAGTCCAGGAGTTCAAGGTTATAGTGAGCTATGATCTGCATTCCAGGCTGGAGGACAGAGCAAGACCCTGTCTCAAAAAATAAAAACATAAAAACCATTGCTATGCTAAAGAAGTATTACCAGGAAAAGTGTCTCTTCAATCTATATTGATTTCTTAGTATCTATGGACCAAATATGAATTATATTCATTTTATATTACTATAAAGTCAAGTTAAATCTGAATATTCTTTTTAATATTTGGCACCTTAGAAATAAGTCATTGTAATATCTATACTGTGTTTTATACAGATTGGGTATCTCTATAAAGATTTATAAAGATTGTTTATAAACATTTCTTATATTGCTCAGGAATTTTTGAATTTTTATATTCTCCCTTAGGAATATTTTAATCCAGAAGTACCAGTGTAATTCTATTCACAAGGCATATTGTATTAATATGGCATACTGTTATAGTAAGAGATGCTTTTGAATTAAGTTTTCTTTGAAAAATGGTGATAATAAAGGTATAAATCAAGAAACCATTTTCCATAGAAACAGGCTAGTTTAAAAGAAAGCAGGATCTGGGAATAGAAAAAGAACATTATTGGAAAAATTGGTAAGATTCTGATCAGATCTGTATATTATTAATGGTACGGTGCCAATGGTAATTTCCTGGTTTTGATCATTATTCTTTGGTTATATAAAGTGTTTATTAGAATTAGAGAAGGCAAAGTGAAAGATATACGGAAATTTCTCTGTACTATTTTTGAAACTTTTCTGTAAGTATAAAATTAGTTCAAAATTAAAAAGGCTTAGAAAAAGTAGGAAAAATGCCCTTTTGTTCATGATTTTACCAGTGGGAAAGAAGTGAAGCACCTACTATCAGCCCAACACTATGCCGGGATTTTACATGTTAACCCATTTAATCTTTACAGTAACTCTTTTCAGTTAGGTGTTACTGTCCCCATTTTACAGCTGAGGAAACAGGCTAGAGAGATTAATTTACCTAAGTTGTTAAATGATGGAATCAAAATTTGAACTAAGCTCCAACTCTTAAAAGCCATGTTCTTGTCCTTCTATTATATGTTGACATAAAGCCTTAGTTGATACAAACATTGGGCTCCACTATATCTTATTTTTCTGCCCCTGTAAGAAATATGTATCAAAAACAGAATCTCAAAATATATATTCATAAAACAATTTGTGATGTTAGAATTCTTCCAAAAAGAGAGTTAAAGTATTGTCATAAAACAGAACTAAATATAACAAAATATTACAATAGAGTTTCAGCTGTGATCTGATAGCAAATAAATGCTCTTAGCTTGCTTCTGTGAAATTAACAAAGATGTAAGTTTTGTTTTAGACCTTTAAGAGCTCAAACTACTTTCCTTTGGTTTTGTAATTTGACCTCATAAGCTTTCCTGTGAAATAAATTAGAACTGGGTTTTAGAGTAAATTCACTTTTGTAAGAGGGTTGCCAAATGTTTTTCTCTTTATAAGAAAAAGATATTTTTGATAAGATTTATTGAGCTCATACTCTGTAGCAGGTGCTGTTCCAGCTGTCACAACGACTGGAATCAACAATGAACCAAACAGGCAACCGTGGCTTATATAACTTGCATTCAAATCAGGAAAGAGTAAATAAGCCAACTATATACTATGTTGGCGATAAGTGCTATGATGTAAAAGACAGCAAAGATAGGAAATGGGGAGGCTCACAAGTGTTGGGCAAGGGGAAGGATTGCAAGTTTAAACGTCATGTTCAGAGAGGGTTCGTGGGGAAGATAACACTTAAGAGAAGGCCTGCAGGAGAGAATTGAGCGAGCTGTGCCGATGTCTGGGGGGAAACCTCTCTGAACAGGAGCAGCAAGTGCAAAGGCCCTGAGGTGGGAGCAAACATGGTGTCCCGGTGGAGCAGCAGGGAAGCCGGTGTAGCTGAGCAGAGCAAGTGAAGGGAGAGAGTTACAGGTAATGAGGTCAGAGTGCTAGTGGGTTTTTTTGAAGGGCAGTGGTGGTGAGCAGATCAGATAGGGTCTTGTAGGCTTTTTTAAGGACTTTGAAGTTTATTCTGAATCCGATGGAAGGCAGCTGAAGGAATTTGAACTGTAGTCCTGACCCATGTTTTAATGGCAGCATTCTGATTGCTGTGAATATAGACTGTGGGGCAAGGGCTGACACAGATCATTTTTGGAAAGTAGTCATCATATTGAAGTGGACATTTTATAGGATTTATTCTACCTGTGTGTCTAGAGATAAACTGTATACTACTTTAGATTTATTTAACGGCAGCTAACTTGGAGGCGTTAGCATGTGCTAATGGTGTGATGTGGCTTTTGTCTCACTGTTCTGTTTATAGGCCTTCAATCAAGCAGGAGCAGGGCCGTACAGTGAACTTGTCCTTTGCCAGACACCAGCATCTGCCCCCGACCCTGTCTCCACTCTCTGCATCCTGGAGGAGGAGCCCCTCAACGCCTACCCTGATTCACCTTCTGTGTGCCTTGTACTGAACTGGGAAGAGCCGTGCAATAACGGGTCTGAAATCCTCGCTTACAACATTGATCTTGGAGACACTAGCATTACCGTGGGCACTAACACCACTTACGTTATGAAAGATCTCCTTCCAGAAACCACCTACCGGTGAGTGCAAGGAAGTAGAAATAAAGCTGCATCAACACAGTAGCACATGGGTCTACAAGTTAAACCTCCAGGGGAAATTGACCAAGTGAATGTCATCTACCAGCTGTTTCTAAGACACCAGATGTCCAGAGTGTTGTTTTACCTTTGTCCCTCAGGCCAGACGACCTGTGAAAACCACACTGGTTCAGGGACTCACTGGAAGGTTTTGTGTCCACTCTGACCCACACCCATCTCTACCCCAAAGTAGACTCAAATCCTCAGGTCAGCCCTCTAAATGTTCAGGTTAGAAAGTATTATAAAAGGGCTTTGGGGGCAAGGTGTTACCTTAGGAGTTCTGCTTCTTCTTGCCTACCTTAGAGATGGCTTAAATGATTGTAAAACTTTTAAGATGTGTAGATGAATGACATTGGAGGTGTGTTGACTTTTATCAAACAACCTATAGTCAAATGACTTCTAAAAACAATCTAGAGCTCAAGGGCTCCAATAAAGGAACAGATTTTGGGAATCTTTGTTTAATAAGAGAATGTTAGTTATAGTTGAAATTATCAAGATCTTCTACAAAAGTATGATTTAAAAACATGTTAGAAAGTACCTCAAATGATAATTCTGTTATAGAGAATATGAAATAGTTTAGTTAATGTAGCAACTATGGAACAATGAGCTTATGTTTGGATAGCAAAACCTCAAGAGTCTATTTAAAAATTATTTAATAGATGTAACAAATAATTTAATTCAGTTTTTTTGTTTGTTTTTGAGACAGTGAATGTGAAAAGAAATCACATTGGGAGGATGTCACCTTTTAACCTTATAGGGTGGCTTGAAAGATACCATTTTAGATAGATTGCATGGAAATTAAATAGCTTAAGAAAAGACAAATATTTGGCCCTTGTTAGTGTGATCTTAGCCAAAAAGAAAAAAAACAAATTGGCCCAAGCCTTCGCTGGCCACCTCAATACATTATAAATTGGGCATTTCATATTTAAAATATTAAAATAATTTATATTTAAGACCAATCTTTGTACCACTTTAAGAATTTAGTTCTATAGTACACAGTGGGTACTATATAGTAGAACTCTGGTCAACCCACAATCTTGTTCTTTTAAATTTCAAAAACACAATGGCAGTAATTATAGTGAAATACAAAATGAGTATTTCAAGGAGCTAAGGTTATAATTTTGGTCCAGTCAACTTTTACGTCACCTTTTCTGTTACCTCACCTTTTAAATTGGTTAAAATATAAGTGAACAGATCATGATGTTGTAGATAAAAAAAAAATGTGGAATGAAACATTTTGAATAGGCCATTGAGCTTAGATAAAGGGCTTATTTCTTTTGTTTGATTTTTTTGTAAAACCTTCAGCTGTTACATATTATTCTCACAAGGTTTATTATTTCTGTGTTGCCAGGACAAGATTGTGCACCTCTCTAGTAAATCTGATATAAGAAAAGGTTTTTCAGTGAATCTGTCATTTCTCCATTGGTGCTTACAAAACGATCCATTGGCTTGCTGATACACCCTGTAGAAATTTTATTGGAATTAAAATACTATTTTTAAAGGCATAATATTTGAGTTTATAACAGAGTTTGAAATTGAATTTATGTTTTGGTTTGAAGGAAAAAAATATTCTTAAAAATGGACACCTGAATTTCCTTTACATGCCTCTAACCAAGGAGAGTCATAGACTTTGCAAGCTGAAAGATGGGTAGGATCGGTGTTGCCCCTTCTCAGTCTGTGGTTTGAACATCTTCAGTGGCATGGGCAGTGGTTACATCTTCCACTCACCAGGCAGTTCATTCCCTTTGGGAATAACTGTTTTTACAGTGTTTCTCTTATACTTTGTCAAAACCTCTCTATATCTAAAATCAGTTCAGTTGACTCTAGAACTTCCTATGGAGCAGTGGTTCTCGAAGTATGGTCCCTGGAGCAGCAGTATTAGCATCACCTGGGAGCTTGTTAAAATGCAAATTACCAGGTCCCACCCCAGATGTCCTTAATCAGAAATTCTAGGGGAGGGGCCTAGCACTCTGTGCTTTAATTAGCCTTCCAGGAGATTGTGATGCATATTACAGTTTGAAAATCTCTGTCTTAGAGCAGTGATTCTTAAATGTCAATGTATATAAGAGTTGCCTGGAGAGCCTTTTCAAAATATAAGTGTCTGAGCCCCACTCTTACAGAGTAGGCCCCAGAGGGGGCCTAAACATCATTATCTTATAATGTCAGCTGCCTCTTATTTAACTATCCTCACCTATCATTCATCTTGTTTTCACTAGCATGAGTTTTCTATAAGCTCCTCCATCCTCTTCTTTGGACAATTTCTGTTTCTTTATGGCCTCTCTGAGGTGTAGTACCCAGACCTCCAGAAATGGTCTGGCTGGCAAGACTGTCACCTTCTTTGTTCTTCTTACTGAGCAGTTGTTAAGATTTTCTAAGATTACTTTTTTTAACAGCCTTATTATATGTCTGACTCATACTGAGCTGGCAAACAACTAAAACTTAAAGCAGATTTGTTTGTTATGCTCATTTATACTCTTCTTGCTTAGTAAAAAGGAGACAAAAATAACATTTATTGAGTTCTTACTATATGTTAAGCACCATGTTAGGCTGCCAAGAAATGAATCATAAATCATTTTTTCATAACAAAATGAAGTGAGCTTTACTTAGAAGACAAGTTTGTAGTAGTCACTGACTTGAGTCTGTCTTGACTTCAATCCTGGGTCCCTCGCTTATTGTCTCTATGACTTTTGACAAGTTATTTAAGTTCTCTGTTCCTCATTTTCCTGGTCTGTAAAATAGAGAATAATAATTTTCGTTACCTAACAGGGTGGTTGTGTATTGTAGATAAGAGTTCAGGAGCCTAATATGGGGCCTGATACATTATAAATAAGTTATCAGTAAATTATTTGTTGTTAATATTTGGTAGGGAAGAAATGAACTGGAAAATTGGTTGTGACCAGATTATAGGTCACCTTATCTGCAGAAACCTGGCATTATCCTTAAGTGATGGAAACATTTGAGGTTTTTTTCCCCATCAAGGCAGGGCATGATTAAGTCTAAGTGCCTGGAGACAGAATGGTAGCATTGGTATCAAACAAGCTGTCAGGGGAAGGAGCTTGATTGAAGGCCATCTCTGACTCCCCCTTCAGGAAGCCTTCTCTGCATAACTTTACTCTGAGCACATCTTTTATCCCCCAAAGGGATTTTATGTATTTAAGATATTATGTCATACTTCTTTAGAAGTTGTCTGATGATTCTCTTCTTTCTTATTTTTTCTTTCTTAATTAGATGATTAATTATATGGTAGTCTGGGGTGGGGGTAGGGGAGTTGTAAAAAGCCCATCTCTTGCTTTTTAGACCTTTTCTACCTTAACCCTTCACTTGGGGACCCCATCCTCAGTCTCCCTCACCCCCACACTCACTATGTCCTGAGTGCTGGGATGGCTCATCGTGATGAGGGAGGTCATCTTCCTGGTTAAGGATGATTTGTTTTGAAAGTCATTCTTCTTTTAATATATTTAGCATTGTCAATTGGATTGTATATATGCGTATAAAGTGCACTGTAGAAGGCTGTGATCTTCTGCAGTAGAAATGTATTTGGCATCTAGAATTAGATATTTTAATAGAGGATTTTCAATCAAAATTTATAAAGAATATGCTTCTTAATTTGATTCATTTAATCAATATTATTAGGGTATTGATGGATATTGCAGACTCCTGGAAACTTGAAGAGATTTTTCATATCAGCCTGGCCAAGAGTTACATCACTTCCCCAAATTGGAAAGCAAAATTCCATTTCCCATGTATTTAATTTGCAGAGCTTAAGATTTCAAAAACTGACATAATGCAAGTTAAAAATACAAAACAAAAAGACCTACAGATCTAAATTTCAAGATTAACATGTTACTTCAACTAAAGAGAAAACTCTCAAATTTGGGTGTAGGATAGACTTTAATTAATTTAATAAAATAAAAAACTCAATTTGTATTTTCTGAGGTGGATTCTTGGGATTGTTCCTCAGGTTAATGTTTGTTTTTTTCATTAGTCCCATGTCACCTATCACTAGAATTAGGAAATTATTTTCACACACTGTGTTTTGTACCCTAGAACAAAACAAACACTAACTGCCTTAGTTCTTGTTCAGCTTTCTCAGCCTCCTGTGCTCAGAGTTCTTAATATTTTCCCCAGAATGCAACAAAAAATTCCCTCATTTCATTTTATCAGTTCCTTAGTTCTGTTTCAATTTTGAGTGCTACTTTATCATTGGAACTAACTAATGTTAGCTCAGTGCATCAGTTACACAGAAAAATATTTTTCGTGCATTTTTCCTGAAACAAACGTAACCGTAATATTTGTACCCCCATAATATGCTGAAATTTAAAAAAATGTGTTTTTGTAAAAATGTAGGATGTTTTAAAATCTAGGTAGTTTGATTTCAGTGCCAATGCTGAAAAAGTATTGAGTAAAGTGAAAATAAACTTGTTGACTTTTCTAAGTTAAAAAAATGCAGTTGTTAAACTGAAAGTATAGTTTGGATTAAAATTATCTTTTGATTGTATTTGTAGCCACATGTAATCCAAGTCATGATAGGAGAGTATGATATGCCAGAACACATGAAGGCCTTTGAGCCTAAAGGGACCCAGTTCACATCCAGATTTGACCTATATCCAAAGTATAGATCAGTGCAAGTGACTGAACCTACCTGAGCTGCAGTTCCTTCACTTATAAAATGGACAAAGTAATTCCTACTTTATGGGGTCAGGGTAGAAATTAGAGATAATATTGCTCATGTCAAACCGAGGTTTCAACACCTACTAGCCACTTGTGTCAGTTAGATCAAGTTATTTAACTGAGTTTAACTTCAGTTTCCTCATTTCTAAAAACAGAGGTAATATTATAGTAGCTCCAACTCTCCAGCACATTCCCTGGAACAGAAGAGCAGGTTCCCAGTGTTTGTCGTGGTGGTTGTTGCTGCTGTCATTTTTACCAATTCCTGTGCTCTTTGTCTCACCCTCACCCTCCTGAAGATATTAATAGTTTAAAAAGAAACCAATCCGTTTGGCTGTTGCTACGTCCTTGGCCATTACTTGGAGGAAGGAAAAACAAAGATGGTATCAGTAAATTTCTCCTGTTATAATGTTAGGTGGTGGTAATAGGGCAGCTAAAATGAAGATGCACGTGTGTGCCCAGCGCTGTGCCAATCCTCATGCAAGCTCAACACATTTTTTTCACTACTGGAAAAAAATGACAGTCTCAAAATAAGTCATAAGGATAAAAACTCCATAAGTTAACACTGTAAAGTTAAAAAAAGTGTTTTTGGCCACATTGAATCTTTTTCTGGTGTATCAGGGAGTATAAAATTAGAAAGTGCTTATCTTATTCCTTAATTAAGTAATCCAGTTAGTAAATGTGGAAAAATGGCACTATCCCGATTTTATAGATGAGGAAACTGTTACTTAAAAGTGTTAGATAATGTCCCCAAGGTCCCCAGAGTGATGAGCAGGATTCCCAGAGAGGCTACCCTACTAAAAATACTATGGTACAGAAATACCATATTATTTTTGGTGGTGGTGGGTGGTGGTGGGTATGTGTGTGTGTGAAGGCTAAGATTATATGCCTAGCAAAACTTCTCAGTAAAAGATCAGAGAACCAGAGAGCTAAAGTATAAGGAACCCAGTACTTACCAAAATACTATGGAGGCTTTGGGGAAATAAGTGAATTTACAAAAGAAATGAAGTATCAAATCTAAATTTATTTTTACATCTTGATATGTGTAGCTTCTAAACTGTTTTTTAATTCTTATAAGTGATTCATATCTTTTACCATGTTTTTTTCTTGAGCAGAACAACAACCTTAAGGGAAAGCCTTACCTTATTTCTTTTGTACATTAAAGTAGCTGAGGCAATTTAGGCTACACAGAACAAAAGGATAGGGCCACCTGGAATATAAGGAGAGCAGGCAGATGGAAGAAAGCCTCTTGGCCCCTGGACTCTTGGAATACCTAGAATAAAGGGAAGGAATGGTAATTTGGACACTGAAAGGACCTTCATATAAACCTTGTAGATGAGGAAATGTTACACTATTGAGGAAAGATGAAGACTTAATATCTGGCTTAATTTTCCTTTTGCTGAGAAGGGAAAGAGAATAGTAGTTTCTACCATCGAGATGGTAGAAACTTTGAGGAGATTGTCCCTCTCCAGTTGCTGAAAAGTTTGTTATGTTCCAATCATAGAAAGAAACTCTTGTATTAACACCATAAAGCAATTTTATAAGACTCATGTCTTATACTTATGTGAACATAAGTATTAATTTCTCTAGAGTAAATACCTAGGAGTAGGATTTCTGGGTCATATGATAAGTATATATTTAACTTTATAAGGAAAATGCTTTCCAGTGTGGCTATACCATTTTACATTATCACCAGCCAAATATGAAAGTTCCAGTTGCTCCTTGTCCTTCTCAGCACTTTTTCGTAATAGTATCTCATGTGGTTTTAATTTGCATTTCCTAATGGCTTATGATGTCAAGCATATTTTCATGTGCTCACTTACTATCTGTATATCCTCTTTGATAAAGTGTCTGTTCCAGTCTACTGTCAATTTTTTTAGTGGTGTATTATTTCCTTACTGTTGAGTTTTGAGAGGTCATTATGCATTCTGGATACAAATCCTTTGTCAGATATATGATTTGCATAGCTCACAGTCTATAGCTTGTCTTCATTCTCTCAACAGTGCAAAAGTTTTTAATTTTGATGAAATATAATTGTTCTTTTTTTTCATTTCATGAGAGATCATGCTTTTCATGTCATATATGAAAACCCTTTACCTAAGAAAGATTTTCTTCTGGTTTTATTTTTCTTAAAAGTTTAATAGTCCAAAAAAAAAGAAGTTTAATAGTCTACATTTAGATCTATGGTCCATTTTGAGCTAAATTTTGTATAAGGTACGAGGTTTAAGTTGAGGTTTATAGGTTTATTTTTTTCTTATTGATACGCAATTATTCCGGTACCATTTGTTGAAAAGACTGTCCTTTCTCATTGAATTGCTTTTGTACTTTTGTCAAAAGTTAATTGGACCCCAATACAATAATCATTGGAAACCTTAGCACTACACTTTTAACACTGGACAAATCATCAACATAGAAAATCAACAAAGAAACATTGGACCTGCAATATAGACCAAATGGACCTAATAGATATTTACAGAATATTTCATGTAACAGCTGCACATACACATTCTTCTTAGCTCATGGATCATTCTCAAGGTTAGACTTTATATTAGGACACAAAACAAGTTGTAAAAAATTCAAAAACATTGAAATCATACCAAGTATTTCCTCTGACCACAATGTAATAAAACTAGAAATCAATAATAAGAGGAACACTGGAAGCTATACAAACACATGGAAATTAAACAATATGCTCCTGAATGACCAGTGAGTCAATGAAGAGATTAAGAAAGACATTTTAAAATTTCTCAAAACATATGAAAATGAATACAAACATATCAAAACCTATGTGATACAGCAAAAGCAGTAATAGGAGAGTTTATAGCAATAAGTGCCTACATCAAAAAAGCAGAAAAGCTTCAAATAAATGACCTAACAATGCTTCTCAAAGAACTAGAAAACCAAAAACAGACGAAACCCAAAATTAGCAGAAGAAAAGAAATAATAAAGATTAGAGCAGAAATAAATGAAATTGCAACCCCCCCAAAAAATATAAAAGATCAACAAAACAAAAAGTTGTTTTTTTGAGAAAATAAAATTGACACCTTTAGCTATTGTAACTAAGGAAAAAAAGAGAGAAGACCCAAATAAAATCAGATGAAAAAGGAGACATTACAACTGATACTACAGAATCCCAAAGGATCATTAGAGACTACTGTGAGCAACTATATGACAATAAATTTGAAAACCTAGACGAAATGAATAAATTCCTAGACACATGCATCCTACCAAGATTGAACCAGGAAGAAATCCAAAACCTGAATAAACCAATAACAAGTAACAAGATAGAAGCCATAATAAAATGTCTCTCATCCTAGAATTGAGTAATATTCCATTGTAAACATATACCAAATTTTAATAATCCACTCATGAATTGACGGGCACTTAGGTTGTTTCCACGTCCTTGCAAATAGTGAATTGTGCTGCCATAAACATTCGGGTGCAGATGTCTTTATAATAGAATGTCTTATGCTCTTTTGGATAGATGCCTAATAATGCTATTGCTAGGTTGAATGGTATTTCTATATTAAGCTCTTTGAGGTATCTCAAAATTCTTTTCCATAAAGGTTGCACTAATTTGCAGTCCCACCAGCAGTGTAAGAGTGTTCCTGTCTCTCCACATCCTCGCCAGCATTTGTTGTTTTGGGATTTCTTGATATAAGCCAATCTCACTGAGGTTAGGTGATACCTCATTGTGGTTTTGATTTGCATTTCTCCAATGATTAGAGTTGTTGAGCATTTTTTTATATGATTGCAGGCCATTATTCTGTCTTCTTTGGAAAAGTTTCTGTTCATTTCTTAAGAAACGACAGCGAGCTAGCACTGCTTATATTATCCTGGATTAAGCTTAAGC
>VBSM01000272.1:27938622-27960973 GCA_008086735.1 Cheirogaleus medius
GTACAAATATTACAGTTACGTATATTGCCCATGCCCCTCCTTCCCCCTCAAGGTTACCAGTCCATAATTGTGTAGCAACCTTAAAGCAGTGCTTCATATTTATAGGACTAAATTTATACCAGTGATTAGATTTTGTCATTCAATCAGCAGTTTTTTCTTGAATTGCTACTATGTGCTAGGCTTTATGAGGAATGTAGCCTATCTATAAGAACTTATCTTGCTCAGGTAATAAATGAACATTAGATAATGAGCCAGATAGTATAAGAGATTTCATTTAATTTCAACAGAAAAACAAAAATTAAATTAGTTTAACTTTAGAGTGATTAAGTCTGTTATTCTTAACAGATCCAGCACAGAAGACCTGAATGTCTTTGGTTTCCATGCATACAAGAAAAATACATACCCAAAGTAAACATTTTCATAATGCTGTGTTAACCTAATATAGGCACTGGAATAACAGGATCAGCTCATGCGTTTTAAGATTATAGTGCTGTACCAATGATTTTGAAGATGTGTTTATCTGTGTTACTGAAATGAAATGTTATGCTGCCCTGACAGAATTGGAGTTGATGCTGATTGTGGTCCTGACCGCCAATAATTGTACACATCTCTGTGGCGGGAAGAACATAAATTCCAGGAATGCATTTATCTGTTTAATCTGTTGTTCGGGTTTAGTCAGACAGCCAGTGTTTTTTAAAACAAGGCTCCAGCAAAATTGGGCTGGGGGAAGAGGGATCTAATAGAGTGGATAATTACCACTTGGTCTCCATTAACTCAGCCCTTGCACCCGAGACACTTTTCCTTTCAGCCAGCAAAATTGGAGGGGCTTTGTCATGTTTTCAGTGTGTCTGCATATTGGCTCTTAGAGAAAAACAAAAAATAATCTGCGTAAAGAAACCCTGAAAGAATACACACGAGGCCAGGGTATATGGCCCCTGGGGAAAGTGAACTTTCTCAGTGTATGTCTGTTATAGAACAAACTCCTGTTTGACGTTTCTCAGAGCGTGTTGCTGAACTAAATGAAATGGATGTGAGGCAGCTAACATGCCCATAACAGACCCTTAGTATTTGTGTCCCTTCCTTCTCTGGACTAGTCTCTGAACCACGTGGTCATCTTTGTTTGATAAATGGCATTTTCATAATACCTTCAATGACCAGAAGGCTGTTGTGGTTCTCGACAGAAGTGTCAAATCTCCTGTTGTAATCCCAGATCTGTTACTAAATTTCTAGATTACTAGAGGCATATCCCTTTGCTTCTTTTTGCCTTAGTTTCTCCCACTACAAAACGCAAATAATGATGTCGATGTCTGTCTCTAGTCCCTAATTGATGGAAAAAAATGATTTTGGATACATTTTTCTTTCTTAGAAAAGCATAAAATGCAGCCTACAAAATAAAGAGCATTATTAGTTTAGTCAATTTCAGGCTAAAATGTCTAGACTAAGAGCGGTGAGAGGTGGTAAACAAACTATTTGAGATGGTAATTGCAATTCAAATTAGTTTTGCTTCTCATCTATTAAAAAATAACAGAACGGAATTGGATAGCATTTTCCTCAGGTTGAGTGAGGCAAGGCCATTAAAATAATAGGCAAACAAAAATTTGAAAACTCTAGGAAAAATGTCCTTGAAGATGAAAGTCACTGCATACATTTGAAAGCAAAGTAGAAGAATGGGAAATTTCAAGGTTTTCAGGTGGTCTTTAGACATTCTAACCATTCTTTTTTGGAATTTAAATAAATCTCTAATATATCAATGTCTAAAGTATAGTTTAAACAGCAACAAAATTGAATTTTTTTCTTTTATTCCTTTATTCTTTGTAAAGAGATTCTCGCATCAGTAGCTAGAGTGAAATTTTATTTCTTAGAAAAGGAATTAAAAAATTCATAAAAAAATTCAGCCCACTAATGAAAAAGATTTGCAGTCTGATCACTCATAAGCCAAAAGGTCCATATACAACCAGGGATGGAGGGGTAGGAAATTAACTCTTTCACTCATTAGTCTTTTAGAAATAGCTCTTGGGACTTTCACGCTCAGTCTGTAAACAGGGACTCTTGCCAATATCAAAGTCTGTTTAGGAAATACATCCTCCCTGCCTCAGGTGAGCACCCATAATACCATCTGCTTCCACATAGACGTGGCAGGAGGACTCTGTGTTCTTGGTGAAGTGAGGACATACATTATCCATTCCTATTTTGAACATCTTTCCAAATGCCACGTGAGTAATGTAGGAAATTCTCTTCCCCCACCCCACAAACTATGGAGCCCAGGGAAATTAAGAAAAAGAAAAAAAAAAAAGACAGTGACATGTTTCTGTTAATGACTATAGCTGTATTGAGCTTATTAACAGCTGTTGATTTGTGATATTGTGAAACATGTTTTTAAAGGTACCATTTGCAGCCTTTAGTAGACTGCAGGCCATTTTAGGTCAACAGGTTAGATCATTTTGAGGAGTTAATATTAATGGGTTGCTGTTAGCCTGTAGTTGACCTGGGGATTATAAGATAGCAAGAAGGTAGTAAACATAAAAAGCTTGGCATTATTAATATCTCTTATTTTATACCATGAATTTAAGTTATAAGCCATTCAGAGCATTCCTAGATGTTTCTGTCAAAATAAAACTGTTTTAAGAAAACATTTTAAAACTAAATTCTTTGTATATCATTATTTCCCTCTAAAATGATTTAAAATAAAGAAACATTTAGAGATGTAAAGGTGGAACTTCTTCCTCCAGTTGCACGAGTGTAAAAAGTTAGCTTTCACAATGTTAAAGGCTAAAATACTGAAATTGAAAGAAGAGCCTTCCTCTAGAATTTCTTGAAAATGTCTAGAATCTGTTGTTTTGCCTTCCTAGTATATATTCAATGAAGAATCATAGAATTTACTTGGTTCTTTCAATTGGATCTCGTAAAAATTCCTGTCAGGTGAACAAGACGGTTGCTACTGTCTGGCAGTCGAGCCGTGGAGAGCTATCTGACTTATTCAAGGTCATAGTGAAGGTAACACACTGCATTCCCGTCAAGGACCTTATATGTCTTTGTACTCCTGAGACATTTCCCCCTCCCTACCCTTGGAATACTCTTAACAGGCAAGCAGAATAAGCAAAATCATTTTGTATTCACGGAAACATAGAACTGTTTTGTCAATTAAAAAAAAAACTTAATCTTTTTAGAGCAGTTTTAGGTTCACAGCAAAATTGAGCTGAAGATACAGATATTCCAAATACCACCTGTACAGCCTCCCCCATTATCAACATTCCCACCAGAGTGGTACAGTTGTTACAATTGATGAACTTGTTGACACATCACTATCATCCAAAGTCCATAGTTTACATTAGGGTTCACTCTTGGTGGTGTTCGTTCTGTGGGTTTGGACAAATTTATAAGGACATGGATATTCACCATTATAATATCACACAGAGTAACTTCCCCTGTATCCTCAGGGTGTTGGTTCCAAGGACCCCTTATGGAAACCAAATTTGGAGCATGCTGAAGTCCCTATGTAAAATGATGTAGTATTTGCATATAACCTATGCATATCCTCCCAGTTACTTTCAATTATCTCTAGGTTACTTATAATACCTAATAATATGTAAATGATATGTAAATGGCTGTTACACTATATTTAGGGGAATAACGACAAGAAAAAAGTCTATACATGATACATGTTCAGTAGAGATGTAGCCATCCTTTTTCTCTCCAAGTATTCTCAATGCATGGTTGGTTGAATACACAGTTGTAGAACCCATGGATATGGAGGGCCTACTGTACACAACATTTTTTTTAAGTCATTGATGAATCACCAACCTTGAAACCCCTGTGTGCTTGTGACTTTCGAAGGATTTTGTTTCAGGAAGGTATTACTGTCAAAGCTGAGGCAAGTTATGAGCAGAGCCATCAAGAATTCATTTAGATTATAAAATACTAATTACCCACCCAACCTTCTGACCTGTTTATTTCCCCCTTCCAGATAAATATTTTTAGTACAAGAGAGCATTTCTCCCCATGTTTCTTCTCTCTAAATAAAAATGCCCAAATTTCCGACACAGTGGACAGCACTGAGGTTGGGCCTACTGCTGCAATTTTCATGTTTTCAGCAGCTTTCCTTACCTGGGCTCACCAGAACAGGCTGGATGTTGGTCACATGCACAGCCTTTCTCTCCAACTCAGGAAAGCCTTGGGGAATGTCAGTGAGAGGGAGGCCATTCTCAGGGACTCCTCAGGCTTCTCCAACATTGAAGAACAAGGTAAATCATCCATGAGCCTTGCTGCTTTGTTATTAATAACATTAGTGTCATTAACGATACATTCATAGTATTAAAAACAATAGCATTTATGGAGCACTTAGTTAAGTGCTAGGTGTTGTCTAATAGGTTTTCCCTGAATCATCCTATTTAATTCTCACAACAATCCTATAAGGTAAATTATTATCATACCCATTTTACAGAGGAGGAAGCAGCTTACGCAGTTATAGAGCCCACAATTACTAGGCTGTTGAGCCTGAATGCAAAGCCAGGTCTGCTGACGGCAGAGCTTACACCATTACCCACCATATTGTACCCTGAGCCCCTGCACAGCAGACCTTGAGCCAGTGGGTCATTACCAGAGTGGAGCCCCATGGATGTTACCACACTTGTCCTTTTTCTTGGTCCTCACAGGAGCCTGGGTGAAGGGCTGATGTCTCTGAAGGTACACAGCCACAGGTAGCAGGGGTAGCAGGGGTTGGGGGTGAAATAGAAGACCCCTCAGAGGTATTGCCAGTGTGGCCTGGGACTCCTGGGTGGGCCTTTAAGGAGTGGTGATACCACAGGGGGCACCTGTGGCTACATATGCCTCAGCCTAAACTGATACTAAAATGATGAGTGACTTTATTGAGCATGTGGTATGTTTCAGGAACCTGCTAGACGTATTATTACATTGTTAATCTTGTCAGTGCAAGGACACTCATGTAATCAAAGTAAAGAATGAACATTTCATTTTTACTCCTTGGCCACCAAATTAAATTAGTCATTTATGTTAAGGAGAGCTAAATGTCTGGCATAGACCCTAATAGATGCAGCAGAACATCACAAATTTAGATTGACCTATTCCTGCTGCTTCATAAGCCATTAATAGCCCCAGTAACCTGGAGAGAGACCTGCATGGCAGGAGCTGAGAGCCATAGAGGTCCTCAGGGTATGACTCAGATCCTTAAAAGGTGATCCGTGGGGCTCAAGACAACAGGACCCCTTCTTTCAGCCTCGATGTCCCCTTCAGGCCGTGACTCGATGTCCCAGGGCCTGTGGTGCATAAATCATATGTGGAATCCAAGCACTGACCCTGGTTGCTCTAAATTATAAGGGAGAGGGAGGAGATCAGGAAGGGTGAATGCTGTTCTCCTCTTCATGGCAAAGCCTCGTTCTGAATCCTTGATTGCATTTAAAATGTGTAGTCTTCAATCGTCATGTCTTGGGATGTTTGGTTTGTTTAATTCTATCACAAATGGCCTCTGGCTTACTTATAGTGAATTTTAAAATGAAGTCAGTCTTTAAAAAAAATCGGAGAAAGAAAAAAATGAAGTCGGTCTTTGTAAAACAAATATTTGATGAATATTTTTAATCTTTCCCAGAGTGGCGGTAGCCCACAGGGGTGTTAACCTACAGAGCCTCCTGGAGAGGCCACCATGCAAATGGCCATAAATCACTGGCTATGAAGAAAGAAGATTCTCTCTTCTTCTGCCTCTTGGAATGATGGAAAATAATTAGAGAATTGGGATGGAACAGGGATTATATTCTTTTTTTGTTGGCTTATGTACTTTTTATTATGTTGATTGGTTTTCATTGCCTGATATTTGAGGAGCAAAGGGAAACAGAAGTTACTGTCAGCTTGTACTTTTTACGCTAAAGCCTACTAGAAAGAAATTTAGTATCCACAGACAATTATCTGAGGCCTGCTCTGTGTCAGGGACTAGGGTTTTATATGAGCTATCACATTTAATCCCTACCACAGTGCTCTGAGGAAGTATCCCTGTCCAGACTTCACTGGCAGGACCTGGTGTGAGGGAGAGTAAATATAGACAAAGCCCCACAGCTCGTGTCTGGGGCCGGCATGATGGCTGGTCTGCAGGATGGTCTCTCTTACCAGGCAGCCACATTTCCACCCAGAGGAAAGATAATAACCTGTGTTAGCTGACAGAGATGTAGATGATCTCTCAGAAGGTAGAGTGGAGTCCTTTTTTGAAAATACTGTCTTCTCAGCATTATAAAATGATTATAACGGACACATATTGAGTGCTTATTACATATCAGGACTAGTCTAGGCACTTTTATTAACCCATTCAAACCTCACAACATCTCTGTGAGGTAGGTTCCATCATTATACCTATTGTACAGATGAGAAAATTGAGACATGAGGAGGCCAAGGAACTTGCTGGTGTTTCACAGTTTATGGAGCCAATTCTAGTCTAAGAAATTGCATTTACTGAGAGCCTTCAAGTACCTAGGTCTTTGGGAAATGTACAAGAAACATAATGCCAGTGTTGCCCCTTAAAAGTTTTCCAAATTAAAACCTTTCAAACAGACTTAAAGTGCCAACTTGGCTGTTATGTGAGGATCATATTTTCAGAAACCTACAAAATTGAGAGGTGAGATTTTATAAAGGATTTTATTTTCTGATGAATGAGCTGACATTAGTAAAGTTTAACTAGACTCTATTTGTTTATGTATTATATTTAATGAATTCCTTTGTTGAAAAGAGTAAAGTGACATGAAATTAGAAATGACTGTGATAAATGATGTCCATGTTATAAAAAGCATGAGTCCCAAGTCTTTCTCCTCTTTCACCTCCTAGTCTCCTGGCAGTTCTTTCTATTCTTTTACCTCTTTTGTTTCCTCAAGAAGAAGAAAGGGTAGATGAAACCTTTTAAGTGAGAAAAGAACCAGCCTATAAATAATGTGCAGACTGGCAGCCTCTGTCTTTCATGTCCTCCATGGTTTCTGGTCATGCCTCAGAGTGAGATGATCGGGGAACCCTCAGAAAGCCTTAGCTGTGTCACCCAGCTTCATTGCTCAGCTTTTCTGACCTGAGGCCTGTGTGTCCACCTTAGGGTATCCCTAAGGTGGCCATTGGGTGTGGGGTTTCTCCAGGTGGCCATGGGGTGTGGGGTTAACACTGTTGATGCTAGGCAGCTGCCTAATTCTGCCTGTGCTGAAAGCAAGGTGATTGAACTTTAAACCCAAAACCCTCTGCGGTAATGTCTGCTTCAGAACCTTCACGGTCACTCTTGTTATTTTCTAATGCAAAAGCAGCCTTTTTTTGTATTTCTGAGTAACACTATATCTGGACATGAATACAATTTTAAATTTCTCATTACTATCTGCTGTTTGTATGATGCTTTTTATAAGTTGGAATCCAATTCTGATTAATAAAATGCTATGGTACAAGAGCAAAACAAGAATTTAAAGGAACAAAATAGCAGTCCAGAAACAGAAGATTTTGATGTATTTGAAAATTGATATGTGTGCTATTTGCTCAATTTAGATAACACGACAAAATTTGAGTACTGAATCTGCTTCAGTAAATTTCTTTGTGAGTGCTAATGCCTGCATATATAACTGAGTCTGGGCACAAATGTATGTTGAACTTATTTTCAAAAGGAAATACTCTCAGAGTGTGACATGGCAGGAAGTCAGTACTGTTCCCAGTAGTCCTCTCCAGACTCCTTTAAAAACTAAGCTCTATGGCAAGTTTGTAATGAAGATGTAACACTTTTACTTCTTGCACCATGACTTCAATTTGTGATATAATTAAGGGCAGTTACTCCTGTTGGAGATTGTAGCCCAGGTGAGGCTGAGTTAATAAATAGCTGTTTGCCTCTAGCATTAGCAAGGATATCTTCATTAAGGCTGTAATATGTCAAGAGTGCTAAATAGGTTGCCATGGTATTTGTAGGTTTCAACCTGGACTCTGGCTTTCCCTGAAATTAAAAATGTTTAGCCTTCAGTAAAAGGCACTTCCTTATACAAAAAAGCAGAGAGAACGTTAAATAGGTCAAATGACCAGAGCCCAGGAACTTGATTGCAAAGGCTGGTAAACAAATGGATATTTTAAAGTGAGCATTGACTTTGACAGGTTTTGTTTTAAAAAAAAAAAAAGTTGTTTTATATCTATGTCTATCCATCCATTCATCCATCCAGAGGGACCGTTCTCCAGCACATGGAAAACTCCTTCAGAAAACCGTGCCACACACAGGACCAGCTAACCCATGGGGATTAGGTCTCATTCATCTTCAAATCCACAGAGCCTAGCATGCAGCAGATGTTCAAGAAATGTTTACTAAATGAATGCATACATTCTGCTTACCCTCTAGGCCAAATTGGCTCAAGAGTCAGACATTTTAATTTGTGCTTCTGTCACTGACCAACTTCCAGTAGTATCTGCAGACAGCAGATTGTCCTCAGATGCTGTGACGAAGAACTGGACATAGAGAAGAAGTTGGCCCATCTGTGTAGGAGCAAGGCATTGTAGTTGGGTTAACTCGTGTAGTGGTTCTCAAAGTGTCCCTGGACTGGCAGGATTCAGACCCTGAATCTACTAAAGATCCCGGATGATTTAGTGGGAAGTTATATTTTTTCCAGAACTTTATAGTTAACTATTTTTTTAAAAAGATGACAGTATATTATAGTTCTGAGTAATCCAGTTTCATTGTGAAAATGTTAAGTTTTCAAGACCCTGGAGGAAAGTACCTAATTTATTGTTTATCTTTGTACCTTCTATGCTTATGTTTCATGGAAATATTAATTAGCAGAGAAGAGCAAAATAATCCTGGATCAGATGGGAGAAGGAGCCAGAAGCTGCCAGTCTAAACTGTCCAGCCTACCTGTGCTGTTGTCTGTATTTTGATAAACCTAATGGATGATTCTGTAAACAGTATTATTTTTCTTTTTACATATTTTCTCAAGGCTCCATAATCCTAAGTGTTGTCTTGCCAGTCTACCAAAGGGGCTTTGAAAGCTTTTGGGAAGATAGATAAAAGTTAAAATTAAAAGGATATTTTCTGGCTAAACCCTAGTTACCTGCAAAATTTGGGTAAAGAGAGCATCTTATTTCTCAGGTGTCCTGTTAACATTAACTTCATTGCCTGGTACATAGCAGAAAGTAAGTTAAACCTATCAGGCTGTATAGGTATTAATTACCATTATGAAAAAATATGCAAATTCTGTTTTTTATTAGTAAATAAAAATATGAACAACTGATGTTTCTAGAATCTAGGCCATAATTAAAGGAATCTTATTCTAATCTTTGAATGTGCTTAAATGTGTTTCTTTTATGTAAACATACATTAGACATTAAATTTAACCATAACCTAGTAATTGGTTGATTATTAATTCAGACTGTATGAAAAGCATTTTCCAAGTTGGCCTAATCTCCTCCACTAGTTTGCATCACAATTTCTTGTCATTAAGAGAAGTTCAGATGGCTAATGGATTCTGCCCCTTCCTCTAGGTTTATTTCAATCTACAGAGGACCCAGCCACACCTACAAGGTCCAGAGACTGACGGAATTCACATGCTACTCCTTCAGAATCCAGGCAGCAAGTGAGGCTGGGGAAGGGCCCTTCTCTGAAACCTACACCTTCAGCACCACCAAAAGTGTGCCCCCTGCCATCAAAGGTTTGTGGACCTCCATCCTGCCATGTTCTCCCGGGAGAGTAAGGAAGTGTTGGGACTTAGAGTAGGCTCAATTCTGACCTTAAATATGCTCTTTTAGGCCGGGCGCGGTGGCTCACGCCTGTAATCCTAGCACTCTGGGAGGCCGAGGCGGGTGGATAGCTCAAGGTCAGGAGTTCGAAACCAGCCTGACCAAGAGCGAGACCCCGTCTCTACTAAAAATAGAAATACATTAATCGGCCAACTAAAATATATAGAAAAAATTAGCCGGGCATGGTGGCGCGTGCCTGTAGTCCCAGATACTCGGGAGGCTGAGGCAGAAGGATTGCTTGAGCCCAGGAGCTTGAGGTTGCTGTGAGCTAGGCTGACGCCACGGCACTCACCCTAGCCTGGGCAACAAAGTAAGACTCTGTCTCAAAAAAAAAAAAAAAAAAAAAAAAAAAAATATGCTCTTTTAATGTTTCTAATATCAGCAAGATAGAATCAAAAGGACATTCTAGAAAAGAAAGTTGGGCAGTGGTTGTCTGGGGAAAATGAAAGGCCTTAAAAGGAAAGGGCCTACGATAATGACTTTTCTCAAGTATGCATACATGTTTATTACAAATCACAGTTCGAAATGAGGGTCAAATTCCTGGTGCTACCACCCTTAAGACAGTTTACCAAGGAAGATTTGAGACTCTCCTTTCCCAAAGTCATTCTGAGAAGCAGAGGTTGGCGTTCACCTTTGGATGATTTTGGTGCTGACTTAGGCAACTTGAGCAGCCCTCCCTCCTTGTTCACTCTCCTTGAGAAGTATGAGAAAAGGTTTGGATATCAGGGGTCTCGTGACTTCTGCAATACCTGAGACCTCTAACATCCAAACCTTCTCTCGTATCTCTCAGGGAGAGTAAACAAAGGCCACTTTGCCCAGACCCTCACCACCAGGTCTGCTGAGCCCTTGGCCCCTATTTCTAGCCACAGAGTTACGCCTCACTGCAGCAGACCTGCAAGGCAGGACAACCAGCAACAGGAGCTAAAGAATGTTGGCCGCCCCACCCAGCCCCCTCAAGGAGTCCATGTCTCATCTTGTCCCATGTCCCTTCTCATGGTTCCTATGGAGGTCCCTGCTGCTTGTCTTTAGGGGGCAGGCAACACAAGTGGCTTTATTTAGCATTTGCCCTGAGGCTGACAGATGAGGGGTGAGTACAATCTGTACAAAAGGTTCTCTATGTGTTTGGCCCAGGAGCAAGGCTGTTTGACTCGCCGCTTCCACGTCCAGATGTGTCCGCTACCACCAGGCCACATGGACAGTTACAGGAACCCCCCAGGACCTGGGTCAGGGTTTGGCTTGGATTCTCTGAAGGTTTCCCATAGATCCTTCCAGGGCTAGTTTATAGTCAGTACCTTCCCCCCACTTACCTGCCTTGCAGGCTCTTTGGCAGCACCTTCTTTATGTGACTAGGAAACTAGTGTAAATGTGTGTACATTTATACACACCTTGCTGGGTCACTTTGGCAGTAAATGTTCTGGCCCTTTGGTGCAGTGTCGCCTTTCAACTATAACAGAAAAGATTCCTGACAATGCTGTGGCTGATTGGCATGTTGGTGCCAAGGAAGGGTTGACTCATTTACCAATTGGCAGACTTCAAGGGTCTTTCTGGTATTAAGGAACACTAAGTTTGCTCTCAAAGGAATTCTTGGTGGGAATTCATTTTATGGAAAGTAGAACAGTACATTGGTAGCACTGGCACTTCATGGTACTTCTGCTTCAAAAGAACAGTTTCTTTTTCTTTTCTTTTTTTGATGTATTTTTTTTATTTTAAAATATTAAAGGAGTACACATGTTTTTGTTACACAGATACCTTTCATAGTCCTTAAGTCTGGGCTTTTAGTGTGCCCATCACCCAAACAATGTTCATTGTACCCAGTAGATAAGTTTTTGCTCCTTGCCCTCTCCCCCTTTCTTGATTTCCAGTGACATTTTACATCTCTTTGTGCTCATGATATAGCTCCCAATTATTAGAGAGTACATGTGGTGTTTGGTTTTTCATTCTTGGGATACTTTGCTTAGGGTAACGGTCTCCAGGTCCATCTAAGTTGTTGCAAAAGACATTATTTCATTCCTTTTTACGGCTGAGTAGTACTCCATGGTGTACATATATACACTACATTTTCTTAATCAGAAGTGCAGTTTCCTTACTCTAACACGTGATCAGGTTGTTTTCCCCTCACTCTTAGATTATGGAAATTGTTGTCTTAGCTGGAGGACTGTTTAGTCTGATAGGATTCCTTATTTAGTTTTCTCTTAAATTGCATGGTGTTTTGACCAAGTACTTCTAACACAGCCTCCCTTTTTTTTTTTTTAAGAAAACCCTTATTTTCCTGAAACAATATCATACAGAATTGCAAGTAGAAACAACTGCCTCTAAAGAATTAATTGCTTGTAATTACAGATTAAAGTATAAGGGAGTTCAGAGAGAGACGAGTTACCCATTGTAGTTTCAAAGTAGAAAAATAATCAGATATTGAATCAAGCTACAGAGATATAAACTATAAGAAAATCTTTTAAAAATATGTAATATTTTAAGTGATTTACTACAGACTAATATAATTTTGCTTTAAATGAGAATGATGACTCCAGAAGGTGAAAAATAGTCTGAAAATATAAACACAATGGAATTTTTAAAGGCTTTCAGTGCTGCCCATTCTCTGGGACTTTTCTCAAATGTCACCTGCTCCTCAAACCTTCCCTAGACCCTTACCCAGAAGATGTGCCCTTTCCCTCCCGTAGAACTCCCCAACATTTTGTGTGTACCTTCCATTTTAATCTGCCTTATGCTTATTTTTGTACGTGTCTCATACCCTGCTCTCCCCTTCCTTCAACTAGATCTTAAGTTCCTTGAAAACAAGGTTTATCCTGTCTATTTTGGCATCTCTGGGAATACCTAGAACAGAGCCTAAACCATAGAAGATGCCCTCAATACCCATAGAAAAAATAAAAATACAATCCAGACCAAGCTGTTATTAATGGGATAATGAGTAAAGGATTGTTCATCAATAGCTTTCTAGTCATGAAGTAACTTATCCGTGCCTAAAGAGCACCCTTCTGGTTTTATGAGAGGCTAGGAAAATAAACTTCCCTCTCAGGGCAGACAAGGCACAATCTCGCTCTCTCTGGGTTCTCACTATTGGGGCTCAAATATTGACTGTTAATATGATACTTTGAATTTTGAGCATGGATGTGTGAATTTGTATTTCAGCACCTCGAATAACACAGTTAGAAGGAAATTCATGTGAAATTTTTTGGGAGACGGTACCACCAATGAAAGGCGACCCTGTTAACTACATTCTGCAGGTATTGGTTGGAAGAGAATCCGAGTACAAACAGGTAAGAGCCAGTGTGCACGGCACACATGCAGCTGAGCCAGGCTGCTCCTTGCCTCTCCCCATTGCCGTGAATGATTCAGTGAGCTACATTTTTCTTAAAATCAGTGGCAGAAACTGCCTACCATTACCTGTTACCTAATTCTTCAGGGTATATAAGCCCTAGTTTTACATTTCATTTTGTATATGGTGGTATTCATCTTAAATTTTCAGTTCTCTAGCATAAGCTTGTCTTGTGAAGAGTTCTAAATAGTTTATTTGTATTTGACATTGACAGTGATGTTTGCAAGTATCATTGTAATTAAAAACTAAAGTGCCAGTGATTTTACTGTAGAAGGGGAAGTAGTCTTAACCTAACTACTGAAGCCTATGTCCTATCCACTTTTTTTTATAGAAGTAATGGAAGGCTAAGGGAGATGATGCATAGGCCCTTGAGGCCTGTGATTCAGAAGCTCTAAGTCATGCTTGTCCCCCTTTAATGTCATAGGAATCACCTGGGAATCTGTGAAAATGTAGATTCTGATTCGGGAGGTCTTGGGTGGGGATTCAGGCTCCCTCGTGATACTGATGTTGCTGGTCCATGGACATAATTTGAGTAGAAAGGTTATATAAATCACATGGTAAACCCATGCAAGAGAGAATGTAATTGGAATATAGCCAGGTAAAGAATTTAGTTTTATCATTTTTCACATCCCTTATTGATTCTTAATTCTTCCAAAGAAGAATCAGGTCACTTGCTCTGAGGGATTCAAATACTGTGTAGGTTTCCATTATGGTCCCTGGAACTTAGCAACTGTTTTTGTGAAATTAGGATATAATACTGTTTATTCTATTAGGAAGGCAGAGGCCCATTCTTTACCAGCACTTTTAATAGGCGCTTTCATGTATATTAAACTTGCAAAGTTGAAGATTAGCATAATTTGTGAAGATTTCTTTTTTTTTCCTTTTTTTCTTTATTTATTTCAGCATATTATGGGGGTACAAATATTATGGTTACGTATATTTCCCATGCCCCCCTCCCCCCTCGAGGCAGAGCTCTTTATTCAGCTTTCAAGGCTCCAAATGCACAAGACAAATAGAAAATAATGTGATTCGGAGTTTTTGTTTAATTGCTTGTTGGTGTTTCTTATATAATAAATAATACTTGCAAATAAAATGTGTAAGAAAATCAAAGAAAACTTTGGACATTTTGCTGTACTTTGTTAATATGAAGAATCAGATAAAAGATTGAAGTTTTTAAAACACATTTTGCAAACACTTTATCTTAAATATGATGTCTACCAGTATTGACTAACATCAGTGGATGATGTCACCAAAGTTTCCATCATCCTCTTAAATAAGAACAAAGACACTTTCACTTTTCTTTTTTTGACACTTTCACTTTTCAATCTCATTTTGTACAATACTTCCCATTTCAGAGTAAATAATTTCACATGTGTAATTGTTTCATCTTATCAGACAGATATGATTGGCTTTAGGGTTTTAGCTCAAATAGAGAACAGAGAATTTTCCCCAGTAGATTTAGTTATCTTTAACACCAGTGACATTGTCCCATTCCATAGCAATGTAAAATGGTTAAAATATGAGGTGTTAAGAAATTTCACAGCATATCATTTGATATTTAACAATAATTCATTTCCCAACAGTACATTCATCGTGTGTTCGTCATTGTATTTTAAAAAGCTTTTATTCCATGTACCATGCTTTTCCACCTCTTCTTAGAAAAATGTTCTGCTTCTCAAAGCATAGCAACTACTATTTCACATTGAGAAAGAAGCACTATTTGCTCAATATCTATACATGTCAGGCATTACCAAAACATAGGTGAGTCTATTCAGTAATTTAGATTTCATTGGCAGATAGGCTGTTTTGAATCTATTATTCCTTTAATGTTATATATTTAGACTCATGGACATATAAATACTAATATGTATAATTTTAAATGCTGCAGAATATTTTTCTTATTGTAAACAGCTATAAACAAGTATTGTTGAAAACACAGTACACAGGGCATGCTCCGTAGTAGATGTGGTTAGCATTCTTTACATGTCCATGTATTTCCTCATTTACCAAGAAATGATTAAGGCGAGTTGTGGTACATGAAAAGCCTCAGTTGAGTCAGGGACAATTTGTACTGGATTTTTTTTTTTTTTTTTTTTTTTTTTTTGGCTTCTGCCTATTCAGTAAGCATTAACTTAAACATGATGTTTTGAGTACTTCATTCACTTGTTCTGGACATGATCTAGGGAATGAAATCCATTTATGTGTGCAGAGCAATGGTTAAAATAATTATAGTCCAGGGATAACTGGCATTGGGCTCTGAATTCATAGAGGCAAAGAGGCAAAGCAAAAGAAAACAAGAGGTAGTCATAGCTATACATCCACCGCAGCAGAGCTACGGCTGTTACATGCACTGTGTGTACCTCAGTTATAGCACTAATCGGACAGGATCCACTAACATGTGGGCTTCTGTTATTCATTTTTGTGTTTCCAGGATTGGCACATAGTTAGGCACTCAGTGAATGTTTCTTGCATGCATGAAAGAGGCAGTTTCAGAGTAACAGGGTTATTTATATCTGCAGTGATGATAAGAGTAAACTTCAGCATGGAATGGATTTAGAAATGATATTTATAACTTAGGTGAAAAAATCACCCATAATACAAGAATGTCCTTCTCTACCTCGAGCTTATTTTTACAGGCAACATATGACAGGGACCATAGCCTTTTCTGATGTTTTGCTTGAAGCACTGACTTTAACATTGCATTGGTTCTAACTGGTTAGCTTTCTTTTGTTCTGTTTTTATGACGTCATGGGATAAGCAGCTGATTTTAATTATTAAACAATCTATTAATGTAAAATACGGAGTTCTTACCTAAAATTTTGCTCTGCGTTAGAATGCATGCATATATCAGTTTGGCTTTTTGCCATTTAGTAAACATTCCAAGCACAAGTTTTTCTCAGGAAGCTTAAAGCTTCTTTTCAAATAGGATTAATTTTAAAGCGTTCTTGAAATGGATGAAAATTATGTCTATATGCATGTGACTTGAGTTTTTATTTTGCATAAGATACAGCACAGCCAGTTTATCACATACATAATAAGTAAGGTAAAATGAGTCATTAATGTATCTCTATTCAGATAGCAATAACTCTTATAAAAAATCCTAACTATAAGCATTAAAAATGAGAAGAGTCAGCAAACTAAGAAATTATACCTGTTGGCAGTCAAAATTTGTGACAAATTACTAAAATTCTTGGTGCTCATATTTGTTACATTGAGAAGAAAACCTTTGAAGCATCTGAAAATCTATAGAATTTCACATTTAATTTGATGGTATACCTGTATAAATATATTTTTATCTTGTATCATTTTTAGAATATAGTATTGAGATATACATTGACTCTTATGATATCACAAAAAGTATCATGAGGAAAGATCTCTTATTGACCCAAATATTTTAAAGTCTTGGAGCCTAGAGCCTCCATATTTTTTTAATGACTTTAAACTTATTTTCCTAATACAGAAATTAAACAACAATGCTATGACTGTCTGATAGCACATTTTTGAAAATTTTTGTATGAATAAAGGGTTGAACTCAAAAATAGATCAAGGTGGAGATCTTTGAAAGCCATCATTTATTTTACTGATTTTTAATTTTTTTTTAGGTTCTCAGATCCCTTTAAGTATCTGAAGGCCATGACCCCTCATACCAGAAAAATTCCCATACATGTATCCACTTAAAATTTATATAAAATGAATTAAGTTTCATGGAGTCTAGATATAGGACCCCTAGTTTATTGAGACACTGTTAGGTGTTTTGTATTATGCGGGATGGCTGGCATAGTCAGTACTCTGAGAGTTCATAGGCCTGTTGGTGAAAAAAGCATACTCCCAAGAAGTGTCTCAGTAGCAGTACCCTTGCCTGTTGTCTTTGGCTAAAGGACAAAGTGGCCTACAGGTTAGCAGATGCACTCTTGAGCCTGTGGGGGGTTTGGGTGGGGAGGGAACATGAGGACAAGTCTGCCTCCCATAGTCTGATGTTTATTGGAGGAATTAATTCCCCTCGCTGAGCCTCAGCCCTCTCATCGTAAAAGTGGAGATAATAGTCCTCTAACTCAGACTGTTACTGTGAGCATCAGGTCTGTTCAGGCACGAGGAAGAGCTGTGTAGATGATGACATGGTGCGATTATGTCTCTCGTCCCAGTTCTTGGGAAGGGGTGACAGTAGTAAAGAGGTGCAGGGGAGCCTCCAGCAGCCCAGCATGTGCTGTTCTCAGCCACCGTCCCCAAAAAGCTCTCTGGTATTTATAGGATTGTAACTACGCAGCATGGTATTTTGAATTAAGGGTTATAGATTCTTCATATCAGTTATCTGGGTATTACTTTAAATCCTACCATTTGGAATCAACATGTCAAAGTTACTTTAAAATATATTGTCTGTCAAATCAAGAACAAAAATAGTCTTTGTAAAAATAATGTTGCTTCTATACTTATTACAATATTATGATTGGTTACTTCAATAAAGAAAATCTTAAATGGAGCTCTGCCTTTTAAATTGGGTTGAGGCAAAAGGAAAAGCCCATAATGGTGCCCTTGTCAAAATGAATGAAGACAAAGGGATACAAGGCATGGCCTGCGCCCTGATGCGGAGCTGCACAGCTCCGTGGAAAGCCACCCTAGCGGAAGCACAGCCGTACAGCAGGCTGACGACTCTGTGCTTTTGCGACAGCATTAGCTCATAAGTACTGCTGGGCTTTGGATGTCGTTGACATGCCATGGACACCAGGCCAGCATTGTCAGGCCTCCTTCGTTTGATTCCTTCAAGTCCTATATTTAAGGGCCCCAAGGTTCCCTGGCACCACGCATTTGTCCTGGAGTGTTACATATGATTCCTGCAAGGGGGCCAGAGAAAGTACAATCCAGTAACATACAGCACTCCGTATAATGTAGTCTTACATTGCTATTTCTCCGATGCTTACTACATGCCAAGCACTGTCCTCGGAGGTTGCTACATATTATCCCATTTAATCGTACCAGTAATCTGATGAGACTCGTTAGTATCTTCATTTTGGAAGAGTTGGTTTCTCATCTATGAAGCATGGTACCTTCAAGGAACAAGTGTTACAAAGACAACGAATTAATTTTCAGTGATTTTCGCCTTTCAGTGGTATTTGGGGTTTATGAATCTCTTATTTTTGCTTTAAATCCCCATCAGTTTATAGTTAATAGCATAGATTTACAAGTATAATAACTAATTTATTATATTTATTATAATAACTAATTTAATATATTAAATGTGATTGGCTTATTCAACATGCAGCCATTTAGTTCTTTAAAAATATGAGAGAGAGATTTAATTTCATTTTAAAGCCCATCTCCCTTACTTTCTTTAAACCTGAAAATCCTTAATGTGTTTCTCTGGAAAAATCTTCACTTCTCTCCTTTGAGATATGACAGGCTTCACCACATTGAATTTGCTGGTATGAGGACATTATAATCAGGCCCCAGGTGGACAAGCCATGAAATGTACGTGTTCCCACACTTACATATTAATATTTATAGAAGAGTATTTGCAGGTTTTAATATTTGGAGCACCTCAAAACTATTCATATTTTTTCTTCTTTGAGACCTATTTAAATATAAAATTTAAATAAATATAAAATTTAAACTAAATAAAATGAAAATATTTTATGCAAGCTTTTTAATATCAGAAAAAAATAAACTTTCAGTATATTGTGAGCAGTTACTAAAATATAGGATATAAACAGCTTAACTAGGTGAGCACACCATAAAAGGCCAGAGAAAGGGAACTAACACTGACAGAGTACCTATAGTGGGCCAGATCCTGTGCTAGGCACTCTGAACTTTTGTATCATTTTCTCCCCCTAGCAGCTTTGAGAGTTGAAATTGCTATACCCATTTTACAGGTGAGGCTGTTAGGGCAAAGAGAGGTTATATGAGTCTCCCAAGGTCAGGGTCAGAATTCATCAGCCAAGAGCCAGCTGACTCTTTGCATTACCCGTTACTGCCCGAGGTTCCCTTACCTCAGGCCTGCCTGAGCTCGGCTCTCCATAGACCCTGGATCAGCAGCAGCTGTAGAATCTCATGCAGTGGCCACCTCACTTATGCTCAGTGCCTGGACTCTCAGTCTGCGCCCTTGGACAACATGTCTATCTCTGTGCACTGTCACACTGTCCTGTAGCTTTGTGCCATGTCTTGAAACCTGTGCAGCAAGCCTCCCTGCCTCCCCCCACACACGTACACATACTCTCACACTCTCCCTCTCCCCGCTCACCACCCACTTTAGGATTGTCTTCAGTGTTTTTGGACTTTAGACATGTTTTTAATGAAAATATATATATACGTATGCACACACACAATATTCCCAGACTATGGAACAGTCTCATGAGGAATATGGAGTTATAAGAAAAATGTCACTCCCCTGGTGTGACATATAAGAAAATGTCCCGTCCTCCCCCACGCACACACACCTAGAAACAAATCAGTTATCAAACCTTAGGATACCATTATCCTCAGAAAATGGGCTGTTGGGATTGTTTTAATTTTTGCTTGGCTAAGAATCCAAAAGACTTAATAAGCATTGTTGAATATTTCTAAATATATTAGAAACTCCATATCTTTTGTCAGTACACTGAAAATAACTTAATCATAGTTAATGATTCCATTTTTTGCAATGATGGCTGCTCCTATAGCAAACTCTCTGTGTGTTCCTATAGTTGTGTGTGTGTCTTAATGCTTACTGTTCACATTTATTTATTTCTGATAATTAGCCTCTCTTTTCAAACATTATGGTGTCAGAATATGTACCCTTGAGTATTTGAGAGTTCTAATTAGAGACATTCACTGAGCATCTGCCTTATTCAAGTCACTGTGCTGATGGTTGTTAGGAAGATATGGAAATAATAGAACACAATCCCATACTCGATATATTTATCCCAGATGTGAAAAAAAGATAACATTAACATTGTATTGGCAATGCTTGTGAAAGAGGGAGCTGTGCCAATTAAAATAACAATAACTAAAAGAAAACTATATTTATAAATTAAGAGCTAACTTCTGATTGGACTTGTCATTAAGTAAATTCCCTTCAATTGCTATTCTTATTTCCTTCACTAAACTTTTGCCTAATGATATGAGAAAAGTAGAATTCCTCTACTTTCTAAATACATTTCCAAGATCTTCACTCTAAGGAGTTAAAGTTGAGAAGTTCAATCAAAATTAATATATGGAAGTCTCTGTTTATTCTATGAATTGGATTTGTGGGAAATTAAATATACTTTGGGGCCAACTTTTTTAAAAGCATGTAGCCATGCAAATTCTGAAACTAGAAATCATTTAAATAGGTATAAATGTGCATTTTTATCCACTTTCCAAAAGTCTCTAAAGCATCTGTGGAGATAGGTTATTCAGTGGTTTTCTGCAGTGAGGTCATTGTTTGATGGTAGAAATTAAGAGGCTACACCACAAAAACACCACCCAAGTCTTTGCTTGGCACAAACCAAGTGGGGAGCTACTTTCTAAAACATCATAAAGAAAAGGCAGTACTTTCCCTTATGGAGCAGCAGGTAGCAGGGGGTGATTGGGAAGGTCTTTAGTAGAAACACCAGAGAGTTAATGGGGCTGTGTGGGAAGACAAAGCCAGAGGCCAAGAGAACTGGACCCACTGTCACCCTGCAGTCATTAGTGAGGACTGTAATTGGAGGATGGGCGTTGGGGATGAAACAGGCAGAGCTGGGGCAATTCTGGTGAGCATCAGTGTTTGGGTTAGAAGTGGGGTCCACAACTCCCCTTATTTGCTAAGCGACTTTAAGAAATTAACAGCCTCTCTGAGCATTAGTTTGTTTATCTCTAAAATGAAAGTAATGATATTCACCTGACAGTGAAACTAGGAGGATGAAATTCAATAAAGAGACTTTCTTTAGCATATTTCTTTTGCAAAACATTTTTCACATACATTTCCTCATTTAATCCTCAGTCCCCTCTTGGAATACTGTTACTTATTAGGTACTATTACTATCTCCACATTAAAGATGAGAAAACTAAGGCTCCAAGCTGTCACTTGCTGAGATCACAAACCTAGAGCAAAGACTTAGACCCAAGATTCTGATTCCAGTTCCTTTGCTTGAGAAGAGTCTACCCAGTGTCTCCCAGTGGCCAAGTCACAGCAGACACAGTTCCTAGGGTTGCACAGAAGAAAAAAAGAACTCTAACAGCTACGTTATTTCACCCTTTGATAAGTGTAAACAGATACTTCAAGAGGCATAACCTCTAAAAGAATCAGTGAAAGAAGTGTATCCCAACATTAGCTTATCACTGCCATAGAGTGTCAGAATAAATTATATCCCTGCAACATTACAGATAGGGAAACCAAAGCCCAGATGGCACGTGTGGAGTAACCTGCTTTATAAAACTGATATACTGGTCCCAGAGGTTGCAAATCATTTTGTCCCAGAAAATCCCAACTTGAGTGTTTTAGATTTAAGAAATCTAAATTAAGAAAGTAAAGAACATTCACAATTAAAAGTTCTCTTTAAAGAAAAAAAAATGGGGCCAGGCGTAGTGGCTCACACCTGTAATCCCAGCACTTTGGGAGGCCGAGGTGGGAGGATCACTTGAGCCCAGGAGTTTGAGGTTGCAGTGAGCTGTGATCATGCCACCTGTGCTTCAGCCTGGGCAACAGAACAACACTCTGTCTCAAAAAAAAAATAAAAATAAAAAAACACACACAGTTATTTTCCGGAGACCTCCCACATGTTAAGAAATAATTTATGGAGAGGCAGCACAGTGTAGTGTGAACTCTTGAATAGCTGGCTGTATGTGGGTTGGGGCGATCACCATGGCAACAGGCTTATCTTAAAACATTCATTTAGACTCATCATTGGAACAGTGAGCAGTAAGAAAGGAATGGTCTCTCAGGACCTCAAGGGATTTTCTTTTACAGCTCTGTCCTCCTTAGTTGCTCTAGCCCAGCTCTGTTTGTAACTCTAGTTGCTAAGGTACATGCCACAATTTTTTAAAAAGGGTAACTCACCAGGAGAAATGTGCTTAAAATCTTACAAAGGGAATAGTAAAAGCAGTGATAAATCTGGAAAAGTATAAGAAGCAAACAGAATTGGTTTTCTGGAGCTTAGTCACTAAACAAAAGTACAATGAATAAGACGCTTGAAGTCTAATTGTAAAGTTCGAAATTTGAAGGAGGAAAATCTTAAATAACAGGTGAACGTTGGAAGCCTGGTCCTCTTTCTAAATCATAAGATCCTTTTGTTGTCTCTCAGTTTGCGAAACACTAAACGTACGTCCAGTGTACTTGCTTCTTTTTTTTTTTTT
>VBSM01000272.1:27961073-28015202 GCA_008086735.1 Cheirogaleus medius
TTTAAGGATACACATAGACTGAAAATAAATGGATGGAAAAAGATATTCACACAAATAGAAACCAAAAGAGAACAAGGATAGCTTTACAGCTTCAGACATAATAGACTTTAAGTCAGAAACTATAAAAGGAGACAAAGAATGACATTATATAATAATAAGGGGAATAATTCAAGAGGATATAACAATTGTAAATACATATGCACCCAACATCAGAGCACCTAAATATGTAAAACAAATATTAAAGGATCTAAAGGGAGATAAATTGCAGTACAATGATAGTAGACTTCAATACCCCACTTTCAAGAGTGGACAGATCATCCACATAGAAAATTAGTAAGAAGGAAACGTTGAACTTGACCAACACTTTAGACCAAATGAACCCAGTAAAGTTTCCATCTAACAACAATAGAAAACACATTCTTCTCAAGTGCATAGGGAACATTCTCTAGGAGAGGTCACATGTTAGAGCACAAAACAAGCCTCAGCAAATTTAAGAAGATTGAAATTATATCAAATATCTATTCTGGCCACAATGTTATAAAAGTAGAAATCCATACCAGGAGAAATTTTGGAAAAGTCAAAAATGCATGGAAATTAAACAATATGCTCCTGAACAACCAATGGATCAATGAAGAAATTAAAATGGAAATTAAATATTTTGAGACAAATGAAAATGGAGACATAACATACTAAAATGTATGGGATACAGCAAAAAGCAGTTCTAAAACTAAGAGCAAAGTTTACAGTGATACGCACCTACATCAAAAAAGAAGATCTCAACCTAAAGTTATACCTCAAGAAACTAGAAAAAGAACAAACTAAGCCCAAAGGCAGCAGAAGGAAGGAAATAATAAAGATGAGAGCAGAAATAAATAAAATAGAGACTAGAAAAACAATACAAAATGTCAACTTCAAAACTAAGTTTTTCTTAAAAAATAAAAAAAAACCCTTAGCTAAACTAAAAAGAGAGAAGACTCAAAGTCAGAAATGAAAGATTACAGCTGATACTACAGTAATAGAAAGGATCATTAGAGATTATTGTGAACAATTAAATATCAACAAATTGGGTAACATGAAGAAATAGATAAATTCCTATACACAGCCTACCAAGACTGAAATAGGAAATCTGAACAGACCAGTGAGTAAGGAGATTAAGTCAGTAATAAAAACTCTTCTGTCAAATAAAAGTGTTGGACCTGATGGCTTTGTGGCTGAATTCTACCAAACATTTAAAGAAGAACTAATACCAGTCCTTCTCAAACTCTTCCAAAAAATCAAAGAGGAGGAAATACTTCCAAACTCTTTTTGCAAGGCCAGCATTACCTTGATACCAAAGGCAAGCAAGGACATTATAAGAAGAGAAAATTACAGGCCAATATTCTTGATATGAACATAGATACAAAAATCCTCACCAAAATACTAGCAAACCCAATTCAGCAACACATTAAAAGGATCATGCAGGGTGATCAAGTGGGATTTCTCCCTGGGTTGTGAGGATGGTTCAGCATACGCAAATCAACAAATGCAATATGTCATATTAACAGGATGAAGGACAAAAACCATTTGATTATCTAATTAGGTGCAGAAAAAGTATTTTACAAAATTGTTTTATTAAGGCAGCCTGTTGCTAGGTCATTTTTAAGTTCTAAAAGCAATAACAGCAGCTGACTCTTATTGTACAATTACTACATACCAGGCGTGTTTTATATGCTTTACAGTTACTAACTTAGTGCTGCTCAGCTAGAAAGGATTCAGTTAATTTTATTTTCTTTTTAATTATTCATCACCCAAATCTATTGATTTGGTTTAGTTTCAGCTATATTTTTCCTACCTATATTCATTGACTCTAAGCCATAAATTTTAATGTAATTTTAATCTGATTATCATTTCCTCTTAAGTTTTTTGAGGATCAGTATCATCGCTTTGTTAGAACAACTTTTGGAGACCTCCTCCTTCCATCTCCCTTCAAAGACTCCTGTTAGCTTCAGTCAACTCAAAGTGTGATGATGTGAAAGTAAACGTCTTGATGATTATATTAGGGCTAACAAAGGGGAAAAAACATCCCAGATCCTTAATGGAAGAAAGGAGACGTAGAGATGAAACACTTAAGACAGACCACTAAGTTATTTAAATGTTAATTTGTGATAAATTGGGCTACATAAAAAAACAATTCCTCAAGAAAACAATTAGGCAAGCCAAGAAACTGCTAGAAAATATTCGCAACACATATATCTGTCAAAGGACTTATATCCAGATTATATAAAGAGTAGGGACTCTACAATTAATAAGTCATATCACAAATAAGAAAAAGTTATATGTACTCTTCACAGAAGAAAGTCTGTAAATGACCAATAAGCACATGAAAGGATGTGCAACATTATTAAGCATCAGGGAAATGCAATTGAGATGCTGCTCACACCCACTCGAATAGCTAAAATGTACAAGACTGATAATAACAAATATCAGTGAGGATATGGAGCAACTTAGACTCTCATACTTTGCTAGTGGAAGTACAAGGTGATACAATCTCTTGGAAAAACTATTTCTCATGAAGTTAAATGTATACTGACCCTGTAACCCAGCACTTGTAGTCCTAGGTATTTATTTGCCCAAGAAAAATAAAAACTTAAATCCTCACAGATTTGAAGAAAAATGTTCATAGCATTCTTATTATACAAAACCTCCAAACTGAAAATAATCCACATATTTGGCAAAAAGGAAATGGATAAATTGAGGTATAGTCATATAGTGGAATAATAGCAGTAAAAGTCACAACTACTGAATCACTAACATGGACGAGTCTCGTAGGCACAAGGGAATGGAGTGTGTGCAGTATGATTCCATTTATATGAACTTATAGAGCAGGCAAAACTAATTACTGAATTAGAAGTCAGACTAGTGTTTACCTCTTGGTTGGGGATGAGGTATCTTGAGGGGGCCGTGCTACACTGTATATACAAATGTCAAAAAATCATCCTGCCGAAAACTTTGCTTTTTTGAAAAAAAATTTTATTTTTAATTATTATGGGTACATAATAATTGTATGCATTTATAGAGTACATGTGATGTTTTGATACAAGCATACAATGTGAATTAATCAAATCAACGTAATTGGGATATCCATCACCTCCAGCATTTATCATTTCTTTGTGTTAAGAACATTCCGATTCTACTATTTTATAAAAACTTTACATTTTATTGTTTGTTAAATTCTTTTAATTGTTTCCATTTTAAAATGTTAATTTGTTTCAGGGACCAAAAACATAGCTCTGATTTATAGCCTAAATTATTAAAATTTAGCTAGATGCATCTTTATTACCTAAAACATCATCTGCATTTCTGTTCGGTGCTTTATCTCCTCTGTCAAAGTCAGAGTCACTGGATTTTTTATTATATTTTGTTCAAAGGTGTTGGAATACCTTTTTTATGGATAAAATACAGATTGGGAGAAATAATTTTGTATAATTTTTGTTGTTACAAAGTGAATTTAAACCAAGTCAATGTTCACGACATACCTAATATCATAAGAGACTACAATGTTGTTATAATTTCATTAACTAGGACTTTCCTTTTCTTGAAGGTATACAAGGGAGAAGAAGCCACATTCCAAATCTCAGGCCTCCAGACCAACACAGACTACAGGTTCCGCGTGTGTGCGTGTCGTCGCTGTTTAGACACCTCTCAGGAGCTAAGCGGAGCTTTCAGCCCCTCTGCGGCTTTTGTATTACAACGAAGTGAGGTCATGCTTACAGGGGACATGGGGAGTTTAGATGATCCCAAAATGAAGAGCATGATGCCTACTGATGAACAGTTCGCAGCCCTCATTGTGCTTGGCTTTGCAACTTTGTCCATTTTATTTGCCTTTATATTACAGTACTTCTTAATGAAGTAAACAAACCCAACAAAACTAGAGGTATGAATTTAATTAATGCTACACATTTTAATACACACATTTATTCAGATACTCCCCTTTTTAAGCCCTTTTGTTCTTTGATTTATATACTCTTGTTTTACAGATTTAGCTAGAAAAAAATAAATGTCAGTGTTTTGGTGCACCTTTTTGAAATGCAAAACTAGGAAGAGGTTAAACTGGATTTAAAAAAAGAAGAAGAAAAGCAAACCAGATACCAAAAGCTAGCTTTCTTATGTTTTCTTTTAAATTTTCAGATTTGACTTTATTCTGTTTTCACTGATGTCTTTTGCAAGCCTTTGATTTTTTTTTTTTTATGTTACAGTTTAGTAATTTATATTCACCAGTCACTTGTTATGTCTTGATCATCTATATCTGTAAACATGAATCACAGCGTATGTAGTTACAGGGCCAGGATTTCACTGTTGTCAGAGTATTACCACACAGCAACGACATACCAGAGATGTGTTCACTCAGATAGGACTGCCCTAAACAACCATTTTGTCACTCAGTTATTTAACTGTGTTTAGCTCATTTAAATCAAAATGTGTACTTTAATCTAAAATGTTTTAATACTCTGTTTTCTTATGATTTTAACACTATGAGCTGCCTGTATAAGAAATCAAGTAACCAAAATGCACCTATAAATTATGGAGCATTGTAGATTTTACCACGTCAATTCATAGCAGTAACTTTAAGAGGGCATTGTGCAATAGTTAGTTGTTTCCTTGTTCAGCTATTTTAAAAGCTGCTTTAACTTGTTTGTTTGTCTTTGTATATAACTACTTCTGATCTAATCACTAGAGTTATTATATTCTGTTATGTTTGACCAGAATTATATGACAAGAACTGGTGACAGTTTAGTGCCTCTGCCCATTGTCCATGATTTACGCTAATTGTGAGCAGTCTTCTTAGGTGTCAGCTCATTATTTTTGAAAGATTTGCCTTTAGGCTGTTCTTTGAGGTATCAGTGAAGTGATTGAATTTCAATACCTTAATTCAATGTGCATAATACTAATGTAACAGCAGATGAAAATTGATAAAACCCAAAAGAGAGTCATCTAAATTTGTAGTTCCTATTTCTGTGGGTTTGCCTGGCCATGGTTGGAGAGGGGATGGTGTTTGGCGGTAAGCACAGGGTGTTTGGGGATCAAGGAGCCTAGATTCTCTCCCTGGATCTGTCACTAACTTGCTGCGTGACCTGAACATGTCACTTTACCTCTCTGTGCCTCAGTTTTCCCATGCATAAAAAATAAAATAAAAATAAAAGGGGATTCTAATGTTTGTAAGTGCTTTGAGATCTTTGATCAACAGGTGCTATTGGAGTGCAAAGTGTTACTCTTGCATGTTTGAGTCATGAGATAATCAATTTTAACCCAAAGTCATTGAATTATTTATATGAAGTCCATAATGCTCGAGTACCTCAGGGACATATAAGAGTTGGAGGTGCAAATATATTCCAAAAGGGTGCAACAGACACAGTGTATCCCCCTGCTTCTGTTTTTGTATATTTTTGCTACTTGGTTTTCTTGATCATAGCTATTTTGTGCTTGGTCTATGTTGTCTAAGATGCAGTATCCTGTACTAGCTTATAATATTCCCATACCAAAGTCATGGGGAAACCAACATTATTTTGTTTTTGGTTTATTTATACTATATTCTGCATACAGTACTTTAAATGCCAATTACAGTGCAATCTTTATTTATTGTAAAATTTTTAAAATGTACTTATGTACTAATTTTCCCTTGTAGCATGTTATTTTTTTGTGTTTTATACTTTTGTAATTTTAGGTCAGTTTTGTTCCTTGGCAACATCTGTAGTATTATTAATCTTCTGACATTTTCTTGTGTTTTTAAAAGATAAGAGCATCTAGTGCATTAAATGCCAAAAAAAAGAATTCATTATCAGTGATTGAAACGTTTACATGTACCCAAAAACCATAATCATCTCTTGAAAGAAAGTGCTAAGATCAATGAATTATTCTGTGTGCCTATATTGATGTAGTAAGTACTAGAGAGTTTTGTATTTTATTATTAAGTATAATAGTTTAATTAGCCTTGCAAACTGATGGCATCAAGGAAGTATATTTTTGCCAAAGTTCTGGCCTTCCAAAACTCATCCCTCTATTTAAGTGTGTGATATGCCCATTTTGACATCGCATCTGCATTTTCTGAGACAATTTCATGCAGGTGTTTCGGGGAGAAGATATTTTTTTAAGCAATGAAAATTCAACTGAGTACAAAACCCTCTTTGCAGGGTGGGGGAAGTCTTTTTTTGAAACACTTCAGAACTGCTGCTATAAAGAAATTCTCTGAATTGGTTGAATTTTTAAGAATGAATAGTACTTTAAGCCAAAATTGCTATGAGTATTTGATCTTTTTGAGACTTTCATACTGTCTAACGACCAGAAAGCTGAAGTGTATGATGAAATACAAGCTGATGGCACTTTATTTTATTGCTCTCCATTATTTGGTATTTTCATTATAATCCCTTCAGTCAGAAAATTATTACTTTCTATGGCACTGTTTTCTATCACAAATATGTATATGTGATATTGATATATAACTATATATATTGCCATTACACATGAACAATAAAATAAAGTGTTATGTTAACCTGATCCCTTTGCCCTTTTGATATATATGTTATGCAGGAGTGAGTGGCTTTCAATGCTCTGACTCTTCTCTGTGTATCAGACTCATCCCTGGCACAAGAAATTCCAGTCATGTGAAGCAAACTGCCCTTTGTCCTCAAAGAAATTGTTCAAAAAGAAAACTTTTTTAAAAGATTTTTTTTTCATATTATCTGCCTTGTTCTTATCAACTTGAAATGTTGGCATTTTCTAACCTTGTTTTGTTGGCTACAGTAATTCAGTATTCATGTCAAAATTGAGAAGTGCCCTAATTGAATGTGTTTGAATGTTATCCTTGCACAATTCTTTAAATTGAAAGACAAAATGTTTTTACCTCACTGTTGGACATACATTCCAAGCTTTTCAACTTTAGGAGAAAAAAAAAATCATATGTTTTCCTGTATTGTAAATTTTAGACTATTTCATATACATTGTATTAAAACTGCCATATCAATTTTAATGTATAGATTTTGCAAATACTATGCTATATGTAATACCTAACTGTATCTGTAGTGTATATGTAATATATTTATGCCCAATAAATGTTTTAATTCTTTCTGACTTAAGTAGGGTTTTTCTGCCATGAATAGGATTGCTTTTGTTGTTGTTGTTGTTGTTGTTGTTGTTGCTTTTTAAGTACTTAAACCACATTCCCCAGAAGTTGAAAAGTCAAATGGCTTTAGAGGCCAGGCAGGTGGCAGAGTGCATGATGCCATCTATAGAGGCAGCTACAGCTCAGCTCCTGCTGGTTGAGGTCTTGCAAGACTGCCAGCCATAATCACATATGCAGATATTTCAAAAGAAGCCAAAAATCCAGGTTCCCCCATGGGGGCCAACTAAAATGTGATTGTGGATTGTATAAGCTTTGCCAGAGGCTATTTGGATAATGTACCTCTTTGCCTGACATTTTATCTATATGCCAAGACTCAAGAGCAGATCTCCCTCTGTTCACCTGGCACACTGGCTGCTGCTTCTTCCATGACAAACTCAATTTTGATCCTCTCTTCATTCCTGTGGGTCTCAACAACAACAACAACAACAACAACAGCAATGAAGCCTAGTGTTTCTAACATGGCCATGATTTTACCATTATGGTTAGACCATTTTGCTAGAAATCCCTACTGTCTTTTTATTTCTGGGGGGAAAATGTATAGGAAAACTGTAACTCAAAACTCACTTTTTTCTATCAAGAATGGTAGTCATTCTTCTGGGTAAAGATGACAGATTGAGCACACATCAAATTTTGCATGCTTCTGACCCTCTACTAAAAATACAGTAAAGATTTTTTTTTAAGAGATGGGGTCTCACTCTGTCACCCAAGCTGGAGTGTAGTGACATGATCATAGCTCAATGCAATTATTTTGTTTTTTTTGAAGTCATAACTCCCCTCAAGACTGGGAGTAATGACAAAGAAGTTTTTAGCACCAGAATTTTGGAAACTTGACCCAAAAAAAGCTGCATTCTAATTTGTGAGAGGGAAAAATGAGCACCAATTCAATTTTTAAATTCTCAATGCAGAATACCCTAAAGGCTAAAAAATTGACAGTAGCGTATTCCTTGGAAGTGATGGTAAAGGGGGAGAGGAGCCTGAAATTGTATTGTGTGAAAGCTGTTTAAACAGCAGTTAGATCTCAAAAATTGCTCCCCATTTTTTTTTCAGCTGAACAACTTGTCCCTCCATCACCTTTGCAGAAGCCTAGAAGTTTAACTTCAGGAGAATGTTAAAATAGAAAGTCCCTGGACTGGGAGACACTGTCCACAGTTGAGAATGAAGGTACCATTTCAAAAATGGAATTCGGTGAACATAGGCATATGGGAGAACGTTAGACTCTTACCTGAAGAGCCTCATGGACTAGAAAGAAAGGTCTAAAAATCTTCAATGAAGTGGTTCAGCCAGAGCATCTTTTGGTGATACTTTCCAACCTTAGCTGTACATTAATATCTCCTGGGGAGCTTTTCAAAATTCCCATACTCTACACCAATAAAATAAGTATTGCCAGAGCATCAGTGGTTTTTAAAGCTCCCCGGGTGATTCTAGTGTTCAGCCAAGACTGAGAACCACTACAGTAAGGTGAGACTCTGAGCAGTCCCGTCATCCTTTTAGTCTTCATCTTAACCAAGGGTAACCTGCGTCTGATGAAAGCTTCTAGCATGAGTGAAAAGCCCAAAGCCAACAACTTGGAAGCATCAGAGACTACAGGGAGAAGAAGCTTCCAAAAAAAAAAAAACTATTATCTCCAAGGAGATAAGAGAAATAAGGTATCTGTAGAATAAGGATAGAATGTTATAGAAAAGAAACTCTTAAAGAACAAGAAAAATGTTCTTGAAAATTAAAAATGCAGTATAGCAGTTGGAAGCTGAAATTAAGCAAATAGCCAAAAAAAATGGAGCAAAAAGAAAGGAAAAGAAAAAAACTAAGGTCAGACCAAGACATCCAATATCCAAGTAATAAGAACTCCAGAAAGAACAGAGAAAGTGGAGAGGAGGAAATCATCAAACACATGTGTTTCTAATAAACAGAATGAAAGGGCACGAGGGTACTCTACACCATGGATGAAGATAGGACTTCTACTGAGGCATGCCATCTTGTAATTTTGAAACACTAGGACCAAGAGAACTCCCAAAGAAAAGCTGGTCACACAGAAGGATTAGGAATCAAGAATGGCATTAGACATCTCAATAGCAATACTGGAACCTGGGCATCAGTGAAGCAATTACTTCAAGATTTTGAAAGAAATAGATTTCTCACCTGCCCATTCTCAATCAAGTGTAAGGTAACATGAAGACATTTTTAGAAATGCAAGATCTCACAAATTTGCTTCCCGTGCACTCTTTCTCAGGAAACTACTAGAGGATATGCTCTCCCATGAAAGTGAATAAACCAAGAAGCATCCATGGGATTCTGCCTCCAGTGCTTTTTATTCCCATCAGAAGCCAGCTCTCTGTCCTATGCCCCAAAAGGATTTGTGCAACTACCACTTTCCCAACTCCCAACTGCAATCGCCCTGTGTGCCTTGGCGCTCTGAGCTCGTGTGCACATGCGCACACTTTCTTACAGTTACTGTGCAATGATCCTTTTAAAAAATCTCTCAGGATATTTTGCCTTGGGCTAATTAAAACTAACAGTTACTCTTTCTACAGATACCCTGTATTCGGGGTGGCAACTAAAAAAAATTCTATTAAGTGCCTCAAAAGCTGGGGGAGGAGTGTGCGCATGCGGGGAGCCAGTCTCCTTTTAACTGTGCAGCATGTAGCACGTTATCTGGCACGCAGTAGATGCTAAAAAAGATTTGTTGAATTGAACTCAACTAATTTGGGAAGAAAAAACTTGACATAGCAGTGATGTGATCCATAGGCTTCTGCTGTTTCAACCCATAATCTTTTGGCACAGGTGTGTTATTTTAAGTGCAATATTTTGATTTTTTTTGAAGTAGTTGTCAGTATTTTAAAACATGGATATTTTACACAAAATCCTGGAATTCCAGATTCTATTTGGAAGACTTGACAACTCTAGGTCTTGTTCTGGTATGGAGGTTATCACCAGAGCTGAATAGTGGCTGCCCTTGTTGGTCGGGGCATTTGCTCTGCGGTTGATCACATTTCCCACTAAATACTTGGCATGGATGTCGATATTGTCTCTTCTAATGTCTCCGTCAAAAGTGAATAAACAGGGCATCCAGAATGATGAATCCATTTCTCCATAACAACAGCAAAAGCACCAGTAAAAAAGGGCCAAAATCAACTTTTTCAGAACTCTGTGAATTAACCGAAAGTTTGCAACAATCGGAATCTTGGTAAGAACAGCTTTTGTGGCATTGTAACTCAATCTGCTTCATCCCCACTCTCTGCAGCTCCACAGTTGTCTTGAAAACCAGCAGCTGTCAGTCATGGTAGCCCTAGAAACCAGTAGTCCTGCAGCCACAGGAGGGAGCATATTGAGTTGGGAGCTCCTTAAACTGTCTCAACCCCAGAGTATTGTTACTATTTAACCTCTCTCACAGGTCCCTGGAAAAGGCCCCATTTGCAGGGTGTTGTCATTTAACCTGAGTGGGATCTGCTCTATGGGAAAAGCCCAATACCCAAGGCAATTTTTGAAAAATAATCAGTGCAGTTGTTTAACACTGCAGCTGCCTGGGCTGCGCTACTTGTTGGGGCAAACAAGAACGTGGCTAAAAACTTAAAAGGAAGACATGGGGAATGAGATATCCATATGGGGCTTTTAAAAGTTCCTGACATCGTCCTGGGTATCTAGAAGGCCATGCACGTGAGCAGGGCTGTGCACAGGCCTCCGTCTCTCATTTCTGTCTGATCTACAGGCCTTGTGCAAGCAGGAAGTGAAGGCTAAGGGAGAATTGTAACTTCCTGAGCTTTGAAAGTGTACGCCAACACACAGAGCCCCTTGACAAAGATTGGAAAATATATTGGTTCAAGGCATTTAAGGAAATCTGTGACTAATCATTAGCTGACTTTTAATCTAAACACAGATTGCAGTGGCCAGATGCAAAGGAAGAAGTCTGGAAGAATACACAACAAATTCATAATTCAGATTAACCCTAATAGGGAGTGGGGAGGTGATGGTCAAAGAGGAGTGTATCTTAACTATAATATTTTAACCTTTTAGATGAAACAAATTATGTATTATTTGTGAAATAAAAATCAATTTTTATGGCCAAAAAACCATAGCAAAGACATGGACTTCCTTCCCTTTTTCTGAGTCAAAGGATAAATACAATAAAGAATGGTTCTTAATTTTTTTTCCTAGGACTAAATGTACAGACTTTTTTATTTTCTATTCAACCAAGTTGTAAGAAATGTGTTCAATTCAGATAAACAAATTTTTTGCATATATGAGCCATTGAATGCCTTAGATTTTCTACTACAGCAGTGTTTCCCAAGACAAGGAGATATGCAAGGTAATTGTAAGTGGTACATGTCTAATCTTTTAAATTATATAATTTTTGTCATCTGTACTAAGGAAAAATATAACTGTCATACCAAAGAAAAACAAGTAGGTTAAAGTGGATATTTGATTTCATAAAAGAAATACAATAAGTAATAAATAGTTCAGGTGCTACTCAGATATGGCAGAAAGCACAGGGGTAACAATCAAAACACTGAAGTTTAAGAACAATGCACCAGGGAACACTGCCTCCTAAAATACAAATGCATCTAGGCAACACATTTATAAGCTAGCTCCTGGAAATGCATCCTTTTCATGTTCAGGTGGGAAGAGTTCTGTTTTAAGGAAAGAGGAAAGGGGGAGTGGAAATAAAAATCAGGATCCACACAGAACTGGAAGTTGAACTGGACTAGAAAGTTTCTGTAGCTGTTCCCTCCCAGCTCAATAAGCTGCTTAAACATTCCTATTTTACTGTGCATATTTCATGTTCAGTGATTCTGAATATCACAATTGAAAATTGACTTTTCAAAAGTTAAAGTTCTTTTGCCCAAACTCTAAAGGTTCTGTAATATTATTTTGCAGAACTCGATATAAGAAAATCGATTTTGGTTTTGAACTTGGCCTGGGGGGCAAGAACTATAGTATAATGGGCCTCTGCTGTTTTGTGTGCCACTCTCTCCTCTGAGCAGTGAGCTAGGGACACCCTCTCCCACCCCCAACTTCATCCATTTGGTTCTCTAGAGTTACTGTGTTCTTTCAAGACCTCTTGCCCCGCCATAAGTACATTGTTCGAGGAATGGGTCCCCAACCCACACTGGGGCCCATCCCTGGATTTGGTATTAAGACTCAAATTAGTCTCGCTCCAGTGGCTGAAACTGTAAGATGAAAAGCTCCAAAATTTGAGGCAGTTGGTTTTCTCGGTGTAGAGGAAGCTGTGTTCAGTGAGAGAAAACAATGAAGCTGGCAGGGAAAGAGGAACAAGAAAGAGACACAGAGCTGCCTTACAAGGTCCCTAGTTAAGGCCCAGTTCATTCTGTCCTCAGTTAGCTGAGACCCCCATCCCCAGTTTCCTTCTGATAAATTTTCCTTTATTTTTAAGCTAGTTGGACTTGGGTTGCTAACACCAAAAACCAAGTTTCCTGTCTAGGATAGAAAGCACTTAACACCTAATTTCCTATTGCAAAGGGGGCTTATTTAAAGTAGAGTATACTATGTGCAAAATGCACAACCTCAAAGTTTGTGAGCTGGGAATGTATTCAGATTTGGCCTTTTTATTTGTGTTTTTATTTTATTTTTTATCTTTCAAGCAATATAGACTGAACTTAGGAAAGCTACAGCGGTTTTTTTTTAAATTAAAATCTAAATAAAATGATGCTGAAGTAGAGCACTTATTAGTGAGTCCTTGGAGCATGTTAAGCACCTGACACGCGTTATCTCACTTGTGCCTCATAGCAACTCTTCGTGGTGAGTATGTCAAGTAACTTGGGCAAAGCATGTAAGTGAATGTTGACGTAGAATTCATGCCTGGCCCTACTTAATTTCTGAGGCTGGTAAACTTTACCCCTGTGCTGTACTGCCTGCAAAAAAAACCCCTCAGGATTTCTTCTGTCATTGCATTTTAACTGATGTGAACAGTTGTACTAGTGTTGGACTTTATCTTGTAAATACCATGGTGTTAAAATAAGGTTTAAACACATATTAAAAGGCCAGCAACTGTAGCCTTGACCTTCAGGCTTGAGTTCATCCTTTCACTGCCATCCTTCCCCTTCCTGATAGAAGAAAAGGCACCAGGTGTACTTATCCAAAAGTCAAATGTTTGATGCTATGAAGAACAGACTGAGTCTCTTCTCCTAAGACAAGGAGTGACAGCTCTGGGTTTTAAGACTTGGGTTCCTCCAGTGTAAGGCAGATTGAACTAACTACATCAAAGTCCTTAGCTGTATGATTCTTTGGAGGTAGTGGGCTTCAGTCCAAACTACAATTCCTTGATTGAAATAATCAGGGACAGTCTGCAAGATCCTCCACATATGTGCAGCCTCCAACTTGCTTTAGCTGAGAAAATTGGTGCCAAGCACTAAAAACATCTGACATTTGGATTGCCAAACAGCCAGTTAGGAGAGTTGCTCAGTCAGCCTCAGTACTTCTGCTCAGGGAACACCATGCTTCTACAAAGCTTATTTCAGATGCTGCCACACAGGGGTTAAGAAATTTGAAAAATGGTATAGAAAAGGCTAAAATGTGATGCCAAGGGTAAACGAAAAGCAAGTGCAGGAATGAGTTGTGAAGACATTGATGTCAGAAGGCCAAAGGAGTTTGCTGGGCTTCCCAGAACAGCCTTGATCTCCAGGAAATGGACCTGTTAATCTGTGTGCCCACCCTGGCTAAGGTCTTCAGCCTTGCAGCAATGTCAAGCCCTTTGGAAACCAATCCCTGGGATTTTTTTCCCCCTCTGCCATCAAAGATTTCTCACAGGTGCCTTCTAGGCATCTTTCTAGGTTGGTTTATTCGGCTTGCTCATTGAGAAAGGATTTGTGGTAATTTGTTACAGCAATGGAAAGTGAATACAGATTTTTAAAATATGGGATATTTGTATAATATTGGGATGAGTGAGGTGTTAAGCATAAACAAAGAAATCTAAAAGCCAGAAAGAAAAGGCTTGACATATTTAACTAATTAAAAACAGAGAAAATAGGTTGGGTGTAATGGCTCCCTCCTGTAATCCTAGCAATTTAGGAGGCCGAAGCAGAAGGATGGATTGAGGCCAGGAGTTCAAGACCAGCCTGTTCAATACAGTGAGACCACATCTCTACAAAAAATAAAAAAAAAAATAGAGAAAATAATTGCAAAACAACATTGGCAAAGAGTTAATATACCTAATTTGCAAAAGCTCATATACACTAATAAAAACAAAAACAACCCAATGTTTTTCTGAAAAATAGGCAAAGCAAATAAATGAGTAGTTTATATGTAGAAGAAAGGTAAATTACAAAAACCATAGAGAACAATGTTCAACCTTGGTACATGTTAGGAAAATTAAAAATCAAATAATGATAAACATTTAGCCCTTTGGCAAAAATTTAAAAGATCAGTGTCTTATATTGCAAAAAATATGAGGAAATAATCACATATCTCTCTGGGAAGATGTGCCTTGCTTCAGTATTTTTGGAAGGTAATCTGGAAATATTTATTAAAATTTAAAGTGAACACACACTTTAACCAATCAATCTTATATTTAGAAGTCTAAAAAAAAATAAATTTGTAAGGTATATGTGCACAGATGTTTATTTTAGTGCTGCTTGTTAAGGAAAGACAATGTATCCATCAATAGAGCAATGGATTCATATTATTGACTTTTAAATCTATTAAAAATAAATTAACATCACAAGAAAACTACAGATCTGTATCCCTTCTGAATGCAGATGCAAAAATCTTCAACAAAATACTGACAAACAGAATCCAGCAACATATGAAAAGGATTATAAACCATAACATGGATTTATCCCATAAATGCAAGGTTGGTTCAACATATAATAACCAATCAATGTAATACATAGTATTTATAGAATAAAGAACAAAACAATATCTCGATAAACACATAAAAAGCATTTGACAAAATCCGATAGTCTTTTACAATAAAAATACTCACCAAATTAGGAATAGACAGGACCATCCTCAACCTGATAACAGTGAAAGACTAAAAGCTTGTGCCCTAAGGTCAGAAACAAGTCATGGATGTTTACTCTTACTACTTCTATTAAATATTGTGCTAAGGTTCTATCTAGCGTAATTAGGCAATAAAAACAGTTTTAAAAAATCCAAATTGGAAAGGGAAAAATAAAACTGTATTTGCAGTTAACATGATCTAGTATGCAGAAAATTTTAAGGACTCCACAAAAAAAAAAAAATAGTGCTAATAAGTTCAGCAGTTTCAGGATATAATATCAATATACCAAAGTTAATTATATTTCTACACACTAACAATGAATCATCTAAAAAATGAAATTAAAACAATTCTATTTATGATAGCATCAAAAAGAAAATACTTAGGAATAAACTTAAAAGAAGTATAAGAAGTGTATAATACATTGAAAATCACAAAATATCAATGAAAGAAATTAAAGACCTAAATAAATGGAAAGATATATCATGGTCATGATTTGGAAACTTTGAAATTGTTAGATGCCAGTACTTTCCAAATGGATCTACAGATTCAGCACAATTCCTGTCAAAACTCCAGATGCCTGTTTTTTTTTTTAAAGCAATTGACAATCTGATTGCAAAATTTGTGTGGATATTCAGATTAGTGAAAAGCAATATTGGAAAAGAATGATAAAGTTGGAAAACTCACATTTCTTAATTTCAAAACTTACTGCAAAGCTACAATAATCAGGACAGTCTAGTACAGTAGAGGATAAATACATAGATGAATAAAATTGAGAGTCCAGAAATAAAACCACATAACTGGTCAACTGATTTTTGACAAAGGTTCTAAGACCAGTCAATAGGAAGGGACAGTCTTTTCATCCAATGGTGCTGGGACAACTGATATCCACATGCAAGAGAATGAATTTGGACCCCTATGTAATACTGTATACGAAAAATTAACTCAAAATGGATCAAAGACCTAAGTATATGAGCTAAAGCTATGAAATGCCTAGAAGAAAACATGAGTAAAGCTTTATGGATTAGGTAACAGTTTCTTAGATATGACACTAAAGACGTGCACACACACAAAAATATAAATTGGAATTCATCAAAACTTAAAAACATTTGTGCTTCAAGAACATCAAGAATGTCAAAAGACAACCCACAGACTAGTAGAAAATATTTGTAAATCATATATTTGATAAAGGACTTTTATAATTGAACAATAAGACAAATAACCCAGTTTAAAAATCAACAAAGGATTTGTATAGACATTTCCACAAAGAAAATATAAAAAATGGCCAATAAGTACATGAAAAGATGTTCCACATCATTAGTCATTTGGGAAATGTAAATCAAAACTGCAATGAGATATCACTTTACACCCACTAGGATGACTACACTCAAAATAACAATAACAAATATCGGTGAGGATGTGGAGAAACTGGAACCCTCATATATCGTTATTGGAAATGTAAAGTGATACAGCTGCTTTGTAAAATAGCTTGGCAATTCCTCAAAAAGTTACACATAAAATTACCTTAGAACCAGCAATTCCATTCCTAGGAGTATACCTAAGAGAAATGATAACATGCCTACACAAAATTTGTTCAAAAATGTTCATAGCAGCATTATTTATAACAGCTAAATGTCCATCAACTGATGAGTGTATAAACAAAATGTGGTATCTCCTTACAATGAAATATTATTTGGCCATAGAAAGGAATGAACTACTACATACTACATACTGCATACATACTACAACATGTATAAACCTTGAAAATATTATGTTAAGTGAAAGAATTAAGACACAAAAGGCCACATATTGTATAATTCCATTTATATGAAATATCTGGAATGAAATCTATAGAGACAAAAAGATTAATAGTTGTCAGGGACTGGGGGTAGGACAAATGGGAAGTAAATGATAATGGATATAATAGTTTTTTGGGGGGAGGATGACAAAAATGTTCTGAAATCAGGTAATGAGGATTGCTGTACACCTTGTGAATATCCTGAAAACTACTTAGTTATAAGGTTTAAAGGGGTAAATTTTATGGTCAATTATATCTCAATAAAAAATGGGAAAATGAATTAGACCATTTTTACTGGGCTGGAAATATATCCCCAATTTATTATAAGATGAAATAAATACTAGCCTGGAAGAGTATGGAAGGATTGTCAAACTGTTAATATTGACTACCTGAGTTAAGAGTAAGTGGAAAAGGAGAGTAAGAACTGTTTTCTTCTGTATTGCTTGACTTGCTATAAACATGTAGTGAATAGTTTACAAGAACAACTAAAAATATATACATCCTTACTTAAAAAGTGAGTACAAAATCCTGGCACTTAGCAAGTTTGAAACATTCAGTCATTACACAAGAAGTCATTTAGTTACTCCAGGCCTCAGTGTCCTCCTGTAAAAAATGGGTTGGACTGGATTGCAACAAGGATGTAGAGAGAGTCTTCAAACATCCCCAACTGCCAGGGAGCAAATAAGAAAGGCAAAGCTAGACATGTGTGTTTTGGAAAACTCCCCAGGTGATTGAGTCTCTTTTGTTGTAATATCCTGCCCACCCCAGGCCACCCACCCACAATACTCCCTGATATGAACCTTTCAGATTTTAAAGAAAAAAATCTCTTCTAAATATTCTCTATGACTCCTTCACTTGAAGGTCAAAGCCCGCACAATAATGCATTAGCCTTACTCTCCATTACCTGCAGAAGTGGAAAGACAGTGGGCTTCGGAATCACCACGTGGGTCAAGATCCTGGCTTGACCACTGTATATTCAACTATTTGTGTATAACAAACTACCCCAAAACTCAGTGGCTTAAAACAATCTGGTGGCCCCAGGAGTCCTTTGCAAGAACAGTTTCCAAAAAGACAGGGTAGGAGACAGACTGCAGGGAGTAAAAAATGAATGGTGATTGGGACCTGTAAACAGTGTAGTCTGGGGTAAAGGGGAGAAGAGAACAGCAGCTGGTCAGGGAAGCAAGATTAAAGAAAGGGTGTGGGTGAGTGGTTAGTTTTTGTTTAGTAAAATAGGAAAGACAGGCATCTGGTAGACCCAAAGGAAGATGCTAATCTAGAGGAAGCAATTGAAGGAAGATACAGGGGAAGGTATAATCACTGTAGCAATGTTCCATAGAAGATGAAATGAATAAGAACTGAATGATCAACTGAAGGATTTAACCTTAGAAACTAGAAGAAATATGTCTTCATTTGAGACAAAAGATGAGGAGAAATGATGGGTGCACACAGGGCTAAGTATAGAAATGGAGGAGAGGGTGATGAGAAAATTCATGTTTTCAGGGCCTCTGTTCTTTCAGTGAGAGAAGGAGTGAGTCATCTTTAGAGAGTAAGTGAATGAGTCATCCTTAAAGAGTAGGGTAAGGTTATGGTTTGGAGCCTGGGGAGAGAAGGCAGGGTTTAGAACAGGAAGAGATGCTTTAAGTAGCCTTCATGGAGATGCCTATCAGCCATCATCAATTTTCTCTAGCAAAGATGGGACCCAAGGAACAGTGTCAAGAAAATGAATGACCAGGACTTAATGAGGATTTTAATATTATCCCAGGAGGTCAGACCCCTAGGAAGAGAAAAGAATCTTCTCAGAGATATGAAAAAGGAAAGTTAGAGGCACAATAAGTTGAAGATTACAAGAGATGTGAGTGACATGGCCTGCAAAGTGAGAGCTAGAAAAAGCAGAACAAAGCTTCTGTTAGTAGCAAACATTTATTAAGCACTTGCTGGGTTCCCAGCATGGAGCTAAGCCTCTTATAAGCTTTATTTCATTTAGTTATTACAACAATTCTTTATAAGATATTATAATTCTCATTTTACTGACAGGGAAACGGAGCTTTAGAGAGGTTATTTTCTCAAGGTTACTGTGGCAGATATTTTTCAAATATAGCTGCAATCATATCTCCCATCCTCTACAATGTGGCCTTACCACTCCCTCCTCAAAGGGTAGAGTCTAATTTCCCTACTCCTAAATCTGGATGGGGTTGTGACTGTTTTGACCAATGGAATGTGGCCAGAACACCTCTATGTAGTTTCTGAGGTTTTGTCATAAAATGCCACACATCCACCACCTGGTCCATTGGAACACTTCCTCCGGCAGAAGACAACAACCATGTAAGAACTTTGACATTCCAAAGGCCACCATGCTGGAGCAACACCTGAACATGGTGGAGCTCCCAGCCAGCAGCCAGCATCACCACCACTCATCTAAGTGAGCCAGCTTCGTCTCGAATCTCTTCAACCTAGTCGAGCTTTCAGATGACTGCAGCCCCAGGCAGCATGTGACTGCAACCTCATAAGAGACCCCAAGCAAAAAATGCCCAGCTCAGCCCTTCCTGAAATTCTGATCCACGAAATCATGAGCAAAATAAAATGATTGTTGCTTTACAAGTTTTGGGGTAATTATTAAGCAGCAAATGTAATCAGGATAGTCTCACGACATCACAAAACAACAGAGCCAAGATTCAAATACAAACTTGTCTGATTCTGGAGCCCAGCTCTTAATTGCTTCATTCTCCTTCATATCCCTCTTTGCATATCCCCTGCCTCTAGCAGTTCTCACCTCAGAGCATATGTTGTACAAATATGTTATCAGTTCTTAGATACCTTGTTCTCGCCTTTTTTCTCTATTCCATTTCCTAGCAAATTTATATAACATAATGTGTCATTGTCCAACATTGATAAAACATAGCATTAGTTATTAAAACTATCACATTATTGCCAAGTAATCTTCACACAATCACATCCTGTTACTTTAATGCTTTGGCATTAAAAAAAACCCTTAAATGTCCAAGCTTTGAGAATAATGCCATGTCTTCCTTTTATACAGATTAATAAGAAATTACCTGAGTCTTCCTATTTCTCTGTTGGATTTTTTGCTAGACATATTGAACTTAAGGAGGCCAAAAGCACAATAGACATAGAGAACATAAATGACCTATTTTGACTGAGAGAATCATGAATTAAGGAGAGTCGAAAGTTTGAATTTGTACAGAACCTAGATATGATAATCTTTAGGTGGTTTCCTCTCAGTATTACCACTACTTTAAACAATAAGGCACCTTTGGGATGCTCTATCCATCTTGAAAGCATTTGTGTTGGCAGACAGCAGAACATGCTAGGAATCATGAAGCAAATTAAATGTCAAGCAGAAATGAGTCAATGTGTCCTGTGTTTCATTAGCACCATCCAGTGAAGTCGCAAATCCTGCCTGAATTGAAATCTAAGCCACGTCATGATCACAGGGTCTGTGCTTGGCTCTGTTTTCCTCCTGAATCCTAAAGGGCTAAGTTACTACTGAACTAAAAAAAACAAGGCTATCTTTGAGTCATCAGTGTCATTTTAAACACCCTTTGGTCAGTACCTGTCTCTGTTACTTCTGCTACTTGCTTGTCACTAAGGTAAACTAGGCAGCCTGTTTTTGTATAAAAAGGGAGCAGGACATTATTGCTCAAACACTCCATCCTCTTCATTACTATTTCATTACTAGATTTCTTCTCTATTATTCCTAAGCTATACCCCTAATCTTGACATGAGCAATTGACATAACTTTCATCAAAATAATCTTCCACAGCATCATCCAAAGGGGATCACTCCAGAGTCAAGGGTCTGGAGCCCATGTGAGCCACCTGAGCCCAGGATGATGGCTTTATGGTCAGCAGCAGAATCCAGCTCCTCCTCACTACATTCCAAAATCCTACCATCTCTTTTTCCTTCTTCACCAATTTGTCCCCTGCTTTCCTGTGCCTCTAAGATAACAGCAGATTTACAAACAGGCTATTAGAGTAGTGAGATAATATTGTGAAATAGCAAACATACATAATTTGAAAATCATAAGCAGAATAGGTCTTGGGGGATAATCATGTGATTATAAGCCTCATATTTCACTGTTTGATGTTTATTACTTCACCAGCTGAAGATTTGGGGACAGAAAACACAAATAATGTGAATTCTAGAGGTTCTGATTTATCATTTTACTCATGACAATAGCAGTTTTGCTTTGCTTTCAGTTCTCCAAAGATGCCCTTGGCCCCTGGATACCAGGTTTCTTATTTTATTTCTGGAATTTTGGGTTGAGGAGACTAGGATGGTGGTTAAGAGCAAGGATGTAGAGTCCTACTGAGAATTTGTGGCCTCTTTTTTTTCCTAATCAAAATGGCTAGAAACTTTTCAACTTTTTGGATTTTCTCAAAGAATCACGGTTTCACTGAGTTTCTCTATTATTTTCCTGGTTTCTGTTTTATTTATTTATGTTTTGATATTTATTATTTCATTTCTTCCACTGACTTTGGGATTAATTTTCTAGTTTCTTAGGTGGAAGCTGAGATTATTACTGAGACCTTGCTTTAGTCTAGTTTAGGAAGTTTAGTCCTCTACGTATGCTTTAGTGGCATTCCACAAATTTTGAAATGTGCTTTCCTGGTTATTTAGCTTAAAATACTTTGTAATTTCCCTTTTGATGTCTACTTTGATCTATGGATTATTCATAAATGTGTTATTTGGAAGAGGGGGCAGAGCAAGATAGCTGAATAGAAATCTCCAGCAATTGTCCCTCCATACAAACTCCAAATTCAACAACTGTCCACACAAAAAAGCACCTTCAGAAGAACCAGAAATCAGGTGAGCGATCATAGTACCTAGTTTTAACACTATACTAAGGAAACAACCACTAAAGAGGGCAGAAAAGACAGTCTTGCATTGCCTACACCACCCCTCCATCATCACCCAGAGGTGCTGCACCAGCACGCCAAGTAGAGAGAGAATTGTGTGCCCAGGAGGGAGAGTGACGTGACTATGGGACTTTGCACTGGAACTCAGGCTCATCCTGTCAACATGGGAACACAGCACAGAGCAGAATTCTGTCAGCCCTCACAGAGGGAGCATTTAGACCAGTCTGGCCAGAGGGAAATTGTTCTAAAACCAAGTTCTGGCTAGCCTCACTACCAACTGATAAAAAGTGGCCTGGGGCCTGGAATAAATTTGTAAGGCAGTCAGGCCACAAAGACTGCAGTCCTTGGGCAATTCCTGCAGCTGTGAAGGCTCAGAGCCAGTAGAGTTGGGGTGCATGTGACCCAGTGAGACACCAGCAACAGTGGCCAAGCCAGTGCCTATGTTAACCCTCCCCCAATTCCAGGCACTGCAGCTCAGAGATAGTCTTATTCCACTTGGGGAAAGGAAAGAGAAAAAGCATTTGATAAAATTCAACATCCTTTCATGATCAAAACTCTCAAAAAACCAGTAATAGGAGGAACTTACCTCAACATAATAAAAGCCATGTATGACAGATCCACAACTAATATCATATTGAATGGGGGAAAACTGAAAGCCTTTCCTCTAAGATTTGGAACAAGGAAGCCCATTTCACCACTGTTATTCAACATAGTAGTGGAAGTTCTAGCTAGAGCAATCAGACAAGAGAAAGAAATAAAGGCATACAAATTGGAAAGGAGGAAGTCAAATTATCCTTGTTTGCAGACAATATGATCTTATATCTAGAGAAACCTAAAGACTTACAAAAAAAACTGTTAGAACTCATAAACAAATTGAATACAGTTGAAGGATACAAAACCAACATAAAAATATCAGCAGCATTTCCATATGCCAACAGCAAACAATCTGAAAATGGAACCAAGAAAGTAATCCCATTTACAATAGCTACAAATAAAACAAAATACCTATGGCTAAATTTAAACAAAGAAGTGAAAGATCTCTATAATGAAAACTGTAAAACATTGAAGAAAGAAACTGAAGAGTACACAAAAAAATGGAAAGATATTCCATGCTCATGGATTGGAAGAATCAATATTGTCAAAATGCCCATAATACTCAAAGCAATCTACAGATTCAATGTAATCCCCATCAAAATACCAATGATATTCTTCACAGAAATAGAAAAAATAATCCTGAAATTTATATGGAACCACAAAAGACCCAGAATTGCCAAAACTATCCTGAGCAAAAAGAACAAAACTGCAGGAATCACATTACCTGACTTCAAATTATATTACAGGGCTATAGTAACCAAAATAGCATGGTACTGCTGCAAAAACAGATACATAGACCAATAGAACAGAATAGAGAACCCAGAAATAAATCCACACATTTTTACCAAACTTATCTTCAACAAAGGTGCCAAGAACATAGTAGGAAAAGGATAGTCTCTTTAATAAATAGTGCTGGGGAAACTGGATAGCCCTATGCAGAAGAATCAAACTAGACCCTTATCTCTCACCATATACAAAAATCAAATCAAAATGAATTAAATTTAAGGCCTGAAACTATAAAACTACTGAAAGAAAACATTGGGAAAACACTTCAGAACATTGGTCTGGGCAAGGACTTCTTGAATAATACCCACAAAACACAGATAACCAAAGCAAAATTGGACAAATGGGGTCACATCAAGCTAAAAACCTTCTGTGAAGCAAAGAAATAATCAACAGAGTGAAAAGATGACTCACAGGATGGGAGAAAATATTTGCAAACTACCTATCTGACAAGACATTAATAACTAGAATCTATAAGGAGCTCCAACATCTCAATAGGAAAAAAATTTAATTATCCAATTAAAATAGGCAAAGGATCTCAATAGATATTTCTCAAAAGACATACAAATAGTCAACAGGTATATGAAAACATGCTAAACATCATTAGTCATCAGAGAAATGCAAATAAAAGCTATAATGAGATATCATCTCACCCCAGTTAAAATGGCTTTTATCAAAAAGACAGGCAATAATGAATGCTGGCAAGGATGTGCAAAAAAGGAAAACCCTTGTACACTGTTGGTGGGAATGTAAATTAGTAAAACCATTATGAAGAATGGTTTGGAGGTTCCTCAAAACTAAAAATAGAACTACCATATGACCCAGCAATCCCACAACTGGGTATATATCCAAAGGAGGGTAAAACAGTATATCAAAAAGATATCTGTACTCCCATGTTTATTGCAGCACTATTCACGATAGCCAAGATTTGGAGTCAACCTAAGTCCAATTATTCCAGCACCATTTGTCAAAAAAGATTATCCTTTACCTATTAAATTGCGTTGGCATCTTTGTTCAAAATCAATTAATCATGTATGTGTAGGTCTATTTTTAGACTCTGTATTCTATGCCATTGTTCTACATTTCCATTTTCATGGCCATGATAATTGTCTTGATTAATGTCAATTTAGTGTAAGTCGTAAAATCAAGTAATATGAGTCTTCCACTTTTGTTCTTTTCAAATTACTTTGCATATTCTAGGTAATTTATATTTCCATATAAATTTTATAATCTGCTTGTTAATTTGCACAAAAAACACTGCAGGTATTTGGACTGGAATTGCATTGAATCTATAGATCTGTTGGGGGAGAATTTATATCTAAATAATATTGAGTTTTCTACCATGGTCATGATATTTAATTGAGTCTTCTTTAATTTTCTCATCATTGTTTTGGTAGTTTTTTGGGTACAAACCTTCCACACATTTTGTTAAATTTCTCCCTAGATATTTAATGGTGTTTTTTAATGCCATTGGAAATTGTACTTTTTCCTTTCATTATCTAGATATTCCTCGTCAGTATAGAGAAATATATTTGATTTTTGGATATTAGTCTTATATTCTGCTACCTTGACAAACTCATTAATTTTAGTAGCTTTTTTTCTTTTCTTGGTAAATTCATTGAGATTTTCTACATAGAAGACCATGCCATCTGGGAATAAACATAGTTTTACTTCTTTTTCCAATCTGCATGCCTCATATATTTTTTCTTCCTTATTCTACAGGTAAGGACATTCAAGACAATACCTCATTCCCAATCTTAGAGGGAAAAGTATTAGTCTTTTATCATTAAATATGGTGTTACCTATAGATGTCCTTTATTGAGTTGAGGAGGTTCCCTTCTATTTCTAGAGTGCTGAGCATTTTGATCATGAATAGATATTAAATTCTGTCAAATGCTTTGACTGTACATATTGAGATAATTATGTATTTTTCAGTTATTTTTAGCATCTACAAATGTTTATGTTTTATGACATATACAGCATTTTAAATTGTCTTATTTATTTATTTATTTAATTGCTTGTCTTTCTTCTTTAATAAAATAGAAGTACCACAAGAGCACAAACTATCTTTCTAATACTATATCCTCAGTGCCTAGAACACTGCCTGAAACAGAGTGGGCACTAGGTAAATATTTATTGAATAAGTGAATTTATATATGAATGTATGGATAATGCTTAGCATATGATATTCTTTTTGTGCAACTAGTTATCTACCACCTTCGTTAAATATTGAGGCCCTGGAGGTCAGAAAATGTCCCACTCATTTTTTTTTGTTTCCCACAGCACCTAACCTAAGGTTTGGGATTGAGTATCCGTCAACATTTATTAATATGAATTTGAAAGTATTTGAACAGAAACACTTCACATGATAATTGAAGCATCTTTCTATTCCTTCCTAGTGCACAGCAGAGGGCTACAGGGAATCAGGAGAAAAGGGTGGCATGGCAGAGTGGCATCAACTCTCTCCCCTTCCCCTGGCTCTTTTCTCCTCAGATTCTGCCCTGTTGGGTAGGGCCCAGACATTTTTTTTTTTCTCCTGAGTATCCAGCTTAGCATTTGAAGCCAATAAAATTGATCCCTAGATGATGATTATCTTTTGTAACAATCAAACTCTAATCTCAGATTCAAATCCCAATTCCTCTGTTACCAACCTGAGTACCCTCCGCAAGCCGTATCACCTTACAGAGCTGTGCGAGGCTTCACCTTCATGGTAAGGAAGGATCCTGCTTCACAGGGTTGTTGTGGGACAGTTAAAGAGGGACTGTGAAAGGGATGACGTAGGTAGCAATGCCCAATTTTTAATTAAAAGATGAAACCTGAGACTCATTTCTCTATGCGATTTAGGGTATAAGAGTCACAACAAACCATTACAAGTTGTATTTTTGTAAGATTGTGCCATACAGACCTCAACAGAGATTCTTCTAGTACTGTTACACAATTTAAAAATCATAGTTTCTTTGGTAGATGTTTCCTCAATCATTCCACAAATATATATGAAACAATTTCATTTTGGCAAGACCGTTCTAACTACAAAGGAAAATTAAGGAGGAAAACCCTTATCGTGTGGATTTACATTCTAATGGTAGAGCCAAACATGTTAAACAGATAATTACCTCTGCATGATAAATACAATGAGAGAGAAATGATCTGGATATTTGTACCATTGTATCCTAGAGAGAGGACCCCTAGAGGTGGTGTCAGTGATGGATTTTAGAAAGTAATTCCTGAGATGTGTCTTAAAGAATAAGTAAACACTCAGCGTATATTGAATGAATGTTGCTTATCCCATTCTACTTAGTATTAAAGTTCCTGGAAGGCAGAGCCCAGCAAGGAAATGAGGAAGGGAGAGAGATGTCTATGGAGGAACTACCAGCATTTAATTTCGAGGATGCCAAATAGGAGACTAGGAGAGGAGAAAATGTAGCAGAAGAATTGACTCAAAGGACTTCAGGTCACAGGAGACCACGTATACTTCACAGTGCTCAGACATTTTTGTGCTAGAGATGGGGAGTCACAGAAGAAAGGACCGACCTGGGCAGGCCTCAGCTTAGATGGATCACTCCAGGTGAGATTTTTTTTTTTAAGTCTTTGAAGTGACTACAGATGAACTTGAGATGTGGATGTTGTCCATGCCCCATTCCTACTCCCACTCCCCATGGTTCTTTGGGAATGATGATAAAAAGTTAGTCTACAACACGGAAGTTTTTGTTTGATTTTGGCATGTCATCTGTATGGACCCGGGAATAGGCTTCTAGTTATGATCCACCTTTCTCCCAGGGTTACTTTCGTGCTGTTTAAGTATTCCTCTCTCCTGTTCTCTTGTTTTCTTTGCTTGGTCATAACTTCTGGCTCCATGAAACTTGGCTTATATTAACACATGGCTTAAATTTTTTTTAACTTCAGTCCTGACTGCATATGATTTCAAAACTCCAGGGCTCAATACAAACTCACCTTAGTTTCTGAGTGTATTAGTTCAAAATTTCAAGACAATATAACTGGCCCAAGTCATCTGTCTATGAATGAACTATTTTGGGGTCAAATGATTATCCCTGGTTGGACCACCTGTGGCTAGAAAGTACAGATTCCCATAGTATAAAATGGCTGCCTAGGTCTGTTTTCCAAGAATGGCCTTAGGCAGGGGCAATCCTCTCTGCCTGTGGTATGAGCAGAGGAGATAGAAGTTCAGGGAATCACTTGAATAGGAAGAGCAGACTTGGAAGTGGAAGTGGTGAAGAAATCCAAGAAGCAATGGGGAAGGTAGAAAGGAAGAAGGTGAAGGTTGGTACCACACATGTAAGGTTGGCCCTGGTTCTGAGGATAGAAAAGCAATAGAAATTGGAGGGAATTTTTCTTGGTAGACTTTTGATGGCAGAAAAAATAATTGGCCCATAAGAGGCAATGCAGCTGGAGTTTGAGGTTTTAGCCATCTAGGAACTTCTAGATTCTTGCCAAAAGTGACCCATTTACTGGCAATATTAAACAATACCTGAGATCTTGTTAGAAATGCAGAATTTCCCACCCACCCCAGACCTACTGAATGAGACTCTGCATTTAACAAGATCTCCAGGTAATTCATGTGCACATTAAAGTTTGATAAGTACTGCCTAGGTTCTAATAGGAAGACTGCAAAGTCTTAACTGATGGGAAAAAGATGTGTTTAGGCTGGTGCAGTGGCTCATGCTATAATCCTAGTGCTTTGAGGGGCCAGAGCGGGAGGATTGCTTGAGGCCACAAGTTTGAGACCAGCCAGGGAACACAACAAGAACCCATCTCTACAAAAATTTTAAAAATTAACTGGGTGTGATGGCACACACCTGTAGTCTTAGCTACTTGGGAGGCTACCTGGGCAATGGAGCAAGACCCTGTCTCAAAAACAAAAACAAAAATAAAACCTAAAAAAGAATATGTTTAAGATGGAAGAAACCCTGAACTAAGAGTCAGAAGCTCCCCTGTCTAATCTCAGCTCCTCCACAACTGTTCTCCACAGCCATCTCTGTGGCCTTTCATATTTTCTTTTGTATTTTTTCAGTCTGAAATGCCCTTTCATTTATTAACAGATATTCATATGGCATGAACCCTCAGTTCCTTTAGGTCTGTACTTTACAGGAAACTAAAACAGGGTAAGGGGAATAGGAAGGTGCTATACTACACAGGCTGCTCAAGGAAGATTTTTTGTTTTTCTTTTTTAAATAATTGGATGTTGACAAGTTATAATTGTATATGTTTATGGGGTACAAAGCTATGTTATGATACATGTATACAATGTGGAATGATTGAATCAAGCTCATTAACATATCACCTCAAATATTTATTATTTCTTCCTCTTGTCTAACTGAAACATTGTATCCTTTGATCAACATCTTCCTATTCCTCCCACTCCTCAGCCTTTGGTAAGCACCATTCTACTCTTTGCTTTCATGTGTTCAGTATTTTTTACCTTCCATAGATAAGTGAGATCATGCAGTATTTGTCTGCCTGTTCTGGGTTTATTTCACTCAGCATAATGTCCTCCAGGTTTATCCATATTGTCATAAATGACATAATTTCCCTCTTTTTCAAGGCTGACTGGCATTCCTTTGTATATGTATACCACATTTTCTTTATCATTCATCAGTTGATGGGCACTTAGGTTGAATCCATAACTTGGCTATTGTGAATAGTGCTGCAATAAACACGGGAGTGCAGATGTCTCTTTGACATACTGATTTCAAATCCTTTGGATATATATCCACATGTGGGATTACTGGATCACATAGTAATTCTATTTTTAGTTTCTTGAGGAAACTCCATACTGTTTTCCATAATGGCTGCATTAATTTACATTCCCACCAACAGTGTACTAGGATTCCCTTTTCTTCCCATCCTCACCAACACTTGTTATATTTCATCTTTTTGATAATAGCCATTCTGACAGGCATGAGGTACTCATAATATCTCATTGTGTTTTTAACTTGCATTTCCCTAATGATTAGTGATGTAGAGCATTTATAGGTATCTGTTGGCCACTTGAATGTCTTCTTTTGAGCAATGTGTATTCAGGTCCTTTGCCCGTTTTTTAATTGGGTTATTTGTTTTATTGCTATTGAGTTGTTTGAGTTCCTTATTGATATGGTTTGGATGTTTGGCCTCTCCAAATCTCATGTTGAAATTTGATCCCCATTATTGAATGTGGGGCCTGTTGGGAGGAGTTTGGGTCATAGGGGCAGATCCCTCATGAATGGCTTGGTACCCTTCCCATAGTAATGAGTGAGTTTTTGCTTAAATAACTCATGCTGAGAGCTGGTTGTTTAAAAGAACCTGGCACCTCCTCTTCTCTCTCTTGCTCCTGCTCTCACCATGTGACATACTTGCTCTCCCTTCACCTTGCACCTTGACTGGAAGCTCCCTGAAGCCCTCACCAGAAGCAGATGCTGACACCATGCTGCTTGTACAGCCTGCAGAACCGTGAGCCAAATAAACTATTTTCTTCATAAATTGCTCAGCCTCAGATATTTCTTTTATAGCAACACAAAACAAACTAACACATTTATATTTTGGATATTAACCTCTTATCAGTTGCATGACTTGTAAATATTTTCTCCCATTCCATAAGTTGCCTTTTCACTTTGGTAATTGTTTTCTCTGCTGTGCAGAGGCCTTTTAGTTTGATATAATCCTATTTGTCTATTTTTGTTTTTGTTATCAGAGCTTTTGGGGCCAAATCTAAAAAATCATTGCCCAGATCAATGTCATATAGTTTTAGGGAAGGCTTTTCTTGTTCTTTTCTCAATTTCAAATATTAAGGGGGTACAAGCATTTTTATTACATGGGTGAATTGTATAATGCAGAAGTCAGGGCTTTTAGTGTACTTGTCACCAGAATAGTGTTCTTTATACCTGATAGGTAAGATTTTATCGCTCATCTGTCTTCCACTATTCCCCCTTCTTGGTTTCCAATGTCCTTAACACCTTTTTGTGCCTGTGTGTACCCATCATTTAGCTCCCACTGATTATTGAGAACATGTGGTGTTTGTTTTTCCATTCCTGAGATACTTCACTCAGGATAATGGTCTCCATTTCCATCCAAGTTGTTGCAAATGACATTGTTTCATTCCTTTTTATGGCTGAGTAGTACCCCATGGTGTATATATATATGTGTGCGTGTGTGTTTGTGTATATGTGTGTATGTGTATATATATATATATCAGATTTTCTTTATCTATTCATCAATTGATGGGATCTTAGGTTGTTTCCATATCTTTGCAATTGTCAATTGTGTTGCAATAAATATTCAAGTGCAGGTTTCTTTTTTAATAAAATGACTTCTTTTCCTTTTGGTAAACACTCAGTAGTGGAATTACTGGATTGAATGGTAAGTCTGCTTTTATTTCTTTGAGAAACCTCCATACTGTTTTCCATAGAGATTGTATTGATTTTCCATCCCACCAACAGTGAATAAGTGTTCCTTTTTTACTGCATCCATGTCATCATCTATTGTTTTTGACTTTTAAATAATGGCCATTCTGACAAGGGTAAGGTGCTATGTCCTTGTGATTTTAATTTGCATTTCCCTGATGATTAGTGGTGTTGAGCATTTTAAAAATATGTTTCTTGGCCATTTGTCTATCTTCTTTTGAAAAAACTCTGTTCATATCTTTTGCCCACTTTTTGATGGGATTATTTGTTTTTTTGTTGCTGATTTGTTTGAGTTCTTTATATTATAGACTCTGGATATTAGCCTTTTGTCAGATGTATAGTTTACAAATATTCTCTCCCATTCTGTAGGTTATCTGTTTACTCTATTGATTATTTCCTTTGCTGTGCAGAAATTTTTTAACTTAATTAAGTCCCATTTATTTATTTTTGTTGTTGCCATATTTACCTTTTGGATCTTAATCATAAATTCTTTGCCTAGGCTAATGTCTAGAAGAGTTTTACCTACATTTTCTTCTAGAATTATTATAGTTTATTTCATTCCTTAGATTTAAGTCTTTAATCCATCTTGAATTAATTTTTGCATGTGGTGAGAGATACGGATCCTATTTCATTCTTCTGCATGTGGCTATCCAATTTTCCTAGCACCACTTATTGAATAAGGTATCCCTTCCCCAGTGTATGTTTTTGTCTGCTTTGCTGAAAATCAGTTGATCATACCTAAATGGTTTTATTTCTGGGTTCTCTATTCTATTTCACCGGTCTATATCTCTACTTTTATACCAGTACCCTACTGTTTTAGTTACTCTGGAATTGTGGTACAATTTGAAGCCAGATAATGTGATGCCTCCTGATTTGTTCTTTTGGCTTAGGATTCCTTTGACTATTTGGGCTATTTTTTTATTTCATATGAAGCTTAGGATTATTTTTTCTAGATCTGTGAATATGATATTGATATTTTGATGGAAATTGCATTGAATCTGTAAATCACTTTGGATTGTATGAACATTTTAATGATGTTGATTCTTCCAATCCATGGGCATGGGATGTTCTTCTATTTGTTTGTTTCATCTATGTTTTCTTTCATCAGTGTTTTGTACTTCCCCTTGTAGACATCTTTCACTTCCTTGATTAAGTACATTCCTAAATATTTTATTTTCTTTGCAGCTACTATAAATGGTATAGAGCTCTTAATTTGATTCTCAGCTTGACTGTTATTAGTATACAGAAATGCTACTAATTTGTATGCACTGATTTTGTAACCTGAGACTTTGCTGAATTTATTTACCAATTTTAGGAACTTTTGATGGATTCTTTAGGGTTTTCTAGCTATGAGATCATATCATCAGCAAACAGAGATAGTTTGACCTACTCTTTCTCAATTTAGATGCCCTTTATTTCTTTATCTTGCCGGATTGCTCTGGCTAGGACTTCCAGTACTATGTTGAATAGAAGTGATGATGGTGAGCACCCTTGTCTTGTTCTGATTCTTAAGGGGAATGTTTTCAACTTTTCTCCATTCAGTATGGTGTTGGCTGTGGGTTTGTTACATATGGCTTTTATAATTTTGAGATGTATTCCTTCTATGCCTAATTTGTTAAGGGTTTTTATCATGAAAGGGTGTTGGATTTTATCAAATGGTTTTTCTACATCTATTGAGATGATCATATGGTGTTTGTTTTTACTTCTATTTATGTGGTGAATCACATTTATTGATTTGCATATGTTGAACCATCCTTGAATCCCTGGGATGAAACTCCCTTGATCATGGTGAGTTGTCTTTTTGATGCCCTGTTGAATTTGGTTTATTAGCATTTTATTGAGGATTTTTGCATCTATGTTCATAAGGGATATTGGTCTGTAGTTTTCTTTTTTTGTTATGTTTTTTCCTGACTTTGATATCAAGGTGATTCTGGCTTCATAAAATGAGTTAGGGAGGATTCCCTGAGGAGGCTTTTCTTGTATTTGAGCAGATAGCTGAAGCAACTGAGGGTTCAAGTTATGTGAATATTTGTTAATGAATGAAAGAACATTTCAAGCTGGAAAAACAGAGAATGAAAGAAAATAACATAAAAGTCCATTGGAAGGGGGTAAGTAAATTATAGCCAATACATTTAAGAGAAAACTATGCAAACATTAAGAAAGTTGATATCTATTAGTACTCAGTAGCATGGAAAGATTTCTTTAATGATTTCTTGAGTTAAAAACAAGCAAGCGCACAGTGTTATTCTATTGATATAAAAGTGTGTGTGTATGACTATGTGTTTGTGTGTGGAAACAATGTATGTATAGAGAAGTATCTAGAAAGATGGCTACAAAATGCTTACAATGGTGATTTCTCAGACAAACACAAAAATAAAGATGATTGAATGATATTTATTGCCTGTCTCTCTACATAGAATGTAAACTCTATGAAAACAGGAACTTTGCTGTGTTCACTACACCATTCCTGTTGTCTAGGTACATAGTAGGTACTCCACAGATATTTTTAAATGAATAAATGAAAAAGAAAGAAAATATAGAGCATATATAGGGACCAAATAATAGTTCAGATTACTGGATTTCAGAGGCATATAGGGGAGCAAAGGAGATCAGTAGATGTGTAAGCAGGTGTGATTGGGCAGAGCCTTGAATCTCAGCATAAAACTGGACTTTATTCTTCAGGAATGAAGGGATGGAGGATGGATATCATGTGATTTCATACCACTCCATAGCCTGAAGGATGTTCTTCACCACCATCTCTCACTACAAAGCAAACAAACAAACTCACTCCCCATGAATAAACAAGACATTCACACAACTATCAGGCTCCTAACTGATGGAGAGTTTAGAACCAGCTAGGGCTCTAGGGCTTAACATTCTCTTGCTGGCTGATGAAGGCCAAGAAAACAAAGTGATGATGTTTCTGTTTCCCCATTTCAATCTGTTTGCCACCATCTGCTATGCTGATTTCCATGATGGCTGCCATGGTGAAGGCAGAAAAGGAATGGTCCAGGAAACCAGAGACTCATCAATGCTAACACAAGATAGACTCACAGCCCTGAGGTCAAGAGGAATTTTCTTTCTGATAGTTTATCTTCAGAAATACTAGAACTTTGCACTTTTTATACTGAGGATTTGTGTGGGCAAGAACAGACGACTGAATTGGTTCCATTGGCCAACACTTTGTGTGTGGAAAAAATACTACACCATTGTCTCGAGGATTTTTCTCCCTTTGAGAAGTCCTTAATTATTATTAAAAAGAGGTTTCCTGTTATTCACCCTGTCTCCTTCAACCCAACTCCACTAGCAGACAGACTAGTCTTTACATGCGAATACTACCCCACCACTCTCCTACTCCACACCCTTTATTTGCTCTACATTGCTTAGGATAACAGTCAAAGTCCCTGGCATGACCTTTGAAACCCTGCCTATTGCTGGGGCAGTGTCCACCTTAGGCCCTCTCTCTCTTGCCCTTTAGGCTCTAGCTCTCTGATCTTCCTTCAGCTCCTCAAATATATTATGTTGCTTCCTAACTCAGACCTTTTCCATGATGTTTTTTATGCCTAGACTTGTACCCCTCCCTTCAACAATCTGATCAGCTCCCACTCTTCCTTCACATTTTGGTATAAATGTCACTACCCCAGGGACACCCTCCTCAGTCTCGTGCCCCAGACCAGGCTGGGTAAATGTAAGAGGCTCTCACAACCTCCACCTGGCACTTCTCTAGCACAACACATAATTTAATTATAGTTGAATAATTATTAGGCAATTATTTGTGCAATGTGAGTTTTCCCCATTGGACAGACTCAGTCAGTTCTAGCATAGTGCTGGCTATGTGACCTTACTTAAACTTTCTTTTTCAGTTCTATTCTCATCATATGATGTCAGTGGGTTAATACATGAGTTTGAGTGAGAGAAAATGGAGACTGTCTATTTCAACAAATTTGGCTATAAAGGGAAGAAGGATGCCAGGGCAGCATCTGGAGGGCACTGTGGAGATATCTTAGCCGGCTCAGGCTGCCACAACAAAATACCATGGACTACGTGGCTCAGACAACAAAAATGTATTTCTCAGGATTCTGTAGGCTAGAAGTCCCAGCTCAAGGAGCCAGCATGGTCAATTTCTGATGAGAGCTTTCCTCCTGGCTTGTAAACAAGGCCTCTTCACTGTGTCTTCCCTTGGTGGGGAAAGAGTGGGTTCTGCTCCCTTCCTCTTCATACAAGGGAACTAATTCCATTATGAGAACCCCACCCTCATGACCTTATCCCAACCTAGTTACCTTACAAAGGCCCCATCTCTAAATACCATCATGTTGGGGGTTAGGCTTTGGCATATGAACTTAGAGGAGGTGTCATAATTCAATACATAGAAGTGGTTAAGCAAAGACTTTTTATGGCGGAAAGTCTTGAATAGGTTTAAATGATGATGGTAGATGCCAGCAGAAAGCAGAAGGAAGATGCTGCAGGAGAGAGAGAGGATAATTGTAGGAGTTGAGAGGAGAGAAGAAGTAGAGTACTGATTAAGAGGATGGCTTTGTTTAAGACAGAAACTGCTTCCACCACCACGACAAACAGGAAAAACAAAGGGTGTGAGTAGCTCAGTGTGAGCTTTTTCATGTGGTGGCAATGAACTAAGAGATTTCTCAGCTAATGACTTATCCCCTTTTTGAAGTAAGATGCACAGATATGTGCTGAGGGGCTAATGTGGTTTGACAAAAATGGAGAAGGTTTGAAATAGATTATGTTAAAAAATGAGAGAGCTGCTATATTCTGAATGTGTACACCCATTCATACCTTGAAATCCTAACCCCCAGGGTGATTGTGTTAGGAGGTGGGGCCTTTCGGAGGTCATTAAGTCATGAGGGCAAAGCCCCTGTGATTGGGATTAGTGCTCTTATAAAATAACACAGAGAGCTAGCTTGTCCCTTCTGCCATATGATGACACAGCAAGAAGGCACCATCTATGAGCCAGAAAGCAGGCCCTCACAGTCACCAAATATGCCTTGGTCTTGGACTTCTCAGCCTCCAGACCTGTGAGAAATAAATTTCTGTTGTTTATAAACCACTCAGTTTCTGGTGTTTTGTTATAGCAGCCCAAATCGACTAAGATAGGAGCCAACTAGGGAGACACGGCCACAGAGTGCGGATAGACCAGGAGAGTTTGTTCTCCTTAAATGTTTGGAGGCACTGAGTGGTTGGGGCTATGACATGTTTCTCCAGCCTTGATCCAGGGCCAGTGAAAGTTGGAAAGCAGGTACAAGGCCAGAGAACATTTGCTGGGAAGTGGTCAATATGATGCCCCTGCTTGGATTAGGATCCTGGAGACAGGAGGGGACTGACTGACAGGGAGAAAGTGAAGAGGTTGAAGAACTTCTGGAATGGTAGAAGATTATAGTCACAGATTGGGATATTTAAGTGCAAGATTTCAGAGACGGTGCTGTACTTGGCAACACCACCACTCAGTGTAAAGTCTTAGGAGTGAGTGGCTGAAATGAAGAAGGGTAGGGGTCCTGGAAATTGAGAAGATGAAGACTAGAGATTTTTCTCACAGGGTCCAGAGTCTAGTGCCTAGAGTGGGCCACACTGGTGAACAGCCTTCCTTACACAGTGGCATCATAACAAGGCCTATTTCCCTCTGGAGGGCCCTCGTGCCACAGCACTTATCCCCACATGGTTATCACAGGTGTCAAGGGAAATGGTCAGTCTCCCCTCTCCTCTTTCTCTGTACCTATCGATACTTCACATCTTGAAGCTCTTTGGGACAGACACAAAGATAGAAAAAGATAGAGGACGTAAGGAACTGATAAAGAAGGGTCACACAACTGGTATGGGAGACCTTTGGTAAAATCCTCCTTTAGGGCCTGCCACTGCCAACACTGTGACAGAAACAGTTTTCCTTCATACAGGGAAAGTGGGGATTAACAGTTATGATAACTATTGTTTTCCAGCAAGAATCATCAAGATTAGAAAGTGCCCCATGACTATCTCCCTCACTCATGGCAGACATGACTAACAGAACATGGCACATTTTACTGCAGAGATCAGATACAGTTTTAGAATCAAGGTGACAATAACATTCATTTTCCAGACTGTGACACTTAGAGAGTGAAAGGAGATACTAAAAATAATTAAATACATGATTATTGAAGATTTTATTTATTGACTGACAAATTGGTTTTATTTTTTGGTGGAACTACAAATTTGTTCTACCTACAAGTTATTTTCAAAGTTATTTCTAAAAATAAAATTTATGGGCATGAAATCAAAACAAAAAAGCTTATTCATATTGCTTTTCTGAATGTTTGAAAATAACATAAATAAGAAAATTATTCTTGGCATTTATTTACACACTTTTAATCAATTTTTGGCCATATCTATCTCTAATACGTATCACTGACATTTCTATGAAGAATGCATTTTTTGATACAATCTAATCTTCATTTTAAATAAAATTACTTTCAATCTTCTTCTATGTTGCATTTATAAGCAATAAATTTTGAATTCTTAACACCTTTGCTCTTTCTAGTAAGCTTAGAGTAAGTTCTGAGAAAAAGGACATTTTTTATTGAAATGTTTAATTTCACCCCAAATATTTTTAGAGATTCTGTCATTCTGCCCCTATTTAGAGTACCTTCTTTGAAAAATATTTTTATAAGACAAAACTTTCCAAATAAGTTCTCTATGATTCTTTTGAATATTTAGTGTATCTCGATCTAGAAAATCATAGACCTTCTCTATTTCATTCCATCAAAAGTTTCAACCCAAAGTTTGAGATATTCTAAAGCTCAATTACAGATTTCTAAGTGAAATCAGTTCAACTTTTGAGCCTTCATTATGTAATTTGTTCAGCTTCTTCCTGTTTTATAGGAATGTATTTTAATGTTTACCTGTTGCAAGCTTTGTTTTTAATAAGTCTGCACATTTCTAAGACTTTCAAAAGCTGAAGTATTTTAGTTTTTAAGGGTTTTTTTGTAATCTGTTGACTGCTCTGATTAAAGATTTCAATGTAAAGATTTAAGAGAAAAAAATCAAATTAGAAAATTCACAGTCCCATTTTAGGACACTAAGTAATTAAAGTAATTGTTTAAAAGCACAGGCGTTTCTGAAATCTGATTGGTGTTGGGCAGCAAACAGATAGTGAGTACTACCATTCTGGTACATTTCATTTGTGTTTTAGTTGCTCTGTGTGTGTTTGTGAGTGTCTATGTCTTAGTCTGTTTTGTGTCACTGTAACAGAATAGCTGTGGTTGGGTAATTTATAAAGAAAAGAGGTTTATTTAGCTTGCGGTTCTGCAGACTCGGAAGTTCAAGGGCATGGCACTGGCTTTTGGCAAGGGTTTTCATGCTTTGTCAGTGTGGTGGAGAAGGCCAAAGGGGAAGCAGACACATACAGAGACAAAACCCGAGGGAGCATCCTGTCTTTATAACAACCCACTCTCCTGGGAACTAATCAATTTCCACAAGAACTAATCCAGTCTTACCAGATGGAGAACTCACTACTGGGAGGATGGGAGAATTGGCACCAAGTTATTCATGAGGGATCCGCCCCATGACATAGGCACCTCCCACTCATCCCCACACCCAGCACCACCACACTGGGGATCAAATTTCAACATGAGTTTTAGTGGGGGAAAAAATTAAACAATAGCAGTGTAATTTTTTTTATAAATTTTGGCACATCTATTTTTTAAATTGGTAGAATATCATAACTTCTTTGGTTGAATTATAAATTATGTGGGTACCAAAATCAATTCCAAGCTCTGCTGTCTGTTTTATAGAGTTCATAATTTAGTAAAAACATTATTTTTATTGTGACAATAAGCCTTATCAAATTGATATTTATATTATCACCCCAAAATGAATACATTTATTGTCAATGGGGAATTTTTATATTCTCAGTAAAGTGTTTCACTGGGCAGAATGATTTCCAAAAGTTTTACTTCAGTTCCATCAATTGCATGAAAAAAGTCAACCCATTAGCAAGATTAGCTGATCTTTTATTTGAAGTATCTGATGGCATTGATATAAAACTGGCTCCATTCAACTGTATGCCAAGATGGTTTTCTGACAATGGAGCTGACACAGTAACAGCCATGAACTTTTTGTGCAAGTATAAGAAACTATAGAATCCAAAATGAATAAAATTAATTTAGAAGAACAGTTATTTCACTTAAATGAAAACCTATGCTTCACATACTAAATTGTAAATGCATTTTCTGTAGTCCTGTGTGTTAAATATTTTCTTTGGGCATAGTTTTCTTAAAATAATTACTGATCTGAGTAGATTTACAGCAAAATTCAAAACTTGTTACCATTGTAACAAGAGTGTTCAAATCATCCTCTAGAGGAGGGCTGCTCAAGTCTATTTCCTGCACTTATTGCATGTGTACCTAATCTACAATGTTACCCCATTTTCTAAAGGTGCTGCTGACTGGCAGCCTGGTGACTTCATGCATCTTAAAGACTGCAGTGAGAGCCACAGCAAAACTGGAGAGGACAAATAGCTGCCAAATATTTCTCCCACCACTACCACCACTAAGACAGGAGGAACTGACATTCCCTAACAGCACGTGTCAGAACCCACTATTTTTTCAGCAAGTGTTTTGCATGCTCTCCTTGAAAGGAAGGACTTAGTTAAATTGTTCCAGGAAAATTTTGGGAATAAAGGGAGAGGCTATAGCTGATTGTCTTTCAGGTTAACCCTATGTTAAGGAAAGAACAACGCTATTCACTGAACATGAATCTCAAATGCTATTAGATGGGACCATGGCAGAAGCTGGAAATAATCAAGTGGAGGTCCACCAACCTCATCCCAGCTTCCTTTAATGCAAATATTAATGACATATCTTTAAAAAATGAAAAAAATCCAGGACAAATACAAACTAGATGGGATGCCGAGATATCAGGAGTAACCAATACTGTCACAGGAACAGGAGACATATTGCCACCCTACTAAGAACTGGTCTCAACCCAGGTGTTTCCAGGAACCACTACCAACTGATGAGAGTTGACCCACAGGATGAAACTCCCTAGGACTCCTCAGACTCCAGACAGCCTATGAAGTGTTATCTACTTGGATTTATTTTGTTTGTAGGAAACCAACAAGTCTCTATATTCTATGTGCTTTTACACATTAGAAGTGTGTACGATTAGAACGATTAGAAGTGTTCTTAACTGGAATTGCTGGTATCCAATGCTCTCCATTCTCTCTCTCTAGGGTCCTGACTGACGTTTAGGCCATGCCGAATGTGCCCAAGGGCTAGGAGGCCATGCTCTGCCACACCTCTAAACTTCTGCTCCACTGAGTTATTCATTCCCATATCTATCAAAACCAAATTGTACTTGTTATCATAACTACTTAATTAAAAATTACATGAACTGATGAAATGTGATTACAAAAAGCAAATCGTTGTTTCTTTGAAACATGTACTGAATTCTTTGGAAAGACTTGATAAAGGCAAGTCACTAAAAAGCTCACTGAATTAGGTGTGGGTGAAACTACTGTCAAAATTGGGATAGAGGAGATCCCAAAACTATAGAAGAAGGATTCTGCATTCAGGTTTCTTTACACATTTTAGGTTCTTGCTCTGCATCAAAGAAACTGGAAATCATAGACTGTAAACAACCTAATACATTGTGTTAATAAAAAGAATTAACATATATTGGGCTCTTCTATGTGCCAGACGCTGTCCCTTTACATATGTCATTAGATGCTGTCAACAACCACAAAAAGGAAGTACTTTTATGATTCCCATGTACTATTAAATAAGCTGGGACCCAGTGGGGTTCATGTTCCGTGATTGTCCAGTGCCACTGGATGATAGATGGTGAAGCCAGTAGTAAATCTACAACTGTTGGCTGCAAAATCTATGAATATTCCACATTGCATGTCTTGTTCCTGGAGAATAAATTCTGAAAGAAAAAAGTTATTCAATAAAGTTTCTGAAGCAGTTCACCAGGTCTAGATAAGGAATAGTGAGCATGAATATAGGTGTATTTTCAGGAACTCAGAAAATTTACTAAGTTCTTCCCTTCTTTCCTCCCCTCGCCTCCCTCTTCTACCTCCTGCTGACTGAGTCTGAAATTATTTTTTCATTCCACAAATAGAAGTGCAAATGTCCCCTGGGAAAGGGGTCAAAGAATAACTGCAAAGTACATCTGCTGCATTTTGAAAAACCTGACAGTGCTTTGTCAACCAACGGCCAGAGCAGTAACTAAGCTTTGCTAAATTTGCATCTGCTTTTACCAGCCTCTCTAAAATTTTGTAAATGACCAATGAAGTTTCTGGCAGACCTCTTTCTGGCTGGGGCAGATGGAGATGTCTGGAGAAGTATTCCAGGCAGCAGAAAACCTAGGAAATGGGACACAAAATGGGGCTGCTTCATACTTTGCCAAGAGACCAAATGATAATTGTGGCCATTTAATGAGCACCTACTAGTTGTCTGGTACTTTACATGGTGTGGAGAAAGGTTAAGGAACTTGCTGAAACCATACAGTTATGGCAGCAGAATGGTGCCTCCCTCTTTTACTGCTTCCCTGAAACTTACTCCCAGGGATCAGCAAATGTCCCATTGAGCAGAGGCCGGGGTTCAGAGTTAGAGATGGATATAGAATCCATCGCCCTGAGGACCATGCTCCTCACAGAAACTAGGCAAACCAAGGTCCTAGAAGCAGTCAGAGAGCCACTGTTAATATTTCAGTATGCCATATCTTTTCAGTTTTTTTCACTCTGTGAACATGTGTTTTGTTCTTTACAGGATGGGACAATATGCTTTCACTTACTAATATTGGGTAAACATTCATCCACATTATTAAAATTCTCCTACAATATCATTTTTAATGTCTGCACAGTGCTCAAGGATGGGAAAAATGGGAACCTAACTAGAACCTAACCCATCTGGGGTCAAATTTCAGCACTGCCATTTCCTAACCATGTGACAAAACCTCTCTTGTCTCTGTGAAACTCCCCTCCCCCTTGCACACACAAGCACACACACACTCACATACACACAAACACGCACTCACATAGGGATAATAACAGAACCTTCTCCTAGGTATGTTGGAAAGATTATATGAGAAAACAAATTGGAAACATTTAGCACAGTGTGACATAAATGTTAACTATAATCATTACTGTAATTTATTTAACCAATTCCCTATTCTCAGACATTTGAGTTTTTCAGGTTTTCATAATTATAAATAAGATGCAATGACCACCATTACCATTAGAGATAAGTTTTTGTGCTTCTCCATAATCATGTCTCAATGTAAAATTACTGGATCAAAGGGTACATAAAGTTTGTAAGCATTTCATACATACTGTCAAAATGATTTTTCAGGAGATACGTATTGATTTGTAATTAATTTGAATGCCCCTTAAAGGAAGCTGGTTGTGAAATCAGGAACTGACTGAATTATGAGTCGGGAAGCAAGGAGCAAGCAGCATTTGTAGGTTAACCCCAGAATGTGATACCTGCCAAAAAGGCCTGCTGCCCTTTCTTCTTTCGACTTTAGAGTCAGGCCCAGGGTCTCTTGTGGGAATGGGCCTGAAAAAATGTGCTGGGCAGTCGTTATTTTATTATTTGAAAAATAATTGCTTCTTTAATTTTAACCAATAATCTTTGTCTCCTAAGAACTTTTGGGAAATGAAATGTTATGGTCTATACCCAAAACCAATCACTGTGTCTAGACCAGCTTATGTGCATATCGTATTATAAATTTAAACACATTAGGAGGGTAATTTGATATAAGACTTTCAAAAACACTAATTTTAAGGAAATAAACCTATCACTGAATTAAAAAAATGTGCTGGGCACTGGCTGACACTGAATTGAGGGAGAGATGGGCAGAAAGTATCAGAAGATGTTAGAAAAGGCCTCAGTAGGTCAATAAAAACAAATCCCATGATTTGCTTCTTGGGATTACTTTAAAGTATTACTAATTAATGCCAAGTATTATTTATACCTTTTAATTTAGATGCTACTTCCAAATTGTAATTAAGTCATGTTAACAGCATACATGTATAATTTTATGACATGTAGAATACATTGAATTTTCACACTGTAACTACCTTTTATTCTGAGATTTTTATATATATTTTTAAAATGTCCTTTATAAGTTGAAATGATATTAGGGAGTAGGGTATTTTATTAATAAAGTCCCTTAATTGGCAAGTAAAAGTTGGACACCCCCAATTTTAGCTTTAAACTTTATTGGCCCCTGGAATCCATGTGTCTGGAAGCTAATGCCTGGGTCTTTAAGCCTTCATTTGTCCATCCAACATTCAGTGAGTGGCTGCTGAGTGCAAGATGAATAGGGATCCTTCCCCTGACTCTAAAGAGCCCATGGTCTTTAGCTCACACATTGTTGTAACACCAAAGAGGGCATCTTGATTCTGAAGGGACAGGCTGGAAGGGACAGGGAGGTGACAAGAGCATGGGATCACAGTCCATCACAGGGTCCCCTTCTCCTCTTAATTTTTACAGGAATTGGTTAACTCATTATTAAATATTGGAGACCTTGGAGAAATAAAATTCACTATAACAAACACCTCCTCATAGTTGCAAAATACATATTTCAGAAATTAAAAGGAAAAACTAAAACAAAATCTAGGACAAGGGTAGAGATAAAATATCCCAGACATCAAGGTTTATAACTGTAAGCAGAAGAAGACAGCCACATGCTTTAAAAAGATATTTATTAAGCAATTATTAAAAATTGGTTGGTTAAGGACACCCACAGAAAGGAAAACCTATGTTTAATTTCATGAGTCAGCTACATAAGAGCTATAGTAAACTCTTCTTTAACATTCACAAAAACCTTACAGAAAAAGAATTGCAAATCAAAATATCAGCAACATTTATGACACATTATAACAACTATGAAAACACAAATGGACCAAGTATTAAATTCTATACAGATTTAGAATACACCATATGTCAGTGAAACAGGGGATTATGCCATTTGGATACATTTGTATAAACAAGTGTTTTCTAGTATACTAAACCTACAATGCTAAAATTGAAAAATATAAGTGGTTTTGTTGTTTGAGCCAGAGAAATGTTTTGAATTTGAGATGTTAAAACCACAGGGAATCTTTCAAACCATTTTCCCCCGATGTTTTCACTGTAACTAGGGGAGAGAGGAGTTCTTCTGGAAAGAACATTTGTAAACACTTTGATGGAACTTTCTGTGCATTTACAAGGCATGCTTTTTTGAGGGCTTTGTTGGCTTGCCAGTTGCGAGGGTAGTTGATAGTCCTTTGAGCAAAGGTATATACTGCATCGCAGCATAAAATATTAAATGGAATTCCAGTGAATACCCAGACAATTAGGAGGGGCATAGACAAGACAGCTTTTTTTTTAGATGATGATAATTCTGTCACTCAAAATGGCTAGCCTCCAGTATCCTGAAAGAGTTTGAGTTCAAAAGGAAAAACACAAAAACAGCCTCATCCAAGCCTCCTCCCTCACCTGCTTAAAACTTAGATCATTGCCAAGATTAACATGACTGAATTCATTTAATGTGAATAAATAAGTGATGTGAACTTAAAGCCCAGAGCATTGCTTTCTGTTGATTTTGACTAGCTGTTCATTTTCTAGATAAAAAATATTTGTGTTATCAATTTGCTGAATTAACATTGATCACTAATCAATTAAATTACAATTGTATATATCCTGGCTAGTGTTGCAATTTAAAATTGCAAAGAAATCATAGGAGAATCATTAGCTACTAAACATATTAGACATTTTAATATTATCTTTATTTTTTAATGACATTATTTATACTATATACAGTATTTCTGAAAGCAGAAAGTTCTATTTTTTTCACTCAGACTTTGTAACAAGAAATTTTGACACAAGTAAATATGTATGTCACATTTTAAAGATGTACAAACTGTTTTTAAATGACAAGAGATTGTTTTCAGGCACCAATCTTGCAAAAAAAACCTTACAGTTTTTTTAAAATACTAAATTCAAGTATGTGGATAAATAAAAGATAGTGAAAAAATAGCTAAAACTGTCAACATTGAACTAAAAATTATAATGATTTCAGGTTCTTAATAAAAGCATTAGCATGAAAAGCTGGTATTTCAAGTCAAATCCCATCACAACAACCTTCATTGCAATAAAAAGTTGACTATAACATGGTTTTCAAGGCGTAAAGATAGTGAAAAAATAGCTAAAACTGTCAACATTGAACTAAAAATTATAAATTATAATGATTTCAGGTTCTTAGTAAAAGCATTAGCATGAAAAGCTGGTATTTCAAGTCAAATCCCATCACAACAACATTCATTGCAATAAAAAATTGACTATAGCATGGTTTTCAAGGTGTGGCCAGGCACTGGAAGTATTTCTAAATCTCATTACTATAAAACTTTCAATTTTAAATAACTCATGGCAATGAATGTTTTCCTTAAAGCAATTATTTAAAAGTTCTTGCTTATATTACAATTATTTTCTATTATAATGAAAATGATCCGATCCTTGATTTTGTGACATAGTGTAAGATGCAGTGACAGCAATCTCATTACTAGATAACAAAGAAAAAGGAAACAATTGGATTTCAAAAGATTCCTTTACTTTCCCTAAATTAATGAAGAACGCAGTGAGTGTAATTACCACTAGCAGATACACTAACTGTTTCTACAAATTTGACTGGGTCTAGTAGGAACAGCTCATTTCAAATTGATTTTGAGCCAAATACCCAACAACACAGTGGGATGACAGCTCCTTGAAATGCTAAGGAGCAATTTGATCCAGTGTCAGAGATGTTTACTTCACAATTTAAAGATATTTATCAGTTACTTACTGCAACATAACACACAAGTGATTGTGAGATTGTTAAGGATAAAATCCTTGGTTTAGTAATTGATAGAATTTAGAACATATCAGGTACATAATAAATGCTTGTGAAATTATAGACTTTTAGAAACAATTTTGCTAATGTTAAGTTCCTCTTCCCTGAGTCTTAAATGATTTACGGGGTATGATAACATAAAGAAGTTACAAACAATAAAAGGCAATGGTACAGGAGGACAAATTTAAGCTCCCTTTCTCTAAACATATTCTCTGAATTCCCAGATTAATACCAGTGAAGGGCAGTAGTGGTCCTTGCTATGTAAACTATTCCCTGGAAGTGAGTTAGGCCAAGTCTAGACATGAACCCACAAGAGAAGGGGGACCAATGAACAGCTTAAGCAACTGATTAAAAGTTGGGTTTGTTTTTCTTCAAAACAATCATCTGTGTGTTGGAGGTCAAGCTTTTTTTCTTTCTTTCCTCTCAAGTAGAATGTATCTGTAGACAAAAACTCTAAGGCTTCAGGAAACTGAATTACCTCTTTAGAATTTACTGGGCATTATCCAAGACAATAATGCTAAATGCCCTAATTAATTTCCCATGAACTTAAATGAGTCAGTGTGCCTTTTAAAAATATTGATGCACTCCTAAGAATTAACTGAATAATCAACTTGCTAAAGTTCTGCGTTTAGGACCAAATTGATGGTGTGGTTTCAGTGTGTAAATGAATTTCAGAAATAATTTTCTAGAGAAACAATTCTAATTATGATTGTGTTTTGATGTTTCCAAAATAATCAATTATTTCAGCATGATAATCTTTCCTTTTGATGGGGGAAAAACAATTATGGCAGTAATTTTCCCAAAGGGCTCAATCAATTCCATAGTTGAGAACCAGTAACTTCATGCTTATATGACTTATTATTGCATAGGATTATGAAAAAATCATTTTTGAAATAATATATTAATATGCAAAGGGTTGACTATGCAGGGAGCAAAGTCAATAGAAATGAAAATTTTATATTTATAACCAAAATATAAAATATTTAGTTGAAGATATCTAGTCATTCATAATTATGACTAAGAGAGAGACTGGAAATCTTAGTAAACATATCTATCAGATAAGGAATAGGGTGTAAACAGAAAAAACTAATTTGAAGACAGGACATGACATAGGCATTTTGAAATAAATGGCTATAAGATTTTTTAAAGTTTTGAATATCAATATGAAATAGCATTTAGGGGATTCTGTTTTTCACATGGGACTGCTTTCACTATTTGAAAAATTTTAACATCCATTCAGTTTCCTGTAAGCTTGCCAGAGTCTTATAAATTATTCCTTTATTTACAAATCAAAGTCTTATGATTGGCTTATGTATTTGTGTTAAGCCAAATAAGGCAGTTTATGATTACCTATAATTTTTATAAAGTTTCATTTCCTGAATATTAATGCATATAATTCAACTTAATTTAAAAATGTATCTTATACATTTCATTGCCATTCTCTTCCAAGCATGAAAATTAGGACATTTAGGTGTGATATTTAGGATTCATCACTCTAAAATTGTGCTATGCTAATTTCACTGTAAAAACATTTCAGGGAAAGGATATTTATTTATTTATTTATTTTTGAGACAGAGTCTCACTCTGTTGCCCGGGCTAGAGTGCCATGGCGTCAGCCTAGCTCACAGCAACCTCCAACTCCTGGGCTCAAGGGATCCTCCTGCCTCAGCCTGCCAAGTAGCTGGGACTACAGGCATGCACCACCATGCCCTGCTAATTTTTTCTATATATTTTTAGTTGGCCAATTAATTTCTTTCTATTTTTAGTAGAGACGAGGTCTTGCTCTTGCTCAGGTTGGTTTCGAACTCCTGACCTTGAGCAATCCTCCCACCTCGGCCTCCCAGCGTGCTAGGATTACAGGCGTGAGCCACCACGCCTGGTCAAGGATATTTTTTTAAAACATTTTATATAAGATGAATGATAATTTTGAATATACTCTAAAGCTGCATTATTCAATGAGGTAACCACAAGCTACATATGGCTACTGAACACTGAAGAACTGAATTTTTAATTTTAATTAATTTAGAGTTTAAAACTTACAGTTGTTTTAGTTATTGGAAAGCTTAGACAACTTAGGTTGTTGAATCTACTTTTTCATCTGTAATCTAAGTGCATCAAGTATTACTGATGATAACTTAGTGTACAAATCAAGGGGTTCTGCAAATGTGAAAGATATGCCAGATTTCAAAGATTTGGTGTGTAAAAAGGGCAGTAATTTTCTCATTAATAGTTTTTATATTGATTACTTATGTGCCTTACATTATATTTCCCTTGGATGATACTGTTCTAGAGCTTTATGAAAATTGTTGGTTTTTAAAAGTCAGGTTTTAAAATTTTTATTTTAATGTCATTCTTTTAACCAAATAAATTCAACCATTATGAAAAAGCAAAGCAAATCTAAATCAGATTTACCCACCAAGAAGTGCCCCAATTGCCCACTCTGCACTTCTTCCTTTCTCTGATTTGCAAAGCCCTCACCAGCACCAGCAGTAGAATGCAAAATCATAGGCAGTGAATATGCAGAAATAGTTTATGAGAGCACTGATGAGTGTGCAATCAAATCAAACTGCTCACACCCTACAAATTATGTCTTTTCTTTCCTCCCAATTGTTTCCAGATCTATGGGTCCCTAATTCCAAAATTAACCTTCAGCTTCTTCCGAAGTTCCGCTGTGCTATGGCTTCCAGTTTAGAATAATAAGCGGTGACTGTGCTTAGCAATGTGCTAGGTCATGTATTAATACTAGATTCTGTCCAGGCCCGAGAACTTTCATCCTTCAGAGTGGAGAGCTTTCTCTGGGAGAAGGGTTCGAATCCCAGAAGTTTGAACACCGCCACCCGGTACTTCTTGGACATGATGTTGTACAGAATGGGATTGATGGCAGCGCTGAGGTAGAAGAGGACAAAGGACACGAGGTTGCAGTACTGACTGATCTGAGCAATCTCCAGGGAGCCAGGCTCAAAAGATTTGGAAAATAAATAGCGCCCTACGTGGAAGGGCAGCCAGCAGAGGATGAAGGCAAACACCACTACAGCTAAAAGGACAATGGGAGAGAGATCGTCAGTTCGAGAAGTGTCATAGCAAACCACATTCTATTTTTAAGACTTAATTTGTTTTGATTATGTATTATGACCATTGACTTAAGAAAAACACTGTGTTCTGCTTTTACCCATTCCTACATTTTATTATAACAAAGATTGAATCTGTCTGGACCAGTTTTTACTGAGCTTCTCAGTCATTTCTATTTAACAACTGTTTGAGTGATTTTGTGATTGAGTTGACATATCGACTCAACTGACAAGGCCATTTATTCACAATAGTCCACATCCTTATACATGTTAAACACAACACAAACATATGAGGTAAAGTGGTTATACTCAACCATAGCTGTGTATCAGTTTCCTGGGGCACTTTTTTTAAAGCAATGCAGATTTCTTGGATATAATATGGATTCATTAAATTAACATGTTTAGGAAGGAGACCAGGAAACTTGCCTTTTTTTTCTTTTCTTTTCTTTTTTAAGTTTCACAGAGGACTGAATGTACAGTCAGGATTAAGAACCACTGAAATGGATGATTCTATGCTACCTACTAGACATAAGTAAGGCATAAAAGGCCATTAAACCAACTAACATTAATTATCATCCACTCAAGTCTTCATTTTGCCCATGTAAGATAATTTTTCAAGACTTGTAAATTTTAGACTAAGGTTTTAAAATTCAGAAATCAAAGGAAAAATAACAAAAAATAGTATTTTAGTCCCTGTACTACTTTAGTGATCTCCTTCAAAGTATCAAAGGAGAAGAAAATTAACATTGGTGTTGAGACACCAGTGAGAAAATTAATGGCTTAATAAAATTAGAGGAAATTATTCCACTTACCCTTAAAACTAAGTTGCATAGTAGCAATTTGACTGCCATGGTAGCAGTGTGAGTCTCATAGATGAGAGCCTAGAGTCCCCTGCAGGACATTTGCAGGTTTACAATGTATGAGTCATGTGAGAATCAGAGTCTAGAAAATAAAATCTTTGACATTCCTTGAATAAACTATATCATTTTAATATGCAGGATCCAGGAATTGTAAAATTGCAAATATGAAATCATCCTGGAATGACTTCTAAGAAGCATGAAATATGCCAAGGAGTATGAAATGTTGACTATAATATCCGAACCATGAAATGTACAGGTTCTGGTTCTGAAAAAGTGTGTAGAATCAATATTTTGCTTGGATGTGAACATATTTTGTATTACTTCACTTGTACCAAACATACACTTAAAGAAGTTGAATTCATGCAATAAATATTCACCACACTTTAGTTGTGACATTGCACCCAGATGTACCTGTAGGGCCATTTGGAAAGGGGGGTAATAAGTCTCTGTCAGATTCCACAAAGTCTCCTTTTCTGTTGTTGGAACCTTGTTTGTCCTACCTTGTCTTAGTCTATCCTACAGGTAATTTTGAAAACAAATAAAGAGACCCCACTGATTTGTCCCTGACTTTCTTACAAAGCTTAGTATAAACAGCAGCAGGGTAAACAGAATTGATGAAATTATCTGAAAACAAATCACAATATTGAAAGAAAAACAAAACAGCTCTAACAGAATTATCCAAATTGATCACATCTTTGGTTAAATTTGCCACTGAATATTTTCTAAATCCAATGCCTGCTTTTCTTAATGTAACTTAGATAGCCACAAATTCTATTTGAGGCAGGAAGCTTAACCTCAATTTTAACCCTCAAAGACCAAAATAGACTTTTATAAAATATCTTTTGAAGCAAAGTTTCTAGGCTGATATAAAATTCATTTTAGGGAAATAAAGAGGTGGAGGCATTTCTCCATGAAAGAGAAAGGAGAGACAGAAAGACAGAGACACAGACGGGTAGAGATCAAAAGAGAGTCAGTATAGTGGGAAAGTAAGGAGTGGGGAGTGGAGAGGAAAAGAGAATAATTGAGAGACATGCAGAAAGACAGAGACTGAGAGAAAAAGGAGAGAGAGAGAGATGGAGACTCGGGGAGAAGGGGGAAGGCATGGGGAGAGGAGGGGACCCGGGAGAGAAAGCCCGAGGGCACGCCGCGACCTACCCAGCATTTTCACGGTTTGCTTGTGGTTCTTGTCTCTGAGCGAGGCGCCCACCGCCGCGTCGCCGCGCCTCCTCCGCCACAGCTTTCTGCCGATGAGGCTGTAGAGGACCGTAAGGCAAAAGACAGGCAGAAAGAAGAAGACGCTGGACACCCACACCATGACCGTGAGGAGTCCAGAGCGCACCGCGAACTCGGTGGCGCGGCACTCGTTGGTGTCCCGAGGGTCAGTGCCGTTCTCGTGCTCCACCCCGACTAGCACGAAGATGGGCCCGGCGCTGCAGAAGGCCAAGGCCCAGATGACTAGGATGACCAGCTTCACTCGGCCCTTGGTGACCACCACCTTGGCCCGCAGCGGGAAGCAGATGGCGAAGTAGCGCTCGACGCTCAGCGCTGTGATGGTGAGCACCGTGGCGTAGGTGCAGCTCTCGCTGACGAACTGGAAGAGTTTGCAGAGCAGGTCGCCGAAGTTCCAGGGCCGGTACTGCCAGAGGCGGACGAGGTCCAGGGGCATGCAGAGGAAGATGAGCAGGTCAGAGAAGGCCATGCTGGACAGGTAGAGATTGGTGGTAGTGCGCAGCTCGCGGAAGCGTGACACCACCAGCATGGTGAGCAGGTTGCCAGCGATGCCCACCACGAAGAGCGCCACGCAGGTAGCTGTGACGCCCGCCAGCAGCGGCGCGGGGAAGAGTCGCAGCAGGTCGTCGGCCAGCGAGTCGTTGCCGGGGGGACTGTCCCAGCCCAGGTCCGCCAGCGTGAAGTTGGAGTCGGTCTCCTCGCTCGGCGTCGCGTTCCACATGCTGCCGGCTCAGCTTAACTGGCTCTGGGACGCGGCTGCGCTGGGAGGCCAGATCGAGCTGGTCCCCGAAGAGGTCCCCTCGGGCACAGGGAAGTGCGAGGGAGAAGCGGGTGCGGGCGTACAGAAAGGATGCTTGGAGAAGAAAGAGAGGGAAGTGAGGTGAGAGGGGAGGAGCGAGAGGGAGAGAGACTGGTGGTAAAGAGAGTGACAGAATGACCCACGGCTTTCTCTGGCACCTCCCCTTTCCTCACCCCTTTCTCCCAAAGTCCGTCTCTCCCAACCCAGCCTCCGGCGGGCGCCCACACAGCTACCTGTCACCGGAGCTGTCCGGTCAGCCCCGCCTCCAGCTCTCGTTCTCGGTTCAGCTCCATCTCGTACTTCCGAAAGCGTCCCAGCGCGTGGGGACCGCAGAGACCAGGCGCTACCAAGCGGGAGTGTGAGGAGCTCTCTTTCGAGCCTTGGGCGAGTGTGGCCCGGAAGGACAGGTCACACTCGGGGGTGGGGGTGGAAACAGTGGCAGCAGCGGAGAGGACGACGTCAGCTGTCGGGACCTCAATTCTTTCTCCACAAGGGGTAGAGTTGGCTGTGGACCTGCTGGGGAGAAAAAGCGAGCGTGGCTATCTCAACTTGGGAAAGGGATTGGTTAGGAAGGGGAAAACAGGCCTTCTGTTTCTATTGGACCTAAGAGGAGACCGGTGCGCACCAGGGAAGAGCCTCGTGCATCCTAAAACCAACCCATCGTCGTATTAGCGAGGAGAAACAGGTTCAGAGACGTGACCACTTGACCGAGGTTACACAGAGAATTGGGGACTCAGAGACTAGAGTTGGATCTCCCACCCATGTTGGACTTCTGAGTGTATAGGCGCAAGAGGTGTGAATAAACCCTGTACTGACTTCCAGTCCTTTGTACACGCCCCCAACTTATCGGTGATAGAGGTTATGCTGCCTGAGATAACTTTTTTCTGACGCAACCTTCGGGGATTCGGGTGGGGGACGGAGAAGGGAAAGGGGCGTGGGTTGGAGGTGTATGGATCTGACAAGTGGAGGAGCAGGGGCTGTGACGCTGGTTCGTGGAAGGTATGCAGTAAACATCTTTTGAGGCACGATTGAGAAAGATCAGGCATTTCGTAGCTGCGTTCCCTTGCGCAAGGTCTTCAACCTTCGGAGCTTTAGTTCTTTCTCTTTGAATTGGGAGAATGTTGTGTGGACTACTGGGAGTGGACGCCAAGTGTGGGGACTCAGGAGGCACTCAAAGAATAAATACGGGACATGTTGCCGTAGAGTAGGAGCTGCAGTGATGGGTCAGAGGCCGCGCCTACACTAGCGAGGTGACTCACTCCGGACGCGGCCTGTGAGTCTCCTGCACATAGTCAGGAATCGACACCCCAAGACTTGATACTGCCGGTTGCCTGCGAACTCAACAGACCTACCGATCCATTCATTTCTCGCCGGCCAACCTCGGGGAAGCCCCAGAAACGTGTTCAGCACCGCGGCCAGCTCCAGATCCCTCCGGCAGCGCCGCACTTAGGGAGCTGCTGCCCTGCCACACACATCTTTTTCAAGTCCCGCAGCTAACGCTGCAGTCCCCGTCCCACCCCTCCACCGCGGGAGCCCGCGAGACTCCCCGGAAGCACAGACTGGTATAAATGCCCCGCTGTGGCCACACCTATCGGCGCTCGCTCGCCCCTGGTTTAAATGGGAACCCATGCACTGTGTATGAGAGAGATCTCCCGCACTTGAGTGTGTTTATACGTGCCTTTGACAGATGGTTTGCTCCACATAGTGAGAGCCCACATGAGAAAAGTTTGATAGACAACTTATTGGTGAACACACCACATAGTGGCTTGGTTGCCACCGGTGTGTTTCAGACGTTGGATCACATTTTTAAAAAATTATTTCAGACTACTATTTTTAATATATTACAACTAAATCAAATCACCAATTACTAACAAGTTTTTTTTTTAAAAAAAAATCAATAATTTGACCTTAATACTCTCTGCCCTACGTTAGTAGTAGGTTTTTGTGTATGAACAGAAAGGGAGAGAAAATAGACTAGGATAAATCAAATACTATCAGAAATTATTGTCTAAGAATAAGAATCAAGAAAATGTTGTGGGCCATATTTCTAGTCTACTCAGTGCTAAAGCTATGGCTGACAGGTGGACAAATTGGGAAAAAACACTAAAGAACATTGTGATAAAAATTTTGTCATGTTAGCTACAATGACCCTCTACTTAACTGCACTTATAAAATATAGACAAATCTGTATTGCATGACCAAGAAGAAACAGAGAGTATTATTGAAATTGATCTGTTTATTCACAACACATAATAATATTATATAATACTGTATATAAAATTACATTTAATATATGGTAGGAATAACACAATAAATAAAACCCAGACAGGTCCTGTATTTATAAACTAATAGTCTGGAGAGAAAAATACAGTTAAACAAGCAATTTCAGTACAGTACTGACAGGTGCATTTAAAGAGGCCTGTATGATGACTGTCACTGGAATATAAAGAATCTATGAACTACATAGAGGCTTCTCAGAACAAGCAGCTTCTGAGCTGGATCCGGAAAAAGTTGAGTTGTCAGAAGAAGTGAAACTTGCTCAACTGCTTAGACAAGGAACACAAAAACACTTAGAAGTGAAAAAAATTTAGTATGCCTTCTCCCATGAATGGCATATGGAGTATTATTATGGACTCATGGATATTTATGTAGTCAATGCATATCAATCAATCACTTATGGTTATTTTCTTTTTGATACTAAGATTGTCCTATCTTTGGCCAATGGGATCCCCTTCAGGCTGGCTCTAGAGTCCTCTTGAG
>VBSM01000272.1:28015302-28031344 GCA_008086735.1 Cheirogaleus medius
GTGTGTGTGTGTGTGTGTGGCCTGTGTAAAATGCAATATACTATATACATTGTCCTCTGTGTTGCCTTTTTAACTTAACATAATAGCCTAGATTCTTTCATACCAATATTCCTTTTTTATGGTTTTATAGAACTTCATCCAGGGAAAGTTACATAGTTTCCATTATGGAGATATACCTTAGTTTCATTCCACCAATGTTTATTGATGGTTATTTGTGTGTTTTAATAATTTTTTGCTGTCATAAATAATGCTGTATATGTCATTTTATACATGTATAGGTATATTACAAAATAATATAAAATAGTTACAGTTTAATAAAAGAAGAAATGGCACATGACAGTATACAATTCATTGAATGGCATAGTGCCTGAGTGTTGAGTCTGGGCTCTGAAGACACATATAAATTTAGTATAAAGTAACAGGTATAACATATATGTATTCTTAAAAGTGAGATTGTTGAATCAAAGGATAAAAATATCTGTAATTTTGTTATATATCACCACATTCCTCTCCATGGAGTAATTTCAAATTGTATCTCACTAGCAATGGATGAGAATGCCTGGTTTCTCCCAACTTCTATAACAGACTGTTGTCAATTTTTGAATTTTTGTCAATTTGTTAGGTGAGAAATGATTTCTCAGTGTGCTTTTCATTTGTATTCTTTTGTTTTGAGTGAGACTGAGTATCTGTTCATATATTTAATGACCATTTGCTTTCCTTTTTATGTGAACTGCTGGACTATGACTTTGGCTCATTTTTGTATTGGGTTGTTGTTTTGCATTTTAAAATTGATTTTTAAGAGCTCTTTTTGTCTTGGGGAGATATCCCTTTGAAATAATATAAATTGAAAATATTTTCTCCAGCTATTCATTTGTCTTTTTAATTTTCTTATGTTTTTTTCTTTTCTTTTTGACATGCAAAATTTTTAAATGTATGCATCATCAAATTTGTCAGTATTTTTTATTATTGCTTCTGAATTTTGAGTCATATTTTTAAAGGCTTTACTCATTGCTAAGTTATGAAGGAATCCATCTGTGTTTTGTTCTATTATTTTGTGGTTTATTTTTTTAACATTTACATTTTTGAATCCATTTACAATGTATCTTGGTACATGAAGTAATGTATCAATCCAATTTTATCTTTTTCCAAATGGTTTTCCAGTTGTTTCAACATCATTTATTTAAAAATTCACCTTTTCTTTGATAGCTGAAGTGACTCTTTTGTCTTGTATTAAATTTCTATATGTTTTTTTCAGAGCCCAGTCTCAACACTTGAATACCATGTACTACCTCTCCATGCCATATCTGTTCCATTCAGTGAATTGTATGCTGCCATGTGCCACTTCTTTTTTAATTAAACTGTAATTGTGTTTTCATATTATTCTTGAACTTTTCACTTGTTTATATTTTATTTATTTTATTAGTTAAGATGAAGATTGGATATATACATTAGGAAATCTAAAATGGAAACTAAAACAAAATAAAAGGTTATGGATTTATTTTTCTTTGAAAAGAAATCAGAAGATACGATGCCCAGGGCTGGTCTCAGGAACTCATGCTCCTCTTGCCTTTCTGCTCTACCATCCTTTGTAAGTGGCTTCCAATATCAAGGTTTCTTCATGGCTCAAGATTACTGCTGGAGTTCCAGTCATCCAAATGTGTTCCAGGCAAGACGAAGCAGAAGAGGAAGAGGTAAAAAAAAAGTCCAACTGAAAACTCTCCCATATATTACATTGGCCAATGTAATATATATAGCAGGGCACATTACCAACCCCGGGGTTCTAGATTTGGTAAACAATTTATCTCTTCAATGTTTCCCCAGCCAGACTGTAAGTAACTTGAAAACAAAGATAAATTTTTCTTTAAATGACCCATAAAACCTAGCATAGTGTCTTTCAGGTAATAGATCACGTAAAATAAACATTTGATTAAATTTATATTTCATTTAAAACCACACATAAAAACATAGGACACATAAGAAAACTCATAAGGAAATTTAAATATATGCTGTGCCTTTCATAAAATATATAATTTATTTTCATGTTCTGTTCAATGTTTGTACACGATGTACTAATATATTTGGTTTCATCACATATTTTTTCTGCCACATCATACAGCCTCATTTAAATAAGATCACCCACATATTTCAAAGTAAGAAAAATACATCACTCTTTCTAGACCAGCAAGCCGTAAGAATCTAGATTTATTATCAAACACATCATCAGAGTAGAAAAATTATGTTTCTAAAAATTAATTCAATCTTAGCATTCAAGTACCTTAAAAAATCACTTTCTAATTAGCAGAAGAGACATATTATCATGAGTTATCACTGTGAATAATTAAATAATTATGCGGTTTAGAAATTCATTTGAAAATCTTTATGATTTTCTAATTATAGAAGTAACATATATTTCTTAAAAACTCAAACATGTTAGAAAGTCCCTGACACCCATCTCTTCCTAAACTTTCCCCACAGATATTGCAATGGGACTTTCCACATTCCTACTACAAGTTTTACAGCTGATGTTAAGTATTATTATTTTTAACCTAGTCATTTTGAACATACTTAATATGAGAATTCATAATCTATTAATAGTGATCAAAGTTATACATAGGTTTATAATTTCGAGTGGTTATACAAGGCTTATTAAACCATGATGACACTGACATGAATGGCATACTGTTTGTTATGAAAGAAGAGTATTTAGTTCCTTTGTGCTTCCAACCCATGTATCACCTGTATGTGGGCACACACACACATTTCCTCTCCTTCATCTTCCAAATTCAATCATACTGTAATTCTGGATTAGATTTACCTTAAACATTCACATTTTATGCTGATGTAGATATTAGTAAATCCAAACCATATAGTATACTGTGTTAACATTCTCCTCCTTTCTTGGAAAACTTTTGTTTTCCTTGATGTTATAACCACCTCGTTGGATGGTTTGCCTAGTTTCTATGTAACTACCACTAATCTTCTTCTCAATATATTCTAAAACAGCAGATTATTTTGTGAATTTCATCTGTTTCCTGGAGACAACACTTCTGAAGACCTACACTCTCCTGCTCCAATCTGGACGAATGCTTTCTGGATCTGCCGCACAGGTTATTGTCTTGGTTCTCTGTTATCATCTCAGATAACTCCTTTGCCTGGCTCCTCTGCCTGGCCAGCTACTGGGTCTTCCTCTTTCTTGGTTTGCATCTGTTAGGAAGGAGCATACGCTCCAAAACATTTTAAGAAAAGGTATATGAGAAAAGATAAATTTTTTGAGGAACTTTTATATCATAACTATCTTTATTCTACCATAACAATTTATTAAAGGTTTAGTTATTGTCTTAGTTTGGACTGCTATAACATTATATCACAGGCCAGGTGGCTTGGAAGCAACAAAAATTTATTTCTCACAGTTCTAGAAGCTGGAAATCCAAGAGCAAGGCAGATTTGGTGTCTGGTGAGGGCCTGATTTCTGGTTCCTAGACAATAATCTTCTTGTTATATCCCCACGTGGCAAAAAAGGTGAGGGAGCTCTTTTGGAGCTTCTTTATTTTCAATCAGGAAAGTTGAGACAAATGGGGTCTCTTTTATAAGGGCAGTTTCCCATTCTTGAAGGTTCTACTCTCATGACCTAGTCACCTACCAAAGGCCCCGCCTCCTAATACCCTCACATTGGGGATTTGAACATATGAATTTTGGGGTGCCACAAACATTCAATCTGTAACAGTTATGGAATCTGATTCTAGACATAATTTTCCCTCAGAATTTCAAAGGAATTATTCCATGTAATTTCTCAAATGCAACATATTCTCATTCCTGGTCTATTGTATGTAATTTATTTTTTTCTCTGAAAGCTTTTGAGATGCATTAATTTATTCTATAAATATTTATTGAACACTTATTATGTGCCAGTCACTATTCTTAGCACTGAGGATATAGAAGTAAATGAAAGACACAAACATTTATGTACTCATGGCACTTATATTCTAGTAAAGGAAAGAAATAATATAAAATATACAGTATGTTAGATGGTGATAAGTACTAAGGAGAAAAATAAAGCAGTGAAAAATCTGAATAGAAATGAAATTTTAGGTAAGGTAGCCAGAGAAGGTGACTTTGGAGTTAAGCCTTGAAAGGTGTGTAGATATTGGGGGTGAAGGAGCTGGCATTCCAGGCAGAGGAAACAACAAAGTGCAAAGGTTCTGAGGGAGGTATGGTAGCTTTGTACTGGGTCAATTTAGCTAAGATAATTTCAAATAGCTTCCATGTGTGGTTCTTGGCTAAGATTGTCCACAAGGGAAATTTGCCCAAGGTTGGGAAGGTGAAAGGGAAGCACAGCAGTTGCTTTTTGCTCAGAAGATTAAGGTAGGGTCAGATGCTATTGCAGCTCATGCAGTTGCCACAGATCTGCTGGGTCACCTTCGTCGGCATGGGGCAGCAGCCAGGACTGCAGCTCTTCTGGATCCTGATGGATGTCCTCTTCAGTGTTTTCAACTCCTGGGCTGGGTGCATGTTTAGCTCTGTGGAAAAGGACACTGACTTCTCTAGAACGTCACCTGCAGCATTGAAACCAGAGTTTCGGGTGGCGAGTGATCACTCTGGGTTCTAAAGAGTGACATCCAGGTCATCATTGGTTCTAGCTCTGCCTCAAGGGTCCTATATTGTACTTGATCTCTCCCACTTTTTGCCTGTCTTTTCTTCCCAACTCCCTGTGTTGCTGACTTCAGAACTATCATCATAAGCAGAAGCAATAGGCATTTATAAACTGTTTAACCAGTGACTTCAATTGTGTAAGGTCAAATCCCTAAAATTAATCCCTTATTCTATGTCATTCATTGTGGTTCTGCTTCTTTGATCAAACCCTTACTCATATAGTAGGATAGTGTCTGGCTTGTTGGAGGAACAGCAAGGAGGCCAGTGTGTTTGTGGTGGGCTGATTGGATAGGAGAACAATAGGAGATGAGTTAAGAGAGTTAATGGGAACAAATGGTAAGGTTCTTGAAGGTCATAGCTGGGATTTTGTTTTTATTAATACTCTGAGATGGAAAGTCACTGGAAGATTTTAGGCAGAAGAGGGACACAATCTGACTTACACTGTAATGTTATCTTTCTGACTTCTGTTTAGAGAGACGACTAAAGGGAGGCAAAGGCAGAGGCAGGGAGGCCATTTATGAAGCTATTTTAATAATCCAGGCAAGATATTATGGTGACAAGAGATGTTGGTGACTTGGACCAGAATAGTGACATGATAGTGATGATAAATAGTTAAATTATGGACTTCTGAAAGGTAGAGCCTATCTGCTATGCTATGTACCAGGTATACATGTCTTTTGGCCTGTGCAACGGAAAAGTATGGAGTTGCCATTAACTGATATGAGAGAAGTTGGAGGTGGCACAGCTTTTAAAGAGAGATAAGAGTTCAATTTTAGATGTGTTATATTAGAGACACTTGTTAGAAATTTAAGTTGAATTACTTATCCCATAGGAGATTTTTAAAAAAGAAATTTAAGTAGAGAATTTAAGAAAATGGTTGGATGTATTGCTATGTAGTTTAGAGCTGGAGATAAAAATCAGGGTGTGGTCAGCAATAGTTAGTATTTAAAATCTGGATGCTAGGTGAGATAAGCCAGGTAGCTTATAGCTATAGCTATAAAAGAAAGGAGGCCCAAGGGCCATGAGATTTGGGGCCCTCCAATATTTGGAAGTCAGAGTCATGAGAAGGAACTAGCAAAAGATATATTCACAAGTGGTCAGTAGAGTAGAACTACAACTAGGAGATTATGATGTTCTAAAAGACAGAGAAGAAAGTATATCAAGAAATTTTATCAGATCAATTTTATCTGATCAATTTTATCAGATACTGCTATGAATAAATTAAGATGAGAATTGACCATTGTATTTGGCAACATGGAGGTAATTATTAGTTGATGATCCTGATGGCATACTGGGGACAAACCTAGCTGGTTTAAATGAGCATGGGAGAAGATAATTTGGAAATAGTACATGTAGACAACTCTTTTAAAGAGTTTTATTAAAAAGGGAAGGAGACCAATGTGTTGGTAGCTAGAAAAGGCTGTGGAGTCAAGAGAGTGTTTGTTTTAAAGGTGTGAGAAATAAAAGTGATTTGTATGCTGTTGGGAACAATATGCTATAATGGGGAAAGTTGAAGGTGGTAGAAATGGAGAATGGCTGTAGAAGTCTTCCTGAAAAGGGTTGGATCCAGTGATAAACAGAAGGTTTGGCCTTAGGGAAAGTGTGGCTAATAAATCCCAGGGATAGTAGAGAATGAAGAATACGTGGACACAGATATAGGAGGATGGGTAGGCACAGAGGATCAGGCTTGTGGGAATTCTTTGATGGCTTCAGTTTCCATAGCAATGTTGAAAGTAGGGGAAACAGCTGAGAATGGGTTGGGGAGAAGATGTCAGAGGTTAGAGGAGAGAGACACAACCATGGAGTAGTTGTCTAGGAGAGTGGGAGAGTGAGAGGGTAATATTATCTGATTTCCAGGCAGCAGTAAGGGCCCACTTGAAGTTAATGATCATGAATTTAAAAATAACACCAGTTAATATGACTGTTTGTTTTCCCACCTTTTTGTTCAGATGAACTGGTGTGGAGATGGAGTGGAAGGAAAATGTGATTTAACTAGGGTTGTGATTTTGCTCAGAAAGGATGAGAAAGTACAAGAGGGACAAAAATATTGAGATTATATCCAAGATATTAATTAAAATTATTGACGATTGAGTGTAAACTGAAGGAGAGAAAAGAGAACATAAGAAAGATAAGGGACTGAGAAAAGATGGTTAGATCAATGGATTTTCTCTATTTATGGTGTTCCAAAATGTTCCAGGATGTGCTTTGGCATGGGTCTTTTCCCATTCATTGTGCTTAATGTACTTTTGGCCTTTCAATTTATGTCCTTCAGCTCTGGAAATTTTTATTGAATTATTTCTTTATTGTTTGTCTTCCTCTCCATTTTTCTCAATTCTCTCTTTTTGAGATGCCTTTTATTCATATGTTGGACCTCCTAACAGGTTCTCTGATGTTTTTCTTTCTTTCTGGATTCCATTCTTATTTTATGAATGCAATATCAATTCATAGTGCTCTGGAAATATTAATTATAATTTTGGGGGAATTTTATTTTGCTCCCTGCACTGTCTCCATTTTTTCAAAGTTCTTCTTTTTCAGTATAATGAAACCCTAGATACCCATCCCCCGGCTTCAACTGTTAGCAATATTTTGCTAATTTGTTTCATCTAATCTGTCAACTTTTCTAAATATGTTTTTAATACATAATTTGACTTTCACTTTTAGTTATAGTGTTTTGACATACATGATCTCTAAATTTTGAAGGTTGACTTGGTACTGTCCCTCTACTGGTCTCTCACTTTCTCCTAACCCACCATGCTTTTTCTCTCTCAGTTTTCTGCTTTTGCAGCTTGTAGTTCAGGCTTTATTATTTTAATAACACTAATTAATATTCAAAACTCCCTGCCCTCTATCTTTTCCTCTCTGGCAAAATGCCAACCCTGAATGAACTCAGAAATTTTCTCTCCCTTTGCTTGCATCTAAGCAACCTAGGGTTGTTAGAGAACATCCCAATAGAGGAAAGATTAGATACATCCTAAGTTTAAAATCACTGATATCAACTAGGCCATCAACACTTTAGAAATCTTACTACATTTTCCTGGTCAGTTCGCTCTGTGTCATTCTCTGCAATGACCTTAAAAGAGATTCACATTTCTCAAACTTCAACCACACCTTCTACCTTCCTTTACATAATCAGTGGAAAATTTAGCCTGTTACTTTTGGAAAATTTAATTCATAACACATGAACTATCTCAGCTTTCCAAACTCAAACTTAGTTACTAGTTACTCTTATGCTTAGTTACCACTTAGGTACTCCCATGCTATTCATTCTCTCTCTCTTCCCCCGCCCCACTAGGGAGCTGTCTCTTTTCCTTCCAGAGGCCAGTTCCCTTCTCTTAAACACCTAAACACACACACTCTCTCTATCTCTCCCTCTCTCAAGTAAATCCTTCCCACTAGCTTCTAAATATACTCAAGACTCCCCAGTTAGAAAACAAACAAAAAACTCTTTTTCCCTTCTTCCATCCACATCTATCCACCTCTTTTCCCTATCGTTGCAAAGCCTACCAAAACTTCAGCATATTCTAACTTCTGTCTCCAACCTTTGGCCAAAACAACTCTTGCTCAGGTCACCAGTGATTCTCATCCTGCTAGAACCTTTCCAGTCCTCATCTCTCTTCACTTCACTGTTTAAAGGCTCATTTTTCTTTATCCAGCCTGAGTGTTAGAGTTTCTTAAGACTCACTCCCGAAGTCCTCTTTTCTTCAACCTGGGACCTCTCTCCAGGTGATCTCATTTATGCCCTTGAGTTCCTTTACACCTCTCCCCAGATAAGCCTAAACTTTATTATATCTCTTCTGATTTCTAAACAATATAAAAACTATTTACCATCTTCATTTATATGCCTCAAAGGCACATAAAAATCAGCATATTCCAAGCTAAATTTTTATCTGAGTGGACCATAAAATCACCATATTCCAAACTGAACCATGAGATGTGTTCCCCATCTCAGTGATGACACCAACATCCATCCAGCTGTGCAAGCTAAAGACCAAGAAGTCATCTTTTCTGCCTCCCTCTCCTTCTTTTCTACCACTCATATTTCATTTATCACCAACAACTTCTAACTGGTGCCCTATATCCACTCTGAACTCCAAAATGTATTCTCCATGTTGCAGGCAGAGCACATTTAATCACGTCATCCCCCACCCAAGCACACTAAAACCCTTCAGTGGTTCTTTATAGCTTTTACAGAAAAAAAATGAAATAAAATCTTAAGATAACCGATAAGAGATGACCCATAAGCCATTGGTTTGGCCCTACTTACGTTTCTGGCTCCATCGCACTGCATATTCACCATTTAGTTTTTTTTAAGTACCGTGCTTCCTCTTGTTTTTGGCTCTAGGCCTAAGCTGTTTCCTGTCTCTGGAAAGTCCTACTAAAATCCCCCATTGATCTGCCAACTTAACTCCTCTGGATCACTCAGATTCTGCCTCAGCTACCACTTCTGCAAGGGAGTCTTCCCTGGCTATCTTGGCCAATTTGCTCAAGCAAGTATGTGCTTTCCAGGCAACCATTTTATTTGTCTGATTCTTTAGTTAAAGTCTATCTTGCATTGGCACCTACTGAATTCTCAGCCTCTGAACAGTGCTTTGACACATAGTATGCACTCAATACATGTTAACCGAAGGGATACATAAATAGGATTTTTTTCTACAAATATTATGCAAGTAGTTTAAACTTTAAGCAAAATTGTGATTTATTTTCTAACGACAGTGAAAGAGTATCAAGAAAAATACAATTAAACGGCCTGTGTGAGAGGATCTTCTTAAGAGAACCTCTATGAGAATGTTAGACATTTGCAATTTTAGACTGCAATTTTACACACAAAATAAAGCTAATCTCATATTCTCTTTAATGTGTGATCACTTTTGATGTAGTTTGGATGTTTGGCCCCTCCAAATCTCATGTTGAAATTCAATCCCCAGTGTTGGAGGTGGGACCTGGTGGAAGGTGTTTGGGTCTTGGGGGTGGATCCCTCGTGAATGGCTTGGTGCCCTTCCCGTGTTAATGAGTGAGTTCTGGCTCTGTTAGTTCACACAAGAGCTGGTTGTTTAAAAGAGGCTGGTACCGTCTCCTCTCTCTCTTGCTCCTGTTCTCACCATGTGACATGCCTGCTCCCCCTTCATGTTTCGTCATGAGTGGAGGCTTCCTGAAACCCTCACCAAAAGCAGATGTTGGCATGATGCTTCTTGTACAGCGTGTGGAACCGTGAGCCAAATAAACCTCTTTTCTTTATGAATCACCCAGCCTCAGGTGTTTCCTTTACAGCAGCACGAAATGGACTAACACAGCTTTCAAACTCAATACCTATAGAGGTTTAAACACTAATTAATTAAAAATAATATAAATCGGTATACTTAATAGTTCTAAATCATTTCCATACTCACTCTATTTTGTCAAGTCAACTAATACCATCATTCAAATTTTCATTTGATATCTGTCTCAGAATAGAGTCAAGGAAATAGAAACTTCATTTAAGTACAAAAATGACCATTATACAATTTATATAAATCCAAAAAAGCACATTAATAGCTCTGTGAGGCAAGGCTTTAGTTGTAAGCAAAGGAAAGGGACTGTGGTTGACACAAGCCAAAAAGGAGTTTATTGAACACATATTGGATAACTCAAGAATTTCCAAGAAGATAGGAGAACTGGCCAGAGGAGGGCAGGCTGGGCAGCAGGGAACAATGTGGTCAAAATGAGGCCCTGGAACCTCACTGGGGAGTGTGCTGCTGCCGTCACCAGGGCACCTGGGGCCTCAGAGGACACTGCCACCTGGCAGCACTGATTGGCGGCTGGTGCTGTCCTGGAAGCCTGGAAGCTGGTGTGGCTGCAGCCCCCACCACCCTGGCCAGAGTGGACTCTCTACTGTCACGACTTCTGCAGGTCACAAATTCCCAACACAAACTCTAGAGTAGGTGTCTTACTTACCAAGCTCTTGTCTCTTGCCCATACTCCAGCTGCAAGTAGGGATTTGGCTTCTTGGGCTTCAAGGATGGAAAGAGAGTTTTCCTTCTCATCAAGATTTGGATGGGAAGGAAAGAATTCCCTAATATGGAAGGGAGTTCAGATAGTACATAGCCAAAAAAAAATATCAAAGAACAATAGGGGAAGTATTTAAAAAATTCTGATTTAACCATACAAAGAAATATTAAGTGACCATTAAAATATTTTGAAGCAGTGCTTAATAACATAGACCATAATATTTGATTTTAAAATGGTATGAAAATTTATATGCAAATGACCTCAATTACGTTTATGTATTTATCATACTTATTATATATATCATTATTTATCATTATATACATCATAATATATATGTACATCAACACATAGATGTGGCTGGACAAGGACTCTGGGCTCCTCTTCAGCCCTTTTTTCTTGCCTCTCTCTCCCCTCGGTTGGAAGGGTAGTTGGAGTTACACTATGAGAGACAATATTAGAAAGAGACAGAAATACAAATGATTTCTACTAGATCATCCACACTGAAGGATCTGAAAGACCCATGCCCAGGATCCTCGGTTGCCTTTTCAGAACGGAGCAAGGGAAGAAAAATTTCCCAGTTTTAAACACATGAGGTACAGTTGTAGGCAGGAGCTAGGAGCCTGCAGGGAAGATAAGCTTTAAGAAAAAAGGGGGGAGGAGGAGAGAGAGAGGGAAAGAGAGAAAGAGGGAGGGAGAGAGGGAGAGAAAAGAAGGGCAGAAGGGAGCCCTGCAGGAAGGCTTGTATGAGGCCACCTCTGAGATGTGTGAATTGTCATCTCTTGGACTCCAAATGTTTTGTGGATTTTTTAAAAATTAAAATTTTCTTTATTTTTATAGATTTAGGTGGTACAAGTGCAGTTTTGTTACATGGATAATGTAATACTTCGTTCTTTCAGGTAATGAACTGTAATGTCCATTCTTCTAGACGGTGGGGAATAATGATGGAACCATCTAACATTATGTATATATCGTGAGGCTGTGAAAGAACAGGGATGCTAATTAATGTTTTTAATTTGCTTTGTGTTAATGCTATTACATAGGACTGCACGCTTATAATTCATTCAAAGTTTGGGCTTCCAAATCCCTACATGTATAAAAAGCATAAAGGAAAACCCTCAACATGAGTGGCAGCCTCTGAGAAATGGGAATATAGGTGATTTTTATTTTCTTTTACTGTGTTAAAGTTTTAAATGTCTATAGTGGGAAAGTATTACATTTATAATAACATATATAATATATATATTTGAATTCATTTGTCTATTTTCTTAAAGAAGCAAAACATTAACCATAAAATGCGTGTTATAAGGACAAGATTGGGATGAGGTTTTCTTCAGTGCAGTCTCTATCGTTAGCTCCTTCTCTGAATGACTTCCTGGGCCCTATCTTGGAGAAAACTGAGGGGTCATTCTTGGAAGACATCCCTATAGCCCTACACTCTGAAACTCCCCTGAGTGACCCCTCCCTCTTCCTTACTTGTGACCTTTTGCACCATGGGGCCCATCGGTATCAACACTTGCTGCAACTTGGCCAACCCTGGAAGCCCAGGCTCTGACGAGGTGCAAAGTGCAGTCCTGCATAATGTAATTCATTTGCCTCAAGTTTAAACCAGTAATTAGGTTCTTCCAGTCAACAGAATTTTCCTCTGGGTCCCTTTGACTCTTTTTTATTATGGTAAAATATATATAATATAAAATTTACCATTTTGACCATCTTTAAGTGTACAGTTCAGTGGCATTAAATACATTCACATTGTTGTGCAACCATCACCACCATCTATTTTCAGAACTTTTTCCCATCTTCCCAAACTGAAACTCCATATCTATTAAATAATTCCCCACTCCCCCTGCTCTTAGCAAGAATTATTCTGCTTTCTGTCTCTATGAATTTGACTACTCCAGGCATCTTATTTAAGTATAATCATGCAGTATTTGTCCTTCTATGACTGGGTTATTTCACATAGCATATCTCCAAGGTTCATCCATGTTGTAGCATGTGTTAGAATTTCTTTTCTTTTTGAGGCTGGATAATATTCCACTGTATGTATGTACCACATTTTGCTTATCCATTCATCCATCAATGAACACTTGGCCACCTTGGGCTATTGTGAGAAATGTTGTTTTGGACATGAGAGTACATATATCTACTCAAGTCCCTTCTTTCAATTCATTTGGGTATATACCCAGAAGTAGAATTGCTACATCACATGGTAATTCTGTTTTCAATTTTTTTAGGAACTGCCATATGGTTTTCCATAGTGGCTACACCATTTTACATTCTTACCAACAGTGCTCAAGGGTACCAATTTCTCCACATTCTTGTCAACACTTGTTGTTTTTTGTTTTTGTTTTTTATAATAACCATCCTAATGAATGTGAAGTGATTTTATTTGCATTTCTCTCATGATTAGTTATATTGAGCATCTTTTCACGTGCTTATTGGCCATTTGTATATCTGTTTTAGAGAAATTGCTATTCAAGTCCTTTGCCCATTTTTAAATCAAGTAGTGTGTTTATTTGTTGTTGTCTCTTTGACTCTTGAAATCATGTTTTTTCTTGCCAATTCGTCTTCTAATGACTCTGAAATCATTGGAAAATAAGGGCAAAGAAGAAAAGTTAGTAAAAAGTAGTATTCCACTTTAATGGGTATGATTGTTGCATCTGGTTCTATATAAGCAAGGCAGTTTCAGAGCCTCGGCAGATGGTGCACAGCAATTGAGCTTTGCTGATAGAGTTACAACAAATTCCATTAAATTAAAAATCCCACTTAGCAGATGCTTTCAACAGTTGTTGTCCTCTCTGAAGCTAATCTCTGTAGCAAAGATATTATTCTTTTGGTGTTTGTCATTTGTAGTGTGTTTGGATTTTTAAAATTTGAGATTTTCTACAAAGTACTATATTGGTATGTTGGAGATAGTTTATTTTAGGAGATTTGAGGGGTAGGAGGATGAAGACATAAAGAATATGTTCATTTCTGACAAAAAGGCACAATGGAGGGTAGGTCATTAATAAACCAGAAAAGATTTGCAAACAGGACATGTATGTACGAGCTTCCTTATAAAAATGTCTAATATATCCTAAGCCTATTTTGCTAAGGCTTGCAATGTATATTAATTTTAATGGAAGTTTAATATTATAAATTATTTTCTTATCTGATCAAGATCACTAAAATAGGATTCTACTTAAAGTTCTTAAAATTACTATTGTCAGATTTTCTAAATATCAGTAGTCACTTAATAAAACTGATAAAATATATAAACAAATCTATGACTGGATGATTAAATTTTTTATGTGAAAATATTATTTAATATGAGATTGAGATGACATATCAAAAAATTTTCATTCTGTAAAATCTTACCTAGTTCTTTAGAGAGCAGAATTTTTCCTCTGTACAAATCATGGAATATTCCTTTGGGGAGCCTAATGAGAAAAGACAACACAGGACTGAAAACAGTATAGAGGAATGAAAATAAAACCATCCAGTTTATACTGTCTACAGGACATATATTACTGGAGGACTCATCATCATTTCCAGCTCATTGTATGTCCAAAGCAGATTCATTATCTCTAACCTGCTGGATCTTCCTAATAGCTGTCTCTTTTCTCCATTCACAATTGCCACTAAGTTCAGTCCCTCACTCAACAACCATGTAGGCAGCAAGTTCTTGGTCTATTTAACCACAAAAGTCTGGCAAAACTAAACTTCTTTAAATCTTGCTTTCATCTGTATCCTTCCTAAGTAAAACACTTTTAATCATTCACTTTTTAATCTCACATCGAATCTTTTAAACTCTGGCCTTCTCGAGTTCTCAAAAGCTGTCCGTACCTTCCATATCCAAAGGTATCTGTCCTTCCTCCCAACACCCATCTCTGCTCCGTGGGCCCTTCCCTCACTGTTCTGCCTCTTGCCAGCCCTTGCCTCTGGCCTTCTGTCCAAAATCTAACCGTCCGAGTCCTGATCCATTTTCCACTCTCAATCCCTGTAGCACTTAGAGTCTAAACTTCGCAGTTTACTTCCTCATTATATGCTGTTTCTGCGATTTTATACCTGTGAGTCACCTCTCTAATTACATTCTAAGCTCCTTGTAAAGGCTTCTTGGGAAACCCAATCAGCTCATATGGGGTTTCAGACACTTCTCACCATTTCCACTGCCAATGCCTCTAAATCCCCCACAAGAACTGCTGTTGTAGCCAAAGGACTTGATCTCCCTCTGTCCATTCTTCCTGTTCTACGATCTATTTGCCATCCAGCAGCCATGCAAATCTAACACTGACGCTCCCCTGCTTAAAACCCGTCAATGGCCTCTTGTTGTTCTGAGGGCTATAATAGCTGGCATGCTTTTCCAGGAACTCCTGTGAAATAGATTTCCCTGGAACATAGATTTCCACTCAGAACTCTCTCCCTATTACTCTGCGATTCAGGCCCAGTGGCTGTGTTACAGTTCCTCCCAAGCTGGCTTAGTTTCCCATGCTTGCAAAGACTTGCATTTCTTTTTTTCTGATCTACTGTTAATTTTATACTCACTTATATGATTATTTAATGTCTTTCTCCCCCACTAGATTGTAAGGCTCATGTGAGCAGGGGTCAGATCTTTTTAAAATCAGTGCCTGGGACATAATAGATGCTGAATAAATATTTGTTAAATTAATGAGTGCACTTTTTATATTAAGACAGCCTAAGGCTTCTCTTCAGATCACAGAGAACACTACTCCCCACTCTAGAACAATGTGAGAATTCAGAACACTTGATCCTTGTACCCTGTTAGATATGATCCTGCTTTATTAATATACAAATGATTTACATAAATTATACAATATAAATATGTTTGCAGTTTCAGATAATACGAGAAAAAATATTTTTTCTTTCATTTATTTCATCTGCAAATCTAAGAGAGGCATTTACTTAGAAAAAATCCTATATAAATGAAAAACAATAAAAATTTCAAATATAGGCTACATTACTCCAATGCAAGAAGGATTTAACTGACTGATCATTTCAGATACAAATTTATTTCAAACTACAACTACATTGGCAATGCCCAGATCACACACAGACATTCTCTGTTATGCAGTTGTATGACAGAGGTAGGTATGCAAAATATGCTAATAATTGCTGGGGCCCTGGTGTGTTGGTAAATGTTTAACAACCAGATTTTCAGAGGAAAAAAACCCAAAACTTCAATTTATAATGTTTGCCGATTTCTGAGGTACCCGCTCCCACTGTGGTCAATTTCACACTACCAAAGTGGTCACTGAGGGCAGAATTGAAAAGCCATGCTAACAACTGGCTGTTGCAAGTCAGTGTGAACTGGGAGCACACCACCGGCTGGAGCACTGCATAGACAGCAGGAATCTTTTTAATTTAATTTAATTTAATTTAATTTTTTTATTTCCTCTTATTATGGGGGTGC
>VBSM01000272.1:28031444-28042332 GCA_008086735.1 Cheirogaleus medius
AATCACTGCTACATCAAAAATAAGCAAATGGGATCTGATCAAATTAAAAAGTTTCTGCACAGCTAAGCAGGAATCTTTGGAAAAGTCAATGACTTGACTTTATGTAGGTATCCTATGTAGATTAGATTTCTTCAATTTGGGGAAAGCTCCAGGGAAATAGGTAAAATATATTTAATTATATAACTATGGATAAGATGAGCATAGGTTTCACTCTTTCCCAGAATAATGACATTAAAAAGTACACTTTAGAAGTTAGTTTCAACCAAATAAAAGGAAGTACTGCAGTTAACTCTAGATCAGAGTGGGCAAACTTTTTCTGTAAAGGACCAGATAGTAAATATTTTAGGCTTTGCAGACCGTACATACAGTTTCTGTCACAACTACTCAACTCTGTCATTGTAGCATGAAAGCATCCACCTAAAATCCATAAAGAAATGGATTGGGCTGTGTTCCAATAAAACTTTATTTACAAAAACATGTGGTGGGCCAGATTAGTTTGCTAACCTCTGACCTAAATTTACTAGGGTTTATAGAGATAAGAAGAAATTGGTTATTCCAATCACAATGAAAACAAATTTGCAGTCAGAATTCTCACACTCTAAATATTTATTTATTCAATCCTCTAGGCAGTGATTGACTCAAGAATGGACATATGACCCAACCCTGGCCAGTACGGAGAGGAAGTATACTGAAGGCCATCTGGGAGATGTCCTTCCGCTCCTACTGTGCAGCTGCTCTTCTGCCTCTGGGCATTGCCGTGACTGGCTGTGATACCTGGAATCATGACAGTTACCACCTAAACTCAGGCAGGTAGGACCAAGAGGTGGGACAAGCCAAATCAGTCAACCCTAGAGGATCTCAGGACTTCCTGTGATGAAAGATAATTTCTCCTGTTGTGTAAACCTGTCAGAAATGGAGTTTCTGTAAATTGAAAGTGGAAGTGTCCTAATTTATTCAGTTATATTTTCCCCTAAATTTCTTTTAATTGCAAATACTGACTCACTCACACCTCTATGTAGGGAATTTCTTGTCTCTTTTAAGAGACATAATCATAGTATTTTATCTTTCCCTGAAAAATCATCGGGAGTTGAGGCTGCCATATCAAATCAGGAGAAAAGGAATAATATTGCCCAGTTATTCTTTAATATTTATTTTCCTCCCACAAGTCAAATACTCTGAAAGCACAAGCCCTGCTTTTGAAACCAATTCTTTGTAGGTTCCCCATCTGACTCAACATAGCTACACTGTTGACCACCGACTCTGCAGCCATTCTGTCTATGCATCTTGCTGGCAATCAGATCCTTGCTCTGATTCAGCTATCAGGCAACTGCATACTTTAGAAAAGGCAGGACTTTCCCCTAGCCCTAAGGAGGATAATCTAGATTAATCTAAGTTAAACTTGGAAATTCCCTTTTCTTTGCCAGTGAATTATTTAAGAATGGGCATGTCTATAATTCTGAACAGTGACTGTGGGGGAGTTTTTCTCAGTCTTTAAAGAGGATACAAGGGAGCCTTTTCATGTTGGGAAGTAATTGAGGCTGCTGCAGCCATTCTGCAAACCAGAGGTCAAAAGCCAACGTGATGAGCAAAGCACAGCAGAAGAATGAAGAGAACCTGGGTACTCAATGATGGCCATTTGTAACTGACTTAACTAAGCCCAGAATCACCCTCCCTTAGGCTTTTTATGCTATCAGTGCCAGTTGAATCTTAGTTTGAATCTTCTGCTCAGTGCCACTGGAACCAGTGGCCAACTGGAACAGTCACTAATAAGCTGTCATGGGCAGATTACATCTGGGTTCCTCCACTTGTCTAAACATGTTAAGAAGAAACAGCATGGTGTTCCTACTGCACCAACCTCTCTCCACTGTGCACTGGTAATGATTTCACAGAATCTGTGAAGACTGTATGGCTACAGACTTATTTTCAAATATGAAACAAGTCTAATGAATAAGCCTGAATGTTTTATACATCTGGGACAAATTAGAATTTGTATATATTTTAGATTATGGACTACTAAATCAATCACTTTAAAATTTGCACCAGGGATTATAATAAAATAATCATTATTTCTTAACAAATTTAGAAGAATTATGATGAGATGATTTGAGATTTTGTCCTTGTTTCATTCAGATTTTCAGATAGTTTGTTATTTAATTCAGCATTCTTTAATCATCAAAGCAAAACATAAGAACCAGTTTTAGGTAAAACAGTTTTGCCTTTATCACCCCATCTTAAAGTACTTAAAGCTTGTTTAAAAACTTCTGATGCTCTATTTTTTCCCTCTTTTATCATTGAAAATCAAATTTTTCTTTTTATTCTTTTTTGTTTGGACACATTTTATAGCCCCCAAAATGTGGTGATTATGACTTCTTTTTTGAGAGGGAGTCTCACTCTGTTACCTGGGCTAGAGTGCTGTGGCGTCAGCCTAGCTCACAGCAACCTCAAACTCCTTGTCTCAAGCGATTCTCCCGCCTCAGCCTCCAGAGTAGCTAGAATTACAGGCGTGAGCCACCACTCCTGGCTGTGATTATGATTTTTTTATTGAATTATTGCAAAGAATGATAAAAATAATGATCTCATTAGCATAAAAATATAGAAAATCATTATTCCAGATAATACCTCAAGAAATGATAAATTGTCTATATTCATGGAAATTAAAGAGAATATGCTTTTATATTTATCTGGTTTAAGTTTTTAGTGAAATCGTCCACAGAATGACACAAAAATAATAATATCCTTTTAAAGTAAATAGAATAATTCATTATTACAAAGATGATGTAAATGTACCATCTCTCTCTTGCCTTATATTTTTAGTTTTAAGGATAATTTCTGGAAAGGACTAACATAATAACAAGACAGAAGACTTAGCCACCATCTTCCTAATGAAGTCAATATTCATCTTCAAGTACAAGCAAAATTTATAGTAATTTTCTCTTTGAAGTCTGTTGTCACTGTAACATGGGAAAGGAAAATAAGCTCACATTGACTTTGGCCCTTCCACTGGGCCCCGTCCCTTCATGCAGCATAGTCTTTAGTCCATTGTGTTCAAAAGATTCAAATCAAAATAGGGAAGGAAAGAAGTGAAAAAGGCTTTCTCTGATATTCCAGTCATGAATATGTCACTCACCTCACGGTCTGCCAGCTGAAAACACTGCAAAATTGCCATAATGAGCTAGTTACCTCTTTTCTTCTTCCAAGTTCCTTGCCCATTCAAAACTCTAGAGGAAAACATACTCCTGAATAATACACAGTGAACATTTATGTAACACTGGTTTTAAGAACTTTCACATATATTATCTCTTTTGATTCTACTAATAACCCTGTGAAGAATGTATAACATTTAAAAGTTCTAGTTTGAGATAAGATGGCAACTGGAACGGGCCACCTGACCCTCTCTGCTGACTTACTGCCCTCCCAAATACTGGTGATGTCAGGGGTGACAAAGTGATCGATGGCTATCAGTCATGTTCAGAAGTCAACATGAGAATGTGAAAAACTCCTGCAGTGATAGAAGGTTGCTGGGGTCTGAAGTGGGGAAACAGCATCAGGAAATGTGGCCTGGAGTAGGAGAGAGCCAGGATCACAGAGGAGGGCTGGATTGGAAGACACAGGGCCACTTTCTTTCCCCCACTACAGTAGGACACAACGTCAGCACTGCCGGCCCAGAGCGGCGGCATGAGCTCAGGACAGGAGTCTGGGTAGAGAAATCCACTGCTCAGGCTGGCAGGATAAATAATGTATTAAAGTTTATTAAAGTCTAAATTACCAGTGGCTCAACAACAGCAGCACAAAATCTTGTTCTTAAAATGACTAATGAGGTAGATAAACCTGTGACCAAAAGAAACGAAGTAAAATGTGAGAAGTTGTAAACAAATATAACAAAATTCTCAGAATCCCTAATGATAAAAGTTAATCTGTCTAAATATTTCAGGATCTGGTTATGTGCTCAGTGAATAAAATGTTTCATATGTGAGGGCTCTTTATATCTAGCCTTCGCTTCCAAGATTATATTTTAAATTGTCAACAAAAACCATGATCCTTATTGTTATTAAGAAAAAGGGCAGTCACTAAAACAAGAAATCTCCCAAAAAACAATCGTTTTTTGTACAGAAAGAAATCCTTAAATTACTACCCAAGGCAAGTGGAAAACGATATTAGTGAACAGAGTTTTCTGAGTAAGGACTAGCTATAGAAATATAGTACCTGGGGACTAAGGATGCTAAACACCTTGCAGCGAGAGGGACAGCCCTAGGTGAGCAAGAATAGCTTGCCCAATACGCCAATAGGTTGCCACTGAGGACAACTTTGTGACTTGCCCGGTAGTGTCCCTGTTTGGTTTCTGATCCAGTCTTTTCCCCACTACATCACTGTCTTCATAAAGGAATATTATGTTATAGAAGAGTGCTCCTAACAGAACCTGATGGACAAGGCGGGATTGAAGGAGGAAATACATATTTCTAGAGATAGCTTGCAGAGGAAAGAATTCCCAAAATTTACAAGTAAGTAATATAAGAGGAAAGAAAGCTACTATTTCTCTGCACATTTCCTCTTATGTCAGACCATGGACATGTAGCTCTTCATGTGTATGCTGATTACTTTTAAATGATGCCAAATTTTAAGAAAATTCCATCTTTGGTCTTTAGGCCTCACTTTCTCCCACCCTTCTATCCCCTTTGCTGGCTTCAGTGACACAGTCAAGGCAAAGCACAGGAAGAAATAGAACTGGAGACGGGCATGTGGTCCGAGTGGTCACATTTTCCTCAAGAGAGAGAGGGCAAAATATAGATGGGAGGAAAATGGGGAGCAAGGAGGAACCTGAACTCAGGTTTTTAAGGCAGTTTTGTTTTCGGGATGGGAGCAATGCTTTGGGAGAGACATGGAATGAGTGAGAGGCAGAGCAAAGGCACAGGAAAAGGATGTTAAGAGATGTTGTCTTGGGTTTAGAATTAATTCCCACATAATATTCCAGAAGAGATGAGTATAAAGATTGGAATCACTTTGTTTACATTTTGGATATTAGGTTATATACTATTGAATGTGACATAGAGACTGAGACTGGGCCACAAGGCCCCTGATATAAATTTGGGTGACATATGTTAACTCATTTTAATTCTTACAACACTAAGAAGTAATAAATATCATCCTCATTTTATAAGGGAGGAAAATGAGGCTCAGAGATATGCAGCGTTTTTTCCAAATTACTCAGATTTTAAGTGGTGAAATGAGTTTCTAACACAGATCTGATGCCAAATTTATGCTAGAACATTCCACTAAACTACCTATTTTCAGAGAGATAGTATTAAAATACTTTTATTTTTTTATTAGGGGCAGAAGTGTGTCAGGAATAGGCTATGCTCGTAGCCATGCTGGTAAAGCTCACGCTAACACTGTCGTGTTTTTCCCAGAATTACACTGAAACGCTCAGCTCTCCTTGCTCGTGTTCTGACATATTCCATCCACTAGCAGTCCAACACGCCAGCTGTGGAATTGGACAGACCTAAGGTTAAGATCTGGCTCTTTCAGCTACTAGTTCTGTGACTTCAGTTTCTTCACTTGTAAATGAATGATTACCCCATCCCTATGTCATAGGGGTTTGGGCGTGGGGGTTAAGTGAGCATGCAAATAAGAGTACCTAGAATGGACAAAGTGTTCAATAAGTGGTTCCTACTCCTCTTCCACATTATTATCATTATTATCTCCCTGGAGTCAAAGTTTCCCCCAACCAGAAGGCTGCCCGACTGCAAGCAGCACCACACTCAGGCCACGCTTCAGCTTCCGAGCTGTGTGAAGAGCTTCCTGTGGGCTCCATTCCACCCCTTCAGCCTGCACAATGGGAGGTGTTGTATTTCCTCCTAACCTTCACCTTTGGCTTGTGCCTTTCCACAAGGGAGGGAGTTGGGAGACAAAGGGGGTGGGCTGCATGCAGGCAGGTAGCATGGGGAGCTTGCAAGGAAGGGAAAATCAACAAAAAGGGGAAGTGGAAGTTGCAGGAGCCAAATTTATCAGTTTCATAATTTTTCCTAAGGATGCCTTCATCTCGTTTCATGGGACAGTCAAGAGCAAACTGAATATAATAAGCAGAATCCAATTCTTAATGCAGAAAGGAAACTTTTAAAGGAAGACTGTGATAATTCTTTTTTAAAAAAATATTCTTGAGTTTATCTGGTTTTTTAACTTGAAGCTTTCATACATTGATTTTTCTCAAAACAGGAAGTAATTGTTTTCTACGTATCCATTTTAAGTAGGTCATTTCCAGTTTTGACATAGATATGATTTTCCAGGAGATTTTAAGAACAAAGATGAATCTGAAATAGCATAAAATAGCATAAAAGCAATTAAAATGAGGTTGTGTGCCAGAGGTTTTTAAAAGATTTCTTTTCTTTTTCTTCAGAACAGCTTATCGAGTACTTAGAACTTGCCAGACAGTGTCTCTGCACTTCATATATATCAATCATTTCCTCACAACTCCCTTACAAGGTGGGTTTTATTATTGTCTCCATTTAAATAAATGAGGCTCGCAGACGCAGAGACTAGATACAACTACTACTGGAAGCTGTCGGTGGTAAGAACTCAATTAGGGCACGTATTTAACACAACGCCCTGATGATCTTGTCTGCAGTTCTGATTACGTATGATCCAGATGTAAACCATTCCTCTTCACTTTTGTTTTAATCAAATAAAGACTTTGAAGTGACTTTATTCTTTCTCATCTTTAATGTACTTTGGGCTTTGAGGAAAATAAGGGAACCTCGCCACCTGGTGGCTGCTCAAGGTGTGGACAATAAGGCGGCCCCTTACCGGTCACAGGGAGAGAGGAGAGAAGGCCCCTACCTCACCGCTCACACCTGCTGGGGCACTTCACCTCCCCAACAGCTGAGCTGACCTCTCCTCAAGGGTCGTTGTCTTTAAAAAATCCCTTGCCTTGCCCAGGTCTAACCTGATAAAAATTGCAATAGCAGTTTTTCCTCTGTTCTTCAAGTGAGGAGGTTTGATGGGACAGAATCCAGCAACAATAGGCCAGAACTCTCCTGACCTTATTTCTTTTTCACAAAGATCAGTATTCATGTCCTCTAAGAAGGGATATGCACTTGTACAGAAATTATTCTAAAATGCTGCAGTTATTTCCACATCCCAGTTACTTCCTGTGTCTTAGGCTTTAGTTTCTGAGGCAGAGGAAGTCCTAATAACATGTAGGTATCATCTCTTGTTAAAACAAGTCATGGAATTGGAATGTTGCGTGTGAATTGAATTTTTTAACATCTAATCATAATGATTATCTGGGTATTCTGTCTTCTTAAATACTTAATTCATAAATCACAGCTCTTGAAATTTAGGTTTTTCAACTCTATACAGGCTCTATTTGTGATTTCCAGTTGCTTGTCAGTGAATATGTGCCCAGCTAGCTGTATCAGAATCACCTGTGGAAATTACAACACAAACAAACACAAAAAGATCCCTGGGCCCCACTCCAAAGATTCCAATTCAGCAGGCCTGTGTTGAAGCTCAGGCATCAGAATTTTAAAATGCTCCCCAGGAGACACTGATGAGCCATGAGCTTGGGGAGCCGCTGTGCCTACTCCACCTTTGCTAGCCATGGTGGAAACAGCAGATAAAGAATATTCATGGTTAATACAAAACTTAGACCCTGTTTTCATGTTGATCAGGTTGGCAAACCAGAAGGAAAAAAAGCAAATATCTCCTTCTGGTGATGATGTGGAGACCAGGGCATTCTCATTCTCTGTTGCTAGACATGTATACTGCTGCAAAAGGGTAAGAAAGTAATCAGACTGTTATTTTGAACATCTGAAATGTTAAATTGTCCCAGCAATCCCAATTTAGGTCCCAGAACATAGGATGAATGACAGAAAAGTTTACTGTAGTGTTACAGCCTTACCAGGTTCATTGCCCACTGCTCAAGAGGAAATCAATGCACTGAGGCAGCAGGGTCACAGCAGAGAAAGAGTTTAATATCTGCAGGCTCCATGCAAGGAGACGGGAGGAAGTTCTCAAATCTGTCTCTCTGAGAATTTGGGAGAAAGGGTTTTTGAAGATAGTTTGGTGGGAAAAGGGCTAGGCAATTTGGTCAGCTAATTGGTTGGGTTCGGGGAGGAACCATAGGGGAGTAGAAATTGTCTTCTTTGCTGAATCATTTCTTGGGTGGGTGTCACAAGACCAGTTGAGTCATTTCCTTGGTATGGGCCACTGTCTGGGAGGGTCACCCATTCCACCAGAAGGCAGGACCTGGAAGATATCTCAGGAACTAGCCTTAGGTTTCACAAGGGTGATGTTATCTATGGCAGCAATGAAGAAAGCTAAGAATCTTTATGACCATCAGCTATGTGACTCCTGAATAGTAAGTAATTATAGGAAAGCAAGCTGGGGAACAGTGGCTGGTTATATATATGTTTCCCCTACCACAGTTCCCACCTCGTGGCTGTTTATTAATTTTATAAAGGGCAGTTTCAGTAGCATTATTTATAGTGACAAACAATTGGGAACAATCTAATGGTAGAATAAATCATGATCTATTCATTCAATGAGTTATGCAGTATTTAAAAAGAATCAATTAAATCTGTATATTTTGATCTGGAAAGGAGTCTATGTACTATTAAAGCAATGAGCTGCTGAGTTTTATACACACATGTATGTATACTTACATTGCATACAAATATTCCCATTTATAAATAGAAAAAAATTAATAAAGCTGGAATATTGGGAACAAGGAGAAAGACGTGAAAGGACATACCATTTTAACACTGGATCCTTCATGGCAGGAAGGGAGTGGGGGGATTATTGATTTTTTAACTTCATACATTTCTACATTTCACTCATCACAAACAGCAAGAATTTCTTTTGCAATTTATAAGATCCAATAAAGTTTAAAAAATGGTGGATCAAAGAGTAGTGCATTCTCCCCCCAAATCCCTGGTTTGGCATGCTTGCCAATACCATTCAGATAAGATTTAAACTATAAAATATTAATAATGTAGTGTAAGGAGTAAAATAAGTGATGCTAAAGAGAACCAACTCTATAAACCCACAGTCGGATTAAGATACAGCTTCAGGAGCAACTCTGATGCTCTCGTGAGATCCTTGACACTCACACGCCCTCCCTCTGCCCTGGAATTACCTGGTGATTGTCTTTATAGAGTCTTCATTCATATATATCTATAAACAATATATCAATAATTTTTAATATTAATATTTCTGAACTTGACATAAATGACAACTTTCATATTTCTGAACTTGACATACTTGACATTTTTATACATATTATTCCGAAACTTTACTCAATGTTATGATCTTGGCATTCATTCACATCGATGAATGGGGCTGTAGGGTTTCTTTGCTATATAATATTCCACATTTTATTTGTCATTTTACTGTTAATGGTCATTAAGTTTTTTTTTTTTTTCCTTTTCAAACATCTCTGCAATGGACATTCTTGATCATGATTTTTACTATGCATATGCAAGAGTTTCTCTAGGGGATATATTATATTTAGGAGAGAGATCATTGGGTTATAGATATATAAATGATCAACTTTATTAAGCAATGCCAAATGGTTTTCTAAAGTGATTGTATCAATTTAGTCTCCCATCTGTAGTGTATAAATGATCTCTTGCTCCATACTCTCACACACACTCTAGTTTAAGACTTTTAAATATCATATTCATTTATTCATTCATTCAGCAATGTCAGGCACCATTGGAGATAGAGGGGATGTAGCAGTAAATTAAGTAGACAAAAATCACTGCCCTTGTGGAAATTTCTAATATCCATAAATAAATAAGTAAAATATATAGTGTATTATAGATGATGTGTAAAGAAGAGAGCAAGAAATGAGAGAAAGTATCTGATGTTGAGGAGAGTTTGCGGTTATGTATAGGCGGCTGGCCAGGGATGGCCTCATTAACAAGGTGACCTTTAAGTAAAGACCTAATGACAGTGAGGGAATGGGCTATGCAGACATCTGGAGGAAGAGCTTCTGAGGCAGAGAGAGTGGCAAGATGAAAAGCCCGAAAGGAGAATCCCTTGCTTGTTGGCAAAACAATAGGGAATTCAACATTACTGCACAGGAGTAAGGGAGGGGAGAGGGTCAGAGAGGAAATGAGGTCACACACCAGGAAGGTGCTTGTAAGTAAAGTAAGAATTTTGGAAAAGTAATTTGTAGGCCAAAGTAAGAATTTTTACCTTGTAAGTGAAATAGAAATCCATTGAAGGGTTTTGAGCAAAGGAGTGACATGACTTGGGTTTTAACAGGAGCCAACTGCCTGAGATTTGACTGGACGGGGCAAAAGCAGTGAGACCAGTCGAGGGTATTGCGATAATCCAGGTGAGAGATGGTGGTGGCTCTGACCGGCATGAAGGTGGTGGAAAGAGTTAGAAGTGGTTTAATTCTGGGCATATTTTTAAAATTAGGGCCAAAAGGATTTGCAAATGGATCAGATTTGGGGTATGAGATAAAGAGGGAAGTAAAAGATGATGCCAAGGTTTTGCCAAAGCAACCAGAAGTGTGGGATTGTCGTGGAATAAGATGAGGAACTGCAGCAGATTTCAGAGGCAATAGCAGGAGCTCATTTTTAAACATATTAACTTTGAGAACCCTGTTAGAAATACAAGTGCAGGTGTAAAACAGGCTGTGGGGTGAGTCTAGAGTTCAGATGTCCGGGCTGGAGGTATAAAATTGGGATTCATCAGCAAAGACATGGTATGAAAGCCAAGAAGCTGGATGAGATGGCTTAGAGAATGAAAGCAGATGAGACAACAGAAGAGATTCAAAGCCCGAGCCCTAGGCCATTCCACTTTATTTTTTTATTTATTTATTTTTCTCTTTTTTTTAATTTTAATTTTAATTTTTTTATTTCAGCATATTATGGGGGTACAA
>VBSM01000272.1:28042432-28056716 GCA_008086735.1 Cheirogaleus medius
TTTGCAATTGTGAACTGTGCTGCTATAAACATTCGAGTGAAGATGTATGGGAGGAAAATACCAAAGGAGACTGAGGAAGAGTGTGCAGAGCGGGAGGAGGGAAACCAGGAATGTGTATCTAGGAAACAAGCAAAGAAGGTATTTTAAGGAGGGAGTATCCAACAGGGTTAGATGTTGCTGCTAGGAGAGGACTAAGAATTGATTCTTGTATTTAACAATGCAGAAGTTATGGATCACGCTACCTTTCATCAGTGAAATGTGTTTCAAATATATTCTTCCAATTTTTAGCTTGGCTTCTCATTTTGTTTATAACTTTAGATGAGCTGAAGTTCTTAATTGTGCCGTTACTCAACTTACCAGTCTTTTACTTCATTGTTTATGCTTTTTGCATCTTGTTTAAATAAAAGTTGTGTGTATGTATATACACAACATCGTTAGGATTCTTGAATATGAGAAATGAAGTCTTTTATCAACTTTGGAAATTCTCAGCTAGTATCCTATTAAATATTGCCTCTCTTTTATTTATTTTTCTCCTTTTGATACTAGTAACAACCACACAGACCTCTCAGTATCCTCGAGTTCCCAATTTACTCTTCAGCTGTGTCTTCATAACTGCTTTACTTGTTTTCGGCAAGAGTTACTCAGTCCGCCACACTCTTAGATGTGGAAATCCCACTGGTGTTACCTTAAATTTCAAAGCCTGAAGCAAAGAAATAGAATTTTCTTTTTGAGACAGGGTCTCACTCTGTCACCCAGGTTGGAGTGCCGTGGTGTGATCATAGCTCACTGCAGCCTCCTGGGCTCAAACAATCCTTCCTGCCTCAGCCTCCTAAGTAGCTGGAACTACAGGTGTGCACCACTATGCCCAGGTAATATTTTTAAAAAATCTTTTTTTGTAGAGAGGGGTCTTACTATTTTGCCTAGGCATGTCTTGAACTCCTGGCCTCAAGCAATCGTCCCTCCTCAGCCTCCCAAAGTGCTGGGATTACAGGGGTGAGCTATTGTGCCCTGCTGCAAAGAGATAGATTTTAACTCGTATTTTGAGTTTCTGATTTTAATTTATCATATTATTCATTTAATAAATTTGTATTTGGATCTTTTCTAAGTCTCCCTGCTCTTATTTCTAATATATTTAATTCTCTTTTAAAAATTTCTTCAAACACTTAAATGTACCATTTCATATGTGGTGTCTGATAATTCCATTATCTGAAATCTCTGCGAGGTTGCTGTCTGTTGTTGCTGATGGCTCTCATCTGTGGTGCTTTGTTTGCGTGTACATTTTGTGATTTTTCACTGTGAGTTAGTGTTCTTTGGTACTTTCTATCAATTATTTGAGGATAGCTTTGAAGATCTTCCAGGGAGGATCTGAGTTTTCTTCTTCCAGAGGCTTGTAGGTACTACCTAGTCAGAATCACCTTAAAATAAGTTCTTGGTTTTGGTTTTATTGGACCATGCAGGTAGCATGCACTCTGGCCACAAACGAGGACCACAAGGAAGGCTGTGCAGGTTGGGCACTGCACAACGTAGGGGGTGCCATGTACAACATAGTTATGTGAAAGGCATTTCTTGGGGTATGTAGCGCACACGCTGTGTGGGTACACATGACAGTCCTGCCACAACCCCCCCAAGAGGGCTGCCCTGTGCTTACAACTGTGGGAAAAAGTTTTCCCATGCATTCAGCACCCTGGCAAATCACATAAATTTTATTTTCATTCTCTTTTGTGTGGGTATACCTTTGTGGCCTCAGATTCATGTGTGTTCTACTAAATCTCTCACTTGGGAGGGTCCCCGCATGGCAGCTTGCTGGTACTGGCACAGTGCCCAGCAGGTGCTGCCAGGCTGAGTATCACTTTCAGTCTTGCTCAACCCTGAGGATTTCCACTTTCATTTTGTATTTTATCTTTTTGAGGATTCTGTATTTTCTACCTAGCTCTGTGATGTATTTTAAGTGATTTTTCTAAATCCCCTCAATTTAATAAAAGATATATATATGTATATATATTTTTGAGACAGAGTCTCTCTCTGTCACCCAGGCTAGAGTTCAGTGGCATCATCATGGCTCACAGCAATCTCATACTCCTGGGCTCAAGATTCTCCTGCCTCAGCCTCCCCAGTAGCTGGGACTACAGGCGTGCGCCACCACGCCCAGCTAACTTTTCTATTTTTGGATCTTGCTCTTGCTCAGATTGGTCTCAAGCTCCTGGCCTCAAGCAATCCTCCCACCTCAGCCTCCTGGAGTGCTAACATTATAGGCATGAGCCACTGGACCAGACCTAACCCAAAATTTTTAGTTGTTTTCAGCAAGACAGTGTTTGATCTACCAAGATCCATGAAATGGATATCAATCGGACTATTTATTTATTTGTTTGCTTTTTTTATTGAAGTGAAATCCACATAACATAAAAATTAATCACTTTAAAGTATATAGTTCAGTTGTACATTCACAATGTTGTGCTATGACCACCTTTATCTAGTTCTAAAACATTTTCATAACCCCAAAGGGAAGCCCCATACCCATTAAGCAGCCACTCTCACTTCCCTCCTCCCAGCTCCTGGCAACCATCAATCTCTTGTCATCTGGGGATTTACCTATTCTGGATATTTCATATAAACAGAATCACAGCAGTATGTAACCTTTTTGTTTGACTTCTTGTACTTAGCACAATGTTTTCGAGGTTCATCCACATTACAGCACGTATCACTACTTCATTACTTTTTATGGCAAAGGAATACATTCCATTATATGCATATACTACATTTTGCTGATCCATTAATCCGGATAAACAATGGCTATTTGGATATTTGTGTTGTTTCAACCTTTGGGCTATTGTGAATAGTACTGATACAAACATTCATATACAAGTATTCAAATACCTGTTTTCTGTTCTTTTGGGGATATGTTTAGGAGTAGAATTGTTAAGTCATATGGTAATTCAATGTTTAACTTTTTGAGGAACCATCAAACTGATTTTCACAGAATGCACCATTTAAAATTACCCCCAAAATGTAAGAGGTTGCCAGTTTCTCCACATCCTCACCAATGCTTGTTATTGTCTTTTTTTTTTTTTAGTGATCCTAGTGGATGTAGTAAGTGTGAAGTGGTTTCTCATTGTGGTTTTGATTTGTAGTTTTCTAATGACTAGAGATGTCAAGCATCTTTTCATGTGCTTGTTGGTATTTGCATATCTTCTTTGGGGAAATGTCTGTTCATGAACTTTGCCCATTTTTTTGGCAATGTGCCTACATTTTAAAAAAATTAAAAAATTTTAATTGTGGTAAAAAACACATAACATAAAAATTTACACCATTTTTAAGTGTACAGTTCAGCTAAGTAGTGTTAAATATATTCCCATTGTTGGGCAATAGATATCCAGAGCTTTATCATCTTGCAGAATTGAAACTCTGTTACCCATTAAACAATAACCTCCTACTTTCCCTCTTCCCCTATAGCCTGGCAACCACTATTTTACTTTCTATTTCTATGAATTTGCCTATTTTAGATACTCCATATAAATGGAATCATATAGTATTTGTCTTTTTGTTACTGGTTTATTTTATCTAGCATAATTTCTACAAGGTTCATCCATGCTGTAGTACATGACTGTATTTCCTTCCTTTTTAAGGCTAAATAATATTCCATCACATGTATATACCATATTTTGTTTATTCATTCATCCATCAATGGATATTTGTGTTGCCTTTACCTCTTGACTATTGTGAATAATGCTGCTATGAACATAGGTGTGCCAATATCAATTTGAGATTCTGCTTTTAATTCTTTTGATATATACCCAGAAGTGGGACGCAGGATCATATGGTAATTCTACTTGTAATTTTTTTTTGTTTGTTTTTGAGAAGATTCTCTGTCACCCTGGGTAGAGTGCCATAGCGTTAGCCTTGCTCACAGCAACCTCCAATTCCTGGGCTCAAGCCATCATCCTGCCTCAGCCTCCCGAGTAGCTGGGACTACAGGAGAGATGCACACCACCACACCTGGCTAATTTTTTCTATTTTTAGTAGAAATGGCTGGTCTCGAACTCCTGACCTCAAGTGATCCTCCTGTCTCGGCCACCTGGAGTGCTAGGACTACAGGTGTGAGCCATCTTGCCCAGCCTATTTGTAATTTTTGAAGAACCATTATGCTGTTTTCTATAGTAGCTGCAGCCTTTTTCATTCATTAGTACACAAGGGTTCTAATTTCTCCAATCCTCTCCAATGCTTGTTATTTTCTGTTTTGTTTTTGATTTTTAATACTAGCCATCCTAATGGGTGTGATTTTGACCTTTGTCCTTTTATAAATTGGGTTGTTTTTCTTTTTATTGTTAAGTTTTAAGTTTTCTTTATATAGTCTGTATATAAGTACCATATCAGATATATGATTTGCAAGTATTTTCTCACATTCTGTATGTGCTTTTTCACTTTCTTGATAAATGTCTTTTTACTTTTATTGATGAAGTCAAACTTGTCTGTTTTTTCTTTGGCTTCTCATGCTTTTAGCATGAGACCTAAAATCCATTGTCAAATATAAGGTCATGAAGATTTACTTCCATGTTGTCTTCTAAGAGTTTTATAGCTTTTGCTCTTATATTTAGGACTCTGATTGGTTTTGAGTCAATTTTAGTACTGGTGTGAGGTAAGAGTCACTTCATATTTTTTGCACGTGGATATCCAGTTGTTATAGCACCATTTATTGAAGAGTCTATTCTTTCCCAATGAATGGACTTGGCACTCTTGTTGAAAATCAATTGGTCATAGATTTATGAGTTTATTTCTAGATTCTCAATTCTGTTTCATTGGTCTATCTGTTTATTCTTATGCTGGTACTACATTGTTTTGATTACTATAACTTTGTAAGATGTCTTGAAATCAGGAAGTGTGAATCTTCCAGATTTGTTCTTTTTTCATTGTTTTGGCTATTTGGGGCTCCTTGAAATTCCATAGGAATTTGAGCATTGTCTTTTCCATTTCTGCAAAACAGGCTGTTGGAATTTTGTTAGAGACTACATTGAATCTGTAGATCTTTGAATAGTATTGACATCTTCACAATACTAAGTCTTCTAATCCATGACCATGAAATATTTTTCCACTTATTTAGATATTTAATTTTCTTGAAAAATATTCTGTAGTTTTAGTCTACAAATTTGTTACCTTTTGGTTAAGTTTATTCATAGGTATTTTATTTATTTGGAAGCTGTTGTAAATGAAAATGTATTCTTAATTTCCTTTTCAGGATTTTCTATATATAGTATCATGTCAACTGTGAATAGAGATAGTCTTACTTCTTCCTTTCTACTCTGGACACTTTTTATTTATTTTTCTTTTTTAATTGCTCTGTCTAGAGCTTCCAGTACAATGTTGAATAGCAGTGGTGACAGTGAGCATCCTTGTCTTATTCCCAATTCCAGGAGGAAAACTTTCAATCTTTCAGCATTGAGTATCATAATAGTTGTAGGTTTTTCATGAATGTCTTTATCATGTTGAGGAAGTTCTATTCCTAGTTTTCTGAGTATTTTTATCATGAAAGGGTGTTGGTTTTGTAAAATGCTTTCTCTGTACCAAGTGAGATGGTCATATTGGTTTTTCCCTTCATTCTATAAATGTGGTATATTGCATTGATCATTTTTCTTATGTTAAACCATTTTTGCATCCCTGGAATAAATCCCACTTGGTCATGGTATAAAATACCTTTAATATGCTATTGGATTCAATTTGCTAGTATTTTGTTGAGAATTTTCATCTATATTCATAAAGGAGCTAGGTTTATAGTTTTCTTGTGATATCTTTGTCTGGCTTTGGTGTCAGTATAATGCTGACCTCAAAGAATTAGTTAGAAAGTGTTCTCTCCCCTTCTATTTTCTTTGGAAGAATTTGAAAAGGATTGGTGTTCATTCTTCCTTAAATGTTTGGTAGAATTTACCAGTGAAGCCATGTGGTTCTGGACTTTTCTTTGTTGAGAAGTTTTTGATGACTGATTTAATCTCTTTACTTATTATATATCTGTTCAGATTTTCTATTTTTTTCTTGAGTCAGTTTTGGTAAGTTAAGTGTTTCCAGGAGTTTGTCTATTTCATCTAGGTTATCTCATTTATTGGCATTCAATTGTTCATAGCATCTATTATCATCCTTTTTATTTCTATCAGCTTGGTGGTAATGTTTTCACTTTCATTTCTGATTTTAGGTATTAGCATCTTCTCTCTTTTTTTCTTAATAAATCTCACTAAAAGTTTGTCAATTTTTAAATCTTTTCAAATAATCAACTTTTGGTTAATTGATTCTATCTATTGTTTTTGGGCAGTTGCAGTAGCTCATGCCTGTAATCCTAGCACTCTGGAAGGCTGAGGCGGGAGGATCCCTTGAGCTCAGGAGTTAGAGACCAGCCTCAACAAGAGTAAGACCCCGTCTCTACTAAAAATAGAAAAATTAGCAAGGCATAGTGGTGTGTGCCTGTGATCCCAGCTACTCAGGAGGCTGAGGCAGAAGGATTGCTTGACCCCAGGAGTTTGAGGTTGCTGTGAGCTTGGCTTATGCCACAGCACTCTAGCCGGGGTAACAGAGCAAGGCTCTGTCTCAAAAAAAAAAAAAAAGTTTTCCTTTTTCATTTATCTCTACTTTAATCTTTATTACTTCCTTACTTCTGCTAGCTTTAGGTTTATTTTATTTTCTCTTTTGAGTTTCTCTTTGAGTTTCTCAGGGTATGAAGTTTGGCTATTGATTTGATATCTTTCTCTTTTTTTAATGTAGGCATTCACAGCTATTTACAGATGTGTCCACTGTTTTTGTTGCATTCCATAAGTTTTGGTACGTTGAGTTTTAATTGTCATTTACCTCAAAGTATTGCTTAATTTCTATTGTTATTTCTTCTTTAACCCATTGGTTAAGAGTAAATTTTCCAGTTTTCCTTCTGTTTTTGAATTCTAGATTCATTCCATTGTGGTAGAAGAAGATACTTTGTATTATTTAAATTTTAAAAACTTTATTGCAACTTGTTTTGTGTCCTAAAATATGGCTATCCTGCAGAATGTTACTGGAGCTCTTGAGAAGAATACACATTCTGTTATTGTTGGTGGAGTGTTCTATATATGGGTGTTAGGTTTAGTTGGTTTACAGTGTTGTTTAAGTCTTCTATTTCCTAAATGATTTTATGTCTAGATGTTATATTCACTATTGAAAGTAGGGCATTGGAGTCTTCAGTTTGCTATATAAGGCTATATATCAGGCAATCAGTAAGCACATGGATGGTGATGCTAGTAAAGTCTTTATGGGTAGCAAAAGGAAACTCAAAAGCACAAGGAAAAAATGTCCAATCCAGTGAGGACAAATCGCTCTATTATCCATCCATTCAAACAATATGTAGCTATTGCACATCTAGGAAGGAGGAAGGGAATGAAGTGAGAGGGAGAGAGAGACAAGGTTGGGAGAAGACAGAGGGTGTGAATTCCATGCTGCTTTCTACTTCAAAGTAGACCTTGGTTTCCATTTTTCCAGAAAATGGAACCTTCAGCTCCTTATCAAAGAAGTTAATTCTTGTTGTATAATCTCTACTAGTTCAGGTCTTAATCATTTCAGAATATCTTGAAAGATTTTAAATGGTAAATTTGGATCACTGCTTCCTTCTCACTGACCTTGGAATGTAACAACCTTATAAAAAGCAATCAGACAGTAATTCATTAATATGTAGGTACTATGTTGTATGAAAAAATATATTTTTAAACACGACTGTTAAGTTTGACGTGGTGAAACACTCAGGCTGTGAGAGACCTACAAGATCCAAGACCAACTGAGGGAATAGTAGATTTAAGTCTTTCCTCTAAGTCTTGCTCCTGGAGATACACTTACAAAACAGATTAAAGTGTCATTTCTGTGTGCTGATTTTTTTCTTTTTCTTTTCTCTTTCTTTCTCCCTTCTGCCCTTCCTTCCTTCCTTCTAGCACCTATATTTGAATTAGTAACTCCACCCTACATGTAGGAGTAACAGCATCATATTTTGGTCACTGTTTCAAAGCATATACTATACGTTACCTTTGAAGCCTATACATTACCTTTGAAAGGAGTTTTCTCCAAGTGTGCTCCATAGTTGGGAGTTGGGTCTTCCATAGCCATTCAACTCTTTCATGAGCCAGCTGCTCTGGATAGTAAGAAATATGGTAAGATCAGTAAATCACATGGCGTTGCCTGGCTTCTTACCTTTGAATTGTGCCTTCATCAGAGGCAATGCTGGGTGGGAGGCCATAAAGGTGAACTGAATTCATTTCTGGAAGTAGAGGGTAGAAGTCAGGTGGAACATTATTAAATCTAATTACCCTTTCTCAAATGTCTTGTTTCCTATCCTTCTACTGGCAGCTTATAGTCCTGTTATTCAAAATGTGCTTTGTGTGAAAGATAAGTGTTAGCAAGGATGTGGAGAAAAGAAAATGCTTGTACACTTTGGGTGGAATGCAAATGAGTACCCTCATTATGGAAAATAGTATGAAGGTTCCTCACAAAACTAAAAATAGAACTACCATATGATCTAGCAATCCCACTACTGTGTATTTACTCAAAAGATGTGAAATCAGTACATTAAAGAGATGTCTGCACTCCATGTCTATTGCAGCACTATTCACAATAGCCAAGTTATGGAATCAACCATCGGTAGATGAATGGATAAAAAAACGTAATATATATATACATAAGGGGATGCTATTCAGCCTTAAAAAAGAAAGAAATTCTGTCATTTTTTAAATTGGAGGACATTATGCCAAGTGAAATAAGCCAGGCACAGAAAGGCAAATACTGCATGTTTGCACTTATATTAATAGATGGAATCTAAGACAATCAAACTCATAGAAGCACAGAGTAGGATGATGGTTATCAGAGGCTGGGGGATGGGGGAATGGGGAGGTCATGGTCAAAGGTACAAAACCTCAGTTAGATAGGAGGAATAAGTGTTTTTTTGAGATCCATTGCACAGCCTGGTGACTGCAGTTAATAATACTGTACATTTTTAAATTGCTGAGAGTAAATTTCAAATGTTCTCACCACAAAAAATAAGTTTTTTGCTTTGTTCAATTATTCTACATTGTATTCTTAAATCATGATATCAATTTGTGCCCCATAAATATTAATATATACAACAATAATTTGTCAACTTACAATACAAATTTTTATAAAATAAATTTGTAAAAATGTCCTCCGTGGACCAGCAGCCTCATCATCACCTGGTAACTTGTTAGAATTGTATTAATAAGTTCTCAGACCACAACCCAAACCTACTGAATCAAGAACTCTGGGAGCAGGTTCTAGAAATCTGTGTTTTAACAAGTTCTCCAGGTGATTCTGATGTTTACTAAAGTTTGAGAAGCAAGTTAGGTTTTAGTGCTTAAAAGAGGAATGTGGCCACCAGGGGGCACAGTAATGGCTCCACTGGATTGAAAGACCAGACCACCACATTATCATTTCCTGTTCCTCATGCTTTGGGTGAAAAGGACTTTTTTAAAAAGGTCAGATGTAACTTAATACCCTGATCACAAAACAATGACTGTAGCTATTAATAAACAGTGACTTTCTACATAATAACATGCACATTTTGTACACTGGATCAAAAATTATACTTTCAATATGGCTCAACACATAAGACACGAAATAAATTTGTTTGAAAAAATGTAGACAAAACACACAAGCAAAACAAGGCAGCTTATATTCACAAAAGGAAGTGGAAATTAAAGGTAGAAGAAAGTTGAAAAAAGGCATGGGGAAGGGGGTTGAAGCTGTCACTGTCATTGGTTGTGGCAGGTGATGACACAGAGGAGTTAGGTGCTGGAGGGTCAATTTCAAGACCTGATAAATATTCCATTTCCATCATTTTGATCTGGCTATATCACTTACTTGTCTTTGTAAGGTTCCAAAAAATACATTGGGCCATTTTTAAAAGAAAGGCTTTTGTCATATTGCCATCATGGGCATAGACATTATTTATCCTTGCATCTACATTGCCATACATCCTTTTAAGTCAATGACATCTACTGGTTTGGTCAGTTGCTCTTTTGGAGTTTTATCAACAATCTCGTCTTCAGATTGACATTGGACATCCAGCTACAGAAGTCTGGTAGTTGTCGTTCTTCAGCTGAGATTCCCCAAGATATTTTTATCTGTCTCTGCAAAGACTGCTTGCTTTGCTAGGGCAGCTCTTTCCGTTGTGGTGTCAAATATCTATTTATAAAAGCTTTTGAAATTAATTTCATTTGTGGCTTGGTTCCTTTCAGTGTGTGACCCTTTGCTGCCTCACCTAGTGCTACTAACAGCCAAGAAGCATATTCCCTAAACTGTCTCTGTTCACACTGTTTAAAATGTCTACATATAGTTGTGACATTAATATCAATTGTATTTTGAAAGGAATTTGAGGAATTCCCCAGAGTATGTTTTGTTTAAACTACTGAACTGAGTTTTGTAGATGCAAAGGTAAATTTTTGCCTTCTAAACTTTGCTTGAAAAATGTTATATTAAGAGATACCTATGTTCCACTAAGTTTGTGAATTAAAAACTGAAATGCTTTAAATCAAGATAGGCTAACTGGTGAATCATTCTGTGGGTTATGCATGAGTTATGCACAAATTAATGCCAATAAATATTCAAACACTTGACTATTTTTCTAGAAAAAAAGTGAATTAACAAAACTGATGCAAAAAAAAAAATAGAGAATTAGTATATGTGTACTCATTAAAGAAATTGAGGCAATTATGAAAATTCCACTCTTCCCTAAAAGGAAAAACTCCCTGCTATATTTTATGAAGTTAGTATAACCTTGACACCAAAACTATAAAGACACTATGAGGAAGAAAAATTTTAAGATAATCTCATTAATAAACATATAAGTAAAATTCCCAAGTAAAATATTAGCAGACTAAATTCACTAATATATATAATAAAGAACATATGACCAATTAGAGTTTGTCCCAAGATTACAAAAATGGTTTACCATTAGAAAATCTACTAATGTATTTACCCTATTTCAATAAATCCAGACAAAGCATTCAATAACCTGTTCATCTTGAAACTCTTAGGAGAGTAGGAATAGAAAGTAATTTTATTAGCCTAATAAATTTTTATCTACCAAAAACCTACTTGCTCCTCAAAATTGTATTGACCATCAAAGACAAGGAATATTTCAGAAACTGTCACAGTCTAGAAGAGTGTAAGGAGAAAAGAAAACTAAATATAATATGGTATCCTGGATGGGATTCTAGAACAGAAAAAGGACATTAGGCAAAAACTAAGGAAATATAAATAAAATATGGACTTAATAATAATGTATCAGTATAGATTCATTAATTGTGACAAATGCAGCATACTAATGTAAAATATTAATAATAGGGGAAACAAGGGTGTGAGATATAGAGGAACTCTTTAGACTATCCTCACAACTTTTCTGTAAAGCTAATCTATATGTACTTCTTTGTCTCTTGTAACAGTTTCAGACTTAAAGTCTATTTTGTCTGAGGTTAGTATAACTATTCTAGTTCCTTTCTGGTTACTATTTGCATGCAATATCTTTTTTTATCCTCTCAATTTCAACCTATGTGTGTCCGTAGATCTAACATGATTCTCTGATAGGATGCAGCTGGATCATGTTTTTTGTTTTTAATTTTTTTTAGTCTTTCTACCAATCTATGCCTTTTTATTGGGGAATTTAATCCATTTATATTTAAAATAATTACTAATAGGGAAGTGTTGCCATTTGCCATTTGTTACTTGTTTTCTGTGTGTCTTACAGCTTCTTTTGTCCCTCATTCCTCCATTACTACCTTTCTTTGTGTTTAGTTGATCTTTTATAATGACACATTTTGATTCCCTTCTCATTTCCCTTTGTGTATATTTTAAAAATATTTTCTTTGTGGTTACCATGGAGATTAGATATAATGTCCTAAAATTCTAACAATCTGTTTTGAATTGATATCAATTTAACTCAATTGTGTACAAAACCTCTACTTCTTTACAGCTCTGTCCCCTCTCCCTACTTAATATTATTGTCACAAATTACATCTTTATATATTGTGTACCCATTAACATAGATGTATAATTATTTAATGCATTTGTGTTTTAAATACTGTAGAAAATAAAAATGAAGTTTACAAATAAAATTTTAATAATTCTGGTCTTTACATTTTGCCATGCATTTTCCTTTACTGGAAGTCTTTATGTCTTCATAAGGCTTTGAGTAAGAGAGTTTGGCAAGGTTTATGGGGGTACAGAACAATATAATAATAATAACTAACAATTTTTTGCACCTGTTACTTACCAGGCACTGTGCTAAGAACCTTAAGTGTAAACCCTATCAATCTTTACATCTATCCTGTAACAGGACTACTATAACTACCCCATCCCATTTTATAGAGTTGGAAACTGAGGCACAGAGTTACTAATCTATCCAAATAAGTAGTAGAGCTAGGATTAGAACTCTATGAGTCCAAATCCAGAGACAATGCTCTCAATCACTATGTTATACTGCCTGTCAAAGTTAAGACCTATTCCCTGCATCAACTACTTTAAAATGGAATTAAAAGATATAGATCCCATTTATAATATCAAAAATAATTAAATAAACACAACTTTATTGAGGATCATTTTAGATGGTCTAAATAAGTGGAGAGACACAATTAGTCATGTTTGGAAAGTATCAAACTAAATATCTAATACATGGAAATCATCCCCAAATTAATCCATCAATCCAATGCAATTCAATCAAAATCTCTAAAAGATTGTGTGTGTGTGCACATATGTGTGTGTGTGCGTGCACAGCTTCTAGGCAGTTTCTAAATTCACAGGGAAAAGTAAGGGCTAAGAATAACTCAGATTATTTTGAAACACAGAACTAAAGAAGGGGAACATAAAGCCCTGATATCAAGATTTATAGTAAAGTAATAGTAATTAATACCAGATGATATGATTGACCAATGAATGAATGAACAAAATGCAGTATAAACATAAAATAGAATACTATTCAGCTTTTAAAAAGAAGAAAATTCTGACACATACTACAACATGGATGAACTTTGAGGACATTATGCTAGGTGAAATAAGCCAGACACAAACGAACAAATATTACATAATTCTATTTGTATGAAGTACCTAAGTTAGTTAAATTTATGGAGAAATTAAATAGAATGGTGGCTACTAGAGGCTAAGCAAAGGAAATAGTCAGGTGTTATTGTTTAATATGTACAGCATTTCAGTTTGGGGTGATGAAAACATTCTGGAGAAGAATAGTGGTGATGGTTGCACAACAATGTCAATGTACTTAATATCAATTTTATACACTCAAAAAGAATTAAAATTATAAACTTTGTTATTATATTTTACCACAATTTATTTAAAAGGATGGTATAGGTGCAAGAATGAACAACTAGATCAACTGGGGGAAAAATGAACACAGAAACACTACTGTGGGAACTAGGTATATGATAGAAGAGACATTAAAATCAGTGAGGAAAAGGGCAGACTATCCAATAAACAGTGTTGGACAACTGGCTATTTATATGGTAAAAGATAAGATTAGATTCCTAGATCACACCACACACAAAGTGACACATTGACCACCACACAAAAGAAGCAGAAACTTTTCCTTGGGGCCACAGTGTTTTACTACAAAAATAGAATAAAAACTTCAAGTGTAATTTAAAGCTAAACATAAATAGAAAAATGAAATTTGTTGACTTCTATTCATTTAATCCATGTTTTTAGAATTAAATTGTCAATATTAATTGTAACAATAAGGACATCAACAAGTAAGATTTTATATATGCTTCACACAGCCTCGGGGTCAAAACTAGAGTCAGTTAACCCTCACGGCAGTTAATGTGTTAAATTACAATTAAATGGCACTATCAAACTATGAAGGCCAAACTTTAAAGCATTTAGGAAAAAAAATATAATGATATCTGTATGATTATCAGTGGAAGAGGTCTCTCTTTTTTTATTTCTGCATATTATGGGGATACAAATGTTTAGGTTACTTTTGTTGCCCTTGCCCCTCCTCCCCCACAGTCAGAGCTTCAAGCGTGTCCATCCCCAGATGGTGCGCATCGCACTCATTATGTATGTATATACGCATCCCCTCCTCCCCTCTCCCATCTGCCTGACACCCGATAAATGTTATTCCTATATGTCCACTTAGGCATTGATCAGTGAAACCAATTTGCTGGTGAGTACATATGGTGCTTATTTTTCCATTCTTGGGATACTTCCCTTAATAGAGTGGGTTCCAGCTCTATCCAGGAAAATACAAGAGGTGCTATATCATCATTGTTTC
>VBSM01000272.1:28062588-28074056 GCA_008086735.1 Cheirogaleus medius
TTTGGATAATGACACGCCCTGTTTAGTCTCTGAGCCAGTAGGTGGTGTTTGTGGTCACACCCTGTATGGTGAGTCAGTGGATGCTGTAAAAGGGTGTGCAGAATGTCCTCCTTGTCAGTAGGTGGTGCTTGCTTAGAGGAGCAGGCTACACTGTTGTTTTTGGGTCCTGTAACCAGTTCTTATTCCTCTGGAGAGGCACTCTAGTGCCTCAGGTGGTGAGTGGGGCCCTGGGACTTCCAGGTGTGTCCTTATTCTCCATCTCAGTGAGGTAGACTGCACATATTTGGTTAAACTAGATGAAACTGACATTTGTGTCAGTGAAAAATGGTCATATATTGGCAATTTCCTAAGATTTAACTTATAAATGCCACTTGGAGTGCCTAGTGATTCATAGTGAAAGTAAATGATTTAGAACTTTTGAAGAGAACAAAGATTTGATGGAAGTGCAAAGAAGGAAAGTGCAAAGTGATGGAAGAAGTAATCATAAAAGAGAAAGAGAGAGAAAAATTAAAGAAGAAGAAGAAAGCAAAACGAGGAGGCCGGGAACCTCAAAGATAAAGTTCTCTCACTTTGTAACTTTCCTGAGGCGAGTTATGCCATGGCAGTCACTGAGCTATTTGTCTGTAATTTTGCTTCTGTAAACAATCTGTGACCTGATTATTACTGAGCATTTTGTAGATAGCCATATCAACATTTCAAGTAAAAGTTAAAAAAATTCAGAACAATTTTCCCATTGTTTTCCTTTAAGTCACTTATTTGTAATTTCTCTTACGTGGAAGAGGGAACGTGTTGCTTCTTCGTCTGGTCCCAGTTATGTGAGCCGCTACTCTTGGAGAACCGCTGTCTCTTACTTGGGCAGGAATAAATTGTTGCCTTTCTAAAACAGAAATGACAAACAATCATCAGCATTTATCAAGCTAGTTCTCAAGTACATAGCTATTCACAGCTGTTGTCAATAAGGCATTGTAAACATACTGGGCTTCTAAAGTTGATTCTATGGGTTTTTATTAAAAATAGCCTACATTTTAGAATGATAATCTACTTCAGCTTATGTTTAATTTGAAAAGTACTTTAGATGGGAAGAATAAGCAATAACTTGGATTATAATTTAATGGTGTCTCAAAGACAAGGTCCAAATAGAACATAACAAAGTGAAACTTCTGGCCCCTTTCCCCCTAAGCAAGTAAGTAAATAAATAAATAAATAAATGCAGACTTGTAATAATCCTCATGAGTGATTTAAAGTGAGCAAATAACCATGTATTGGCAAATTTCCACTTTGAGTTATATGTAGAAACAATTTGAGTGGTACCAAGTTTTGTCTTTGCTGGCTACTACTGATTCTAAAGGAGTAGCAATAATAACTGCCCGTAAATGCTGCAAACTGGCATCCAACAGTCATCCTGCAACTCCCCTCCCACCCTAAAAAAGGGATAGGAGTACATGCTGGCCATGATATCAGTATATGAGCATATGAATTTCTGATTCACTGGATCACAATAAAAAGAGATAACATTTATTGACCACCATCCAACATACTTTGGGGCAAGCCTAAAAAACAATTCAAATTCAATGAACTACTCTCTTTAAAAAATCAGCTTAAAATTCCCAAGTGTGCTTATATTTGTTGTTAAGATAAATTATATTCTTTCATCAAACAAATACTGCCAGGAGCAAGGCATATACTACTTCCTAAAGGGCTACAAAGATTAATCGTTGATTCCACTGACTGAGCCCACAAAGGTCGTACAGGCTTCTATGGAAGATATGAATTAGAAGTGAGCATTTATCTGTGAGAAATGGAAATAAAGAGTGATGAGTGTTCAAAGGAGGGAAAGATCCCTATTTGTTGGAGAGCTGAGGTCAGGGAGGGTTTGTGGAGGAGGTAGTGCTGAGGCTCTCTCATTTCCTTGCTCCAACAAACCAAGGTGCCCAGCACATTGGTGCCAGGCAGTCTTCTATAGATAAGGAGAAAGGATAAACAAGCAAATGCAAGAAAGTGTTTGAGGTACAAGGATAAATGTCTCAACAAGATGAGGGTGGGCAGGCCTGGGGCCTGCAGGTATGGGAGAAAGGCTTTCCCAGAGAGCTAGAGCAGAGGCCCAAGACAAGACGCACAAAGCATTCCTGGACATGAGCCTGGGAGGAGTTCAGTTTCAGCTTCAGGCTTGAACGAGGAGCCGAACTACAGGATCTAACATTAGGCTAAGAGATTGGGATTCTACAGGTCCTGGGGAGACTCAGAAAGGTTTTGTTCAGGAAAGCGGAGAGAGATAAGTGTTGTGCTTTAGCCAACCTATGTCACAGGAGGGTTTGATGGATGGGGGTGAGAGGGCTGCAGGCTGGCAGGAGAGTTACCAGACTATCATAATTGATCAGGACTAAGAACAAGGGGCTTTAATCTAAGATGGTGGCAAAAGAAACCAAAGGAGGTGATAAAATTCCCAAAGAAACGAATGGGAAGTGAGAATCTCTTCCATCTATCTGGTATCTGTTGCTACTTATTCAGGATGAGTGGGCGTTTATATGACACCAAAGACCAAACATGGCATGGAGATGAATAATCAATTACATATTAATCTCAGAATGCTCAGCTTTCAAGGTTGATTGTGTCCATTTACCTTTAACCTTCACTGTTAAATAATTCATAATGCTTTGCCTGCCCCTAACCCTTAACATTGCTTTTAAATATTCAATAACAGAATCCAATTATAAATATCCTGAATTTAGGTCATCGCAAGAATATGAATGGAAAAGCCTTAATTTGCAAGCAAATTTTAAAGAGAGGAAATTTCCTACTTGCTACAGCAAACAACTCCCAGAAAATAAACTTGCAAATATGTATATTTAAATGTCATGAATACGCCTTGGTATACAGAGTAGTACATGATTTCTCCACTTTATTGGAATGAATAAAAAGGAATATTATTCTTCCACCACTGAAAACAGTACATGCATCTACTATAGACAGGAATCAGGTATGCCTCATCAGAATGGGTGGAGTGTTCCACATTCTGACTACTGATTTTTACCTTTGGGGAAATGAATGCTTAGACCTCAGAACCAGATCTCGTCCTTCATATTTAAGAAAGTACAAAGTATAAAAGATAAGGAAAAATGGGGGTTGTAAAGTGATGAGGAAGTTTATTGTGTTGGAAAAGGATAGCTGAAAAGTAGGAAGACATCGTGAGCAACACATATTAAAAAACTATTTCTATTCTGCCAGGCAGGAGTGCCCCAGGTCTGTAAGTCTCTGGTGTCTGTATTCAGGCCAGTATGGCCATTAGCATGGGAAGATGAGGATATGGTGAGCCAAAGGTTAAGAAGTAGCAAATTTAATTCAGTCATTTCATTTACTTATTCATTTATTCATTCCAAAAATACATGTTAAGAATTTTCTGGGTAGAGAGAGGTGGTGGTGGCACAACATTGTGAATGCACTAATTATACTGAATTGTGCACTTTAAAGTGATTCATTATATATTATGTGAATTTTACCTCAACAACAAAAATACACACGCACATACACACAGAGACTGAAGGTGGGGTGGGTAAGGGCCTGAGGTGTGGGAGGGAAACAGAACCGACTAGGCTTGAGGCATAGGGTTAGGTGCTGGGTATAGAGGGTGAAAGAAAGAGACATGTTTTTTGTCTTTGTGGATCTTTAATCTAGTAGGGAAGCAGGCGGCACGTGGATAAAAAAATACATACATAAGTAATAGGAAATGAACAAGGCAAGTGTGATAGAAACAGCAGACAACAGGGTGCAGGGAACTTACTCAGAAAGGTGCCCAGGGGAGGGCTCTCTGAAGAGGTGACAATTAGGTGGACCATGAAGGATGAGGAGGTACTAGCCAGAGGGCAGAGGGAGCCAGCCTGGGCCACAATACTGGAGGATGTGGGTCAAGAGAAGGCTGCCAACCAGGAAGGGGAAGGTGCTGTGGCTTGGAGACCACAAGCGGGGGATTGTGGGTGGATGGAAAGACCACTGGGAAAGGGTCGATGGAGCAAGGGACATTTGTATAAAGCAAGGCCTAGAGCCTGGTGGTGGTCAGAAGCAAAGAAGATGGGTAACTTTTATTTATTTATAACACATCAGAAGGTAAAAAATAAATCACTGAAGAAACTGAAGTGAAAGGAAAATTCATGCGGGAAAAATAAGATTAAGTTGAAACGAAGTTCTGACTATAGATGGGGGACAGATTTGGTTCTGAGCTTTCTAGCTGCCAATGCAAAGAGGGAAATAGAATCCACAAGTGGCTTGTCAGAGGGGGAATGCATGGATGGGAGCAGAGAGGAGGAGAATGGAGTGTCTCTGTATCCTATCGTGAACTGACAGCAGAAAATTTAAATAACAACAAAAAATACTACCTTGAGTTGTAGGAAGGGTTTCCTCATAGGTTTTCAAAATCATCTGCAAATAGTATTGAATAAAGCTTGTTAATTTCCCTAAAAATGTAAACTGACTGTATAATGCCTATGGCTCTTCTTGCTGATACCTAACAGGAAATTTCTACATACAATATCATCAAGGAAGCTTTAAGTTGGTCAAGCACAGGGTTCATAGGGGTGTGGTGGGAGCTGGGTAAATACTGAGACAGCTGTCCCTACACAGTGATCACGGTTTGTCCTCTGCTCCGGGCAGGTTCCGTTTCTAGAGGAAATCCTTGAAAGGCCGCACCCCCAGCAGCACAAGCCAGGCGCCAAGTGCCTCATTAGGTCAGCCTGACATCCCCTGGTGTCCATGTGGCCGACGGATATGGCAGTCTTGCCAAAGCGCTTTCTGCGTTGGGAGTGTGTGTGTGTGCATGTGTGTGTGTGTGTGTGTGTGTGTGAGTGCTCTGTGGAATAGAGCCCAGGAGCAGACTCAACCCCCAGGATGTAGGGCACACCTCCCCTCTCGAATGATGTCTACAGACATACACAGCCCATCAGGTATGAGCTGGCAACACTGTGTCAGCTGTGTCTCTCATTTCTGAGAATGTGGCTGAGCCATTCTCAACATAAAGATATTTACCAAATTCCCATATCTATGGTAAATATCTAGTAAAACCCCCTCTTGGTGCTAACCTATGGGGAAAGCCAGTAGGAAAAGTGAGCCTTTCCACTAGACAGGCAGATCATGACTTGGCTCATTCCCGGCTTTGGAAACCCCTGCATTCAGCTCTGTCCCTCCTGCCGCCTTTGCCCAGCACGGCCCTCCTTTCCCAACACTGCCAGAAACAGGCCATCTATGTACTGCCACCCAAAACCAGAAGCTCTTGGCTTCTCCCTCTGCCTTAAGCCCCAACCCCAGATGATGGGGGACTGATTGTAGTTAGTCCTGCGTCACTGGAGCAGGGAAGGGGAGGCAAGAGGGGACCTTGGCATTCTCTCCCCCTTCTCTGTATGTGGCTCTCTTTCTCATTCTTGTTCTCTCTCTCATTCTGAAACAAAAAGGAAAGAAGGAAGGAGGAGAAGCAAGAGGAAAGAGAGAAAGATCATTCCTACTGTGTGGGAGGCAGAATAAAGAAGTGACAACAAGCACGGTCAGAGGACCTGGATTCAGATCTTTCAATTACTAGCCCTCTGAGACTTTGCTCAGTCACTTAACTCATCTGAACTTCAATTTCTTCATCTATTTAAAAATATATCGGCTGGACGCGGTGACTCATACCTGTAATCCTAGCACTTGAAGTCAGGAATTCGAGACCAGCCTGAGCAAGAGGGAGCCCTTGTCTCTAGAAAAATAGAAAAATTTAGCCGGGTGTGGTGGTGTGCATCTGTAGTCCCAGCTACTTGGGAGGCTGAGACAGGAGGATCACTTGAGCCCAGGAGTTTGATGTTGTTGTAAGCTGTGACGACACCACTGCACTCTTGCCTGGATGACAGAAAGAGACTCTGTCTTGAAAAAAAAAAATATATATATATATATGTATATGTGTGTGTATGAAGATAATAATGATTCCTTCCTCACAGACTTGTCATGACAATTAAATGTGATAATGTATGAAATGGGAATACAATATTTATTGTAAATAGTCTGTTCAACTAATGTGCTTGAAAAAATAGAGAATTCTTTTCCCCACATTCTCATCCCCCTCCTCTGTGCTCTCTCCCAGCTTTTCTCCATGCTAGTTAGTAGCAGGATGTGAGAACAGGAGGGAGAGGTAGAATAGCAGGAAAGAGATAAGTAAAATCTGTCCTCACTACTCTTATCTCCCCACTCCCCAGCCTCAGCATCCAGCTCCCTCCTCAATCTCCAGATTTCTACCCTAGTTCCGGAGTCACTCTCCCCTGCTGGACCACTGCCCCTACTTCCCCCCCGACCCCAGGGACTTTGGAGCTCCATTTCTCGGGTTCCTCAGGACCCTTCCCTGTCCAGGCTTCTCCTGGTCCTCACCCCCTGAACAGTCACTGTCATTTGGAGAGGTGGAGTCTCAGCTGCTCAGCTTGTGTGCAGTGGGCGCCCCAGCCCGGCTCTGCTTCCAGGGTGGCCACACAGAGCAGGTGTGCTTCTAGGCCTCCCAGGTGAAGTCTGCTTTCATTTCCCATAGAGACAGTGTCACAGACAATGCCTGGCCTCTACTTTGAGGACTGCTCAGGATTATAAACTGACTCCCGACCCACCAATATGACACTGTTTCTCCAGAAAAACTGATCCTGAGCACCAAACAATGGACTTATAAACATGTCTAACACACATCCTCCTCATACCCTGGGAATTCCCCAGCACGTTTTTAAACAATGATGTATAAATGGTGCTTCATTGTTTACAGAGTATTTTTATGCCCATGTTCTCATCCGACGTTTTCATGTAGGCAGAGGGCAAATATTATTAATTAAATGCCATCTCAAAAAAAAAGCAGCCCAAGAAAAGAAACTTGATTTGACCTAAGTCACATTGCTGAAAGTAAAATTAGTTAATCACATTTAGTAAAATAAACTGTTAGCTAAACATTACGTTTCTGCTACAGATCCTGTTTAAGCAACTTCCATAAACAGATACTTTTAAAATTTGTTGTTTATTGACTATAAATTAAGATGCCATCATCTTCAATTTCTCAAAGTATCTCTTTCTTGCCTTTTCCTTTCCTCTTTCTTCAACTACATATGCAAACAAAAATAAATATGTATTGAATTCCAGATATCAGCACTGTGGGAAAATTATAAAACATCATGGCCAGTCACAGTGGCTCATGCCTGTAATCCCAGCACTTTGAGAGGTCAAGGTGGGAGGATTGTTTGAGGCCAGAAGTTTAATACCAGCCTGGGCAACATAGCTAGACTCCATCTCTACAAAAAGTTTTTTTAAAACATTAGCTGGGCATGATGGCATGTATGTAGTTCCAGCTACTCAGGAGGCTGAGGCAGGAGGATAGCTTGAGCCCAGGAGTTTGAGGCTGCAGTGAGCTATGATAGAGCTACCACTCTTCAGCCTGGGTGACAGAGTGAGACTATGTCTCTAGGTTAAAAGAAGAAAAAAAAGATCACATCATTAGTTGGCTTCCTTTGTCTTCTGAATGAAAACAAAAATTACACACACCGTTTATTACTGTATGACCTTGAGCACATTGCCCTGTGTGTGCCTCAGTTTCTGTAATGTAATCCCAAAGCTTAGATTAGCTGAGGAGGCTGCCTGAGGTCAAGAAATGACTGGAGGCCAGGAGGCAGCCAGGACCTGCTGTTAGGTGCCGGCTATGCCACCTTTTCTTACTTCTGTGAATTTGGAAAAAATTCCCTTAAGTACTCTGGGCCTCAGTTTCCTCATTTGCAAAATGTGCAGTCTAGAGGTGATGATCTTAAAGTTTTCTTCTCCTCTGGCCTTCTATGTCTGCTGGTGAGGTTACTTACCTTTCTAACAAGGTGACGCAGTTGAAACTTGGCTTGCCAGCAGGGGCTGTTTATATTCTCTTCGTCATCGGGGTCCCCAGAACCGTCATCTTCCCTTAAGAAACAAGCAATGCCGCTTTTGTAGTACTTGTCCTGCATCTGGGTTGAGATGGGATATAACACAACGTTATGCAAAGGTGCTTTTAATTTTTGTTCATCTGGAAGTTAAAACAACAGAAACTGATGACAGGTTCAGAGAAGTTTTGGCACCTTGGATAAGTGCATGCTTGAAATAAAAGTAAGCATGCTGTCCCTTGTCCTTTAAACAAAAGACTAAAAGTAAGCAGTTGGATATGATGAGAAAAACACAGGTGTGGACCAGGCGTTCTGGGTCACAGTGCCCGTCCCTGCCCATGTCACTAAATAGCTGCATGTCTCTTGACAAATTGCTTCCTCTCTCCCGTGTCTGTTCTTCCTTAGGGTTTTTGTCTGAGGTCCCTTCCAGCTCTGCCATGGTAGGGATCCTATTCTGAAGCCAGAAATCCACCTAGATACAAGGTAGGCAGTGGAGTCTGTATAAATTCCAGGATTCTATTTTTTTTTCTTTCTTTCTTTTGTGAGATGCACAGTGAAGGAAAGGATTCTAAATAAAAATTAGTCAAACCTTTTGGGGAAAGGTAGTATTCTGTTCCTTGCTCTGGGCTTTGGCTGGCTGAGTAGATTCTAGTTATTGACCTGAATTCTGCTTCTCTGAATGGCAGAATCTGTACATGTTGCCACCAGAAATCTGAATGGTATCACATTAAATGTCCATACTAGTTAGGGATTTATCTGCAGGGACTTTAAACAGCATTTGAAGGTTTGCTCCTTGTAAACATTTACAATAGTTAAATCATTATCAACAGTCTTCACCCATGTCAACAAGTCCTTGCTTAATGTTATAAATATACACACACACCCCAAACCAGGCAGAACTCTTCAGGCGGACATCTTATTAATCAAGAAAAACAGGATGTCTGCACAAAGCCAGAAGGTTTTTTTCTTTTTTACCATCTAGGATTGAAGACATGTTATTTTCCTGTAAAAATATGAGTCGTCTTTATCTGGGGGAAACAAATGGGGAACTGACCATTTTTATCTATTCTCTGAATTTAGGGTACTGCAATGCTTGAGGGAGGAATCAAGTTTAATGATGATCCACTCTTTCCCAGAGAAAAACAATCTCATTTCAAATCAAAATAACTGTTTATGAGAGATCCCATCCAGAGTCGCACAGTACTGTACACAGCCATGTCACCCTTGGACATTTGATCAAAGTCCTTTGAGTGCAAAAGTACAAACCTGAGTTAATGTATTCCTTGCACACACCCTGACATAGAACATTCACTTACTTTAAAACAAATATATTTTTTTAATTTTCTTTCTTCCTCTTTTAAATTACAAGAGAAAAACATTCTCCTAGTAGAAGTAGTTGGGGGTGAGGCTGAGGCCACCGGAGTCTGGATGTGCCTGGCAGTGGACCTAGGCACAATTCCTTGCTCCTGCCTGCCCGTGTGCTTCTACTGCAGACATCTAGTCATATTACAATTACTTGGAAGCTGAAACGTTTTTCCGAGAAAGGCAGCCAGCCACATATGATTCAGAGATATGAGAGCATGGCCAGCAAACTGTGGGGCAGGATAAGGAAGGAAGAGAGGAAGATCTGGAAAAAGCCTCAAGGCCAAAGGGTGGTTCCTGGAAGAAAAAGCTTTTCCTTGGTCTTGTCTCAGCCCAGACAGTATAAGTTTACTCTTGTCAGGCATTGTTTTGGTTAAACTGAACGAGAAGGCTCACAAACCTCTGTAACTTGTTCAGGCTAAAAGGTATGCGTGGCACAGAAGGGAGGGAGCAGTCTGCCTGGTGACTTCACAGCAGGTGGAAGCTGTCTCAGCAGGCAAGGGCTGAGAGCCTGGGAGTCTAGCTAGAGTGACAGCTGCTTGGGGACAGTGGGGCTTGACAGGGGTAGAGGTGGCACTGGAGCAGCAGGGGCCAGCCCAGGTAAGTACCAAGTGTGGGCTGGTGCCTACGATAAATACTTTCCGGGGATTTTCCAGAAACACTCTCAGGAGGTGGGAGAGAGAGCCTTGAAAATTGAGTTAGGTCCTGGGTATATGTGGGTGGAAGATTGACAAGCTACTGTATTAATAGCTTTATGATTACCCCAAAGTTAAGAAAGCTGGGATACATTCAGGATACACAAGGCAACCTGTAAAACATGGAAAAGTAAAGAACACTTTGCCAAAAGTAAAAAAACCCTCAAAAAACAAAGTAAAAACAAAATCAAAAACAACCACTAAAGCACCCACAATCCCACCTCATAGTTAACCTTTGGATGATCTCCCTTGTTCACAGGGTTGACATCAGACTGTGTGTGTGCAATTTGTATGTGGTTGTTTTCTAATAAAGCTATATAAACATGTAATGTTCTTTAAAACTGTGTGAAAATCACATATGGGTAGCATAGGTATTTTTACGACATTCACTGTAGAAAATTTATAAAATATACAGGATAAAAATTTATAAAATAAAAGGGATAGAAGACACACATAATCCTACTATCTAGAGATCTCAATTGCCATTTTAGTGTTTCACTTTCCAGACAATTTTAGGAATAAATATTGATTTCTGAACAATAAAAACCCAGACAGGAAGCCCCAGCCAACTTTCATGTCCTCACATATTTCTTATATTATCATATTTGGTAAGTTTCTTCTACAAACCTTGGCCAATTCTGGTGACTAGACACATGGCAGGTTGTGGGGTGCAGTGGTTATTCCAAGAATGATTAATGATGATTAATGTGCTGTGTCTCTCTCCCTGCCTCCCATCCTTTCCACTTCAAAGCATGAGTTCCCTGCAGCACATCATAGGCTGGGGCTATTTATTCTTTAGCTAACCACGTCTGGGTGTCGGGGGTAGGAGCTGTGTGTGCACTATTTTTATTTGCACGCCTCTGAAAGGCAGGACAGCTCTTGCACTTGTGCCTGTTCTTTAGCTCCAGAAGCCCTCAGTTCTGAAAAGTGGATTTCCATGGTTAGTGCTCTTAGTGCTGTCACAAACATGGAAGTTGTCTAGGCCAGGGCCAACCAGGCCTTGGCAGAGCTTTAGGTCAGCAGCGTGGACTCCCTTGCTGGCTCGGAGACTGCAATGTGGCAACACCGACCCTCTCTGCTGCATAGGCATCAGTCTCTGACAATCATTTTCTGCAAACCATAAGTAGCATAAAGGATCACTTATGGAGATATGTGAAGAGGGGTCACCTTTTCCTTTTGTCTCCCCATCTATGATGCCACAGTGATAGGCCATTCCCTTGTCAAAAAACTAACTAGGAGAGACACAGACTTCGGAGGCTCAGCCCATATTTATTGTTCATGTTTGCTGGTTTACAGGCTTATTTGTGAAAGTCCAATCCAATGTTATGGAGCCTTCCTTAACGCCTACTCCCTACAATCCTAGCTTACTATACCTTTTGAAAATTTTTATCACCAAAGTGGATATTGTTTAGAAAATTAATATCTATGTCAAATATGTTTTTCTAAACTATACACAGATACCCAAGGAAATTCAGATTTATTTTCTCTTGGGAAAATTTCTGATGAAGAAAGTGACACCTTCAAG
>VBSM01000272.1:28095949-28134469 GCA_008086735.1 Cheirogaleus medius
TCCCATCTCAGTCTCCCAAATCACTGGTGTTACAGGCATAAGCCACCATGCATGGCTTCAGTAAGGACTTATAAAGGCTCTGGGCATGGAAAAAGATTGATGAAGTATAAACTGGAAGACTATGCTGAGAAGGTAACCAATAGTCACATGATTTCATGGTTCATATCAAGGTTAGCTGAACAGAATAACTGAGTTTAAAAAAAATAGCAGTGAAGATACCAAAGAGATTATAAATCAGCATTATCTAGAGGGAAATTTGGCAACATGTAGCAAAGGCCATAAATATATTCATCATCCTTGACCCAGAAAATCCACTGCTAGGAACTTATCCTAAGAAAACAATCACAGTTTTGCAAAAAGATTTATGAGCAAAATGTTCATTGTATTAATGTTTTTAAAATAAAATTTGGAAATAACCTACGAATCCAGTAATAGGAAACTATCAGGTTGAAAGACATAAAATTGAAGATATTCAACAAGTTTAATTTATAAAAATCTTATGTAATTCAACCTAAACATAGATGTTAAATGTTTGATTCAATTTATAGACCAAATACATCAATAAAGTAGCATGATGTGTGGTATGTGGTATGTGACAGAAGAATATTTAATGATGTGAAAAAAATCATAATATGTTAGAGGGAAAAAAACAATCATATAACAAAACAGTGAATAGAACATGCCAGTCTTTTAGTGACTCAATGGATATATGTCTACATATTAGCATGATTAACAGGTATTATCTCTGGCTATAGGACAATGGATTATTTTATATTCATCTTTGTGCCTTTCTTTGTTTTCCAATTAGCTATGATAATTATATTATTTTTGCAATCATAAAAATACTCTAAATACTACATGCATACACCTCAGTAAAGAGAATTGGTAGGGTATTCCCATGCCATCATAGCTCTGGAGAACAAGCACTTTGCTTCCCCTCATGAGCTTCTGCAACTCTTGGCATGGGTCCATTTTCATATGCAATTGGGCAGATCATGGTGGATGTAAAACAATCTATTGTCCACCCTTAATAAAGGTTGGGTTTATATTTAAACAGTTGACTGGGAAGTGTGCCTTTAGAAAAGAGTATTCCATGTGCTTCCCAGATGGATGAAATGCCTTTCACGGAGGAAAGCTTTCAAAAGGACAGCCATCTTCCCTGAGAAGTGCAGTCCTCACTAGAGTTAGGGGAAGGGCATGGAGACAGCACACAAAGGCTGAGAGGTCAGGGCCAGTGTGGGAGCAGTACCCAGGACAGGCAGTGACGGCTGAAAAAAGCAGAGGTTGGTCTCAGCACAGGCCTACTCAAGCTCACAGTAGAGAAAGAGAAAAATGAGAAAATCAAAAGCAGTGGGTTTCATGATGGAATGTGAGTGGTGAATTAAAGTTCTTGGCATTCCCCTGAGTACCTATGTTCAGATCCAACTGTTGAGAAATCCTTTTGAACTGGATTTCATTATCTACTGGAAAGGGCAAAAACATCTTGAAACATTAGAACAAATGATTTAAATATGAACAAATCCAGATTTGTTTCCATACATGTGGCATCTCAAAGCATAAATATCGTTACTTCATAATTTCACAAGTTTTTCTTGAACCAAGATAGTCCTTTGCGAGACACCTCCAGAGGAAGCACTGGATTGACCCGGAATTCCAGAATTCCTGTTCAGTGACAGTGAAGAGGTTTTTCCCTAGGGTTTTATGAAGCAAGGAGTTAAAAAAACACACACACACAAATGATATTATTGGCAAAATATACAGATTTACTGACAGGCATTGTAACACATGTGTGTGCCATTTTAACTGCTGATTCCTCTACTCAGTGACTGACAATAACACAAACTTCAGAGCCAAGCTCTGGGCTTCACTCCAGCTCTGCCACTTATGTGGCTTAAGTCAGGTTACCTAACCTTCCTGTGCCTCAGTTTCTCTATCTATAAAATGGAAGTGGTAATAATAACCCCCTTGTAGGATTATTATGAGGACTAAATGAGTTAAAATATGTCAAGTACTATAGTAACTGTATATAGTAATCACTAGAGAAGTGTTGGCTCTTGATATCTCAGTATGCTTTTGTCTTCTACATCAGTAGCTATCATTTTTACCCCCTGAATCTTCACAGCAAAAAATATAGTTTCGTCAGTAATGGCCGCTTACTACGGCAGTGATTTTTAAGGGGAGGTATGGAAATTTCCCTGGATGGGGGAGGGGGACAGATATCAGACTCTCTAGTGGGCTCCTGCACTCTCTAAAAGTTTCTCCACGTGGCTTTGATCTCCACCTCATTTCTGAGAGGGTGAGGAGGTAGCAGAATTCATCCAGAGACATTGTCTGCGTCCTGCTATTCTAATCCGTACTGACACATGCCAGTCCTTGATGACCGGCTGGTCCTTGACAAAACAGTTCTCAGACCCTGTACCCACCTCTGTCAAATTTACTATCACCATAGTTTGCCGCTCAAGAAAAGTTTGATAATGTGGCTAATACAACTGTCTTGGGCTCTCTTCGCATCTATGCTCTCCTGAACTGCTGAAACCACTTTGACACCTCAGGGAGTCATGCTGCCTCCCTGAGCAGGAAACAGTTACTGTGCCAACAAATTATACAGCTGTCCTGTGATGTGAAGTGAGAATCAGTTTATGGGGGTGTTTTTGAAGCAGTATTTTCCTTTTGCCATGGGAAAACCCAAAGAAACCATCTGTTTACAATACTTTTTCTCTCTCTTCTACTTCCAAATTTTGCAATCAGATCCAAAAAATAGCCTCCAACCAGGGCTACGCTATGACTTCCAGGGGGCTGGGTGCTTTTGCTTTGTAGGTTCCTTCCTCCATTAAAAAGTTATTAATATTTACAAGTATGTTGCTATAAAAATAAATATATATTAAAACATTCAACCTAAAAGGTTAGGTTTTTTTCTTTTGATTTTAAAAGAAATTAAAGCATACTAATAGGCCCCTGAAAGTACTGTAGGCCCTAGCACTGTGCCTGTTGTGCCTAATGGACAAGTTGGCCTTGGTCACATGGTTGTCTGGGAGAGCACCGAGAGACTTGTCATTCTTCTCAGCTCCCTGTAAATGGTCACATGAACTCCAAGGCAAAACCTAGAAGGAACGACTCAATAAGTAGTGAATATAAGTTAGCAGAGTAACTGGTTAGCAGATATTGCCACATTTTATTTTCAAGCAATAATGGTTACCACTGTCTACAATGCATTAACTACAAATACCAGCACCTTGGATTGCTAGTTGAATTGCACAGAATTATACCTTAAAGGGAAAAACTGTTCAAGGAAAGTGACCAGGCCCTATCCACTGCCTGGATACCATCCAGTGAATCTCAAGTGTGAGATCTCAAGGATTTTATAATATCCTATAAGTATACTTGTCCCTGTCCTTTTATATATACAGGCAGACCCCATTGTATGCTGCCTGGTGGAACTGTATTGATTTGGTATAATGTTATTGACCTCAGAAGTAAGTTTATTTAAGAATATATGTCCTTTTTACTGCTAAAGATGGTAAGCTTAAAACAGATCACCACCCATAAAAACATCTGTGGGAAGAGAATCCCAGGCTGAGGGAACAGCAAGTGCCAAGGCCCTGAGGAGGACGTGCCTGGAGAGCCCAAAGAACAGCAGAGAGGCCAGAGTGAGGAGAGAGCAGTGAGAAATGAGCTAGGAGAGGGCACCAGGCCCAGAGTATGGATTGCTTTGTAGCCCATGGAAAGGGCTTTGGATTTTATTCCAAAGGTGTTAGAAAGTCACTGGACAGTTCAGCTGAAAGGAAAGACATGAATTGGCTGATGTTTTCAGATGATCTCTTAGGCTGCTGTGCTCTAGCACGGACTCTAGGGGAGGAAGCATGAAACAAGGAGATCAAGTAGGAGGCTCTTGCAGACATCCAGGTAAGAGGTGACCATGGCTCAAATTATACTAGGCAGATAGTGGTGTGATGCCGGATATACTGTGAAGGTGAAACAGACAAGATTTACTCATGCATACAATATGGTCTGTGAGGGAAAGACAGGAGTTGAAGATCATGCTAAGCTTTTGTTATGGGCAGTTGGGTGGATGATAACACCATCTATTAACTGTGGTGTCATTTATAGTGGCAGTTTTGGGGAGGGCGGGATATGAAGATTTAGGTATTGAACATGGTAAGTTTAAGATGCCTATTATGCATCTAAGTGGAGATGACACATTGCCAGTTTTATATGTGAATCAAGAGTTTGGGGGAGAGGCAAAGACGGAGATAAAACTTGGAATTGTCAGCTTATGGACTTTAGAGCTATGGACCTGAATGAGGGTCACCTAGAAAGTGCCTGAAAGAAGAGAAGAGGTCAGAGGATGGAGCCCTATAAAAGTATGGAAGTGGGGGAAGACCCAGCAGAGAGGATTAAGAAGGAACAACCGGAGGTGAGAGGAAGACCATTCTAAAGATGTCAAGTAAAGAAAGACTGAGCTTGAGACTTAGTGAGAATGAGCACTCTGGCACACATAAATATTAATATTACAGAAATTGTGGTTATTGAGAAAAACTGACAGGGTGCCCTCTTAGCAGAGAACATCAGGAAAGATCAGACTGTGTGATACTCAGCAAGCCTGGCTTCTGTCACTTTCCCTGGTTCCCCACGAGAAATCTGCTTGTGTTGGTGGCAATTGTACTCTGCCTGTCTAGAGTGAGGTTCTACCAGTTGTAGAAGCCCCAATCACACGCTATACTCCCAACTCTGTCACCGTGAAATTCTAACATAATAACCTTATATTGGTAAAAACTGACTTTAACAAGCCATGCGTCCTGGATCTAAGTTTGGGTTCCAGACATATACTACTACGATACCTGTTATTTTGCAATGTTTTCTGAGGGCTATATAACAACGCCTAACCATCTCTCATGCCCAGGCCCCTGTGATGACCAGCTGTGGACAAGGGAAATCAGGTCAAAGAAAGGTTTGCAGATCATGTCAGGCCTCTGCCTGCCACAGAGCATGATCAACTATGTCAAAGGCTGCTGACAGGTTCAGGAAGAAGATGACTGAAAATCATCCACTTGAGTTTGCAATTAGAGACGGTTAGTGACCTTGACAAGACTGTTTTCAGTACAAGATTGGATGGGAGGAAAATAAATAGAGACAATGAGAATACACAATTCTTTTGAGGAGTTTTGTTGTAAAGGGGAGCAGCTCTGAATCTACAGCGTACTCTATCTTACACACACGTGCACACACACACACACTCTAATTGCTTCAATATCTAAATTGCTTCAATTTAGATAACATCAAATTGGATTATGGATATCTCTGAAGACTTTGCCTATTTTTATAGGCAATATACTAAAGTTACATTAATGTTTCAAGTTATTTCATTTTATGTTTTAAATGTCTGGTTTGATTTTCTAAGATTTTTCCTTTTCCTACCCTTAGTTACGTTCTGACTATTTTGTATCTGTTATATCACCATACCCAGTCCACTGGTCTTCAGGTTTTTCCCTTTGAAATATGTTTACATAATTCAGCTAGATCAACATTTTCCAAATAAGTTTCTAAAGAACACTAATCTCATGAGATGTACTACCAAAAAGGGTTCCATTGTCAACTATGTTTAGAAAATACTGTCTAATGTATCCATCACCACCTTCACCATTGCCCCTTTGGAAATTGACAGTGTACATTAGCATATTAAAGGTTTTAAGAAGCCCAAAACCTATTTAGCTTTATTGAACACAGCCTTTTCCAATGGAAATATTTATGACTGGGTCTGAAAATAGGTTAAGATATCTGTAATTTACTCTCAAATAACTTCAGCATGGACTCTGTCTCTGATAAGGAAAAATAAACATTGGCCAGGTATAGTAGCTTATGCTGGTAATACCAGCACTTTGAGAGGCCGAGATGGGAGGATTGCTTGAGGATAGGAGTTTGAGACCAGCCAGGGCAGCATAGCAAGACCCCATCTCTACATAAAAATAAAAAAATAAATACTTAAATAGCTGGGCATGGTGGCATGAACCTGTAGTCCCAGTCCCAACTACTTGGGACTGAGGCTGAGGCAGAGTATTGCTTGAGCCCAGGAGTTTGAGGCTGCAGTGAACTTTGATCAGGCCACGGCACTCCAGCCTGGGCAACAGAGTGAGACTCTGTCTCTCAAAAAGAAAAAAAAGAAAAACACACAGTTTAGCTGGTCAGCTAGCATTCCAAACTCCAGAAGTGGTTATTTCAAATGCTTGTGTTATACTCAAAAAATATCCTACACTTTGCTAATTGGCATAGTATATATGAGAAATGATTTTTTTATTGGTACAAATAATTAATGATTAACTAGCATGATAAATGATAGAAATTACTTCTCATTAGTGAAATTAAAGGTGTTTAGGACATGCGAATTGGCTAAGAATTCCAGTATTTTAGAGATATTCACCTAGCTTTTATGAAAAGGGTATAAGAATCTAGCAAGTCCTCTAGCTTTTATCCATAGGGATGATGCCAAATCTTTGAGCTCTTATTAGTTATGCATTTAGTTGCATTTTTTTTTGCCCAGCCTTTAGGGTTTCTGGTTGCCTGATATGATAAAGGCAAAGGAATGTTGTAGCATCCACCTCAAGTGGATCTTTCACATAAAATGGTGGTTCTAGCATCTAAAAGGACAAAGAGCTTGAACTTCATCAATCTTTTCAGAATGGAATATGTGAACCATTGTGTGTGTGTGTAAATGAACGTTTTTTAGAATAAATATCTGCGTGTATAAATATTTGGTCTGATACTTGTTTTCATTATAACTTGGTAGCAAGATTGTGGGGAGTAGGTGAATTTCACCCACCTCAAACTTTCAGTGACTACCATTATCTACTTAAAAAAAAGAGGTATTCCCAAAGTTTGCATGCAACAAAATATTATTTTTAAAAAGTAGTCATTGTGGGTTGGAGAGTACAAGATACGTAAGTGGAGGGTAATATTTGAGGAAAGAATTTTAAATTAAGTTAAGAAAAAACCATGGCCTTTTTCCGAGACTTTTTTCTGAACTTGTTCAGAACACTTGTCCAGAAGTTAGTATTAAATCTCTATAACCCCTACATATCCACTCAGCTTTATCTAGAACAAAATTATAAGGGAGATAGTAACTAGCCATTGTCAGGTTGATGCACCTAGAATTCACGGAGCCCCAGGGTTCTAAACAAAAGGTGAAAAGTTCGAACTGTTCAACACTTTAATGGGTGTTGTGAACTGACTAAAGCACATTTGGTTGTTTTTAGGCATCAGGTTCTTTTTGATAGCCTCTGGTATTCAGAAGGAGTTAAGGCTAGAGTCTCCTCCCCTCCCGACCTAGATTCCAGTAACAATAAAATCAAAGGTCAGACATATTCTGCCACACAAACATTTACTGGCGACTGTTGTATTACCTGTCCTTGTTAGCCTGATGAAGTCTAAATTGTTTTATCGTGCCAAACTCGTGTCTTTCACAGAAGTTTCACTTCAGGTAAATGTAATGAAATTCTAATAATAGGCTTCAGCTAAATTCCTCTTTAGAGTCAGTTAACAGCAATCCTTAACAAAAGAGTCCTCTGGGACCTAGACTTCAGGGGCCATTGCAATGGGTGTGGGCTACTGGGCTCTCTGGATACTCCCACCATGTTCAGGCTGGCACAGAAATGCTGGCACAAAATTCCCAGACAACGTGAACAGCTTGACCACCACTTGTTACACCAAAGAAAATTTCGTTTTTTGGCTGGGCATGGTGGCTCACGCCTGTAATCCTAGCACTCTGGGAGGCTGAGGCAGGAGGATCGCTTGAGCTTAGGAGTTCCAGACCAGCCTGAGCAAGAGGAAGACCCTGTCTCTACTAAAAAAAAAAAAAAATGGAAATATTAGCCAGGCATTATGGCGTGCATCATAGTCCCATTTATGGGGAGGCTGAGGCAGGAGGAACCCTTGAGCCCAGGAGTTGGAGGTTGCAGTGAGCTACAATGATACCACTGCATTCTACCCAGGGCAACAGAATGAGAATCTGTCTCAAAAAAGAAAAGAAAAGAAAAGAAAAATTTATTTTAGAAGTTAATCAGGCTAATTAACCAGGCCTCTTTTGTTGATGAAAAAAGAGATAGCAGAAGCATTTGTAGTAGGTCTTTCAAAATTACTACAAATTCCTGAAGTATATTCTCAGTTAAGGTTGAATGTAGATTTAAATGAACTAACATAACTTTCCATTCTGACCACAGTGAAGTAACTTATACTGGACTCGTCCCCCCACTGTAAACAGCTGGGTACATGTAGGAAATAATTCTTTTCAGATGTTGAACAGGCAGTTTTTGTGATCTCTGAAACAAAGGAAACAAACGAGTTGAGCCCTGGCCATCACCTGGCTGTCTGCCTATAGACACTTTTTAGACTGTGGCACAAAGAAGGGGAAGCCAGCACAGCACAGCCATCTCACTGAGCTGAGTGCCAGAGAGAAGGGAGATGAACAGAACAATCTACATCATGGTCCCTTGTGTCTTTGCATACTAACCTACTCATTCCCTGGATGTGACTTCATGAGGCTAGATTAAGAGCTGCTGGAGTAGGAAAACCCACCGAAGATCTATGAACTGAACAGATAGTGGATTTCCCAGAGGGCTGGAAGACTTCCCAGTTCCAACCACTCAGAGTGGAAAGGCCTCTCTGTACACTCTGGGCATTTAGTGGAGACGTTCTCTTAGCTGATGTTTTAGGATTAGGGCCAATCTAGCTCTGGAGTAAATGCAACTCAAGAGACTCCACAATAAAGTTTAAAAACATTAAGCTCATTAATGTCAAAGATATCGAGGTGATCTGCAGAAATATTAATTGCCCACCAGAATAAAACAATACTCTTCAAAGGAAGAAAGAAAGTCCAGCCACTCCACAATACAGCACTGACAATGTCCACCGTGCAATGAATGGCTTACTAGAAACCAGTAAATTGTTTACTGCATTTCTGTGCCAGCCGGAACAGAATGTGAGTATCCAGCAGCCCACACCCACTGTAATGGCCGCTGAGATCCAGGTCACACAGTACTCTTTTGTTTAGAAGCTGTCCGCAAGGGTTGCTGTTAACTGACTCTAATCAGGAATTTAGCCAAATCTTTCTGTTAGAATTTTATTACATTTACCAAAAGTGAAACTTCCATGAAAGATATGGGTTTGGCATGATAAAACAGCATTTAGAAGGAAAATATGAGGCATAAAAAGGAGAAAAATCTATCATTTAAAAAGACTCAGAAATAACAGTGATATGGAATTAATAGACAAGGAGTTTCAAACAGCTATTAGGAATATACTTAATCAAAGAAAAATATGTCAAATCTGTAAGTGCTTATCTTTAATTTTCTGAAGATAGAGTATTTTTTCTAATTCAATGACCATTTATTGAGTATGCTTAAACTCATAAGGAAACAGTAAGCATTAAATGGTATACCAAATACATTGGCATGATCTATTGTGGAGTGGACAGCAGGTGCACTTAGAAATAATGTCTGTGCAGTCTAGACAGCTAGACTACAAATCCCATTTGAGTCATAGTTCTCCAAACCTCTCTTTTCACCGTATTACCTAACAAACGTATGAGATTGTGAAGTTTCCTATAGGGCAGGTGATCACATTTCTGAGTTTAGTAGGATATTCCCTAAGGTATGTGTCATGGAGAATGCCCAGAGAGAGAACACTGATCAAACCTTATCTAGGAATTTTGGTCCCTTGCATCTTGGAAAGAGCATTTTCTTGGGAATGTGGGTCATGGCACAGCAGAAGCATGGGGTAGAGTGTAGCAGCGACCCAGTATGCTTGTAGGGATGTAGCTACAAACCAACAATTATTACATGTCTGTTATGTATATAGAATGGGCTGGGCACCGTTGAACATAGACACATATAGGCATGGAGATATAAACATAAATACTTATAATTAAAATTTGAATGAAAGAAGTGCGTCCATACAGAGTCAATGTTGTAGAAGTGAAACAATTAATTTCAGCTGAAGTGATGAGATGAGACTTACTTAGAAAGTGGTGTATGAAAGAAGAAGAAAAGTGTTCAGTATTTTTCCAACCTGGCTGCTACAGAGCATTGAGGCTTTTACTCTATGGTCTCCTCTGTTTCTTGTCTACTCCTTGCTGGTTCTAGGTTTATTTCATTCTGAAAACTCCTAAGTTTGTTTCTGCTGGGATTTCTATGCCATTGTCCCCAGAAAGACATGAATAGGTCCTTCTATTGGTCCCCTGAGCACCAGTCTCTGCCTTGTTCCCACCGCAGTCACCTCACACCAGCAGTCACTTCTCCTTCACCTACATCAGAGGGCCGGCCTCACCCGGGGAGCTCACAGCTCTGGGAGGCGTGCACCTGGGGCACACTGAGGCGGGGTGAGAAAGGAGACTCCTGCAAAACCGCCGGACAAGAATTGACTTTGTCCATCTATTGAGAGCAAAGCTGTCAAAACCAGAGCTTCCTCGTATCCCATCCTTTACCTTAGGATTTCCATCTTGCTTCTGAAAGGGGTTTAAAGGGTAGTCAGGATGGAGAGAGTGGTCTTGGATATAGTTAAGTTGTAGAGTTTCTACCAGCTTTGAGAGGGCAAGATTAATGCTGGAATATCCAAAGGCAGCTGTGGCAGTCAAATGAGGTGTTAAATCAGAGCCTTACAGAGGTGAGCTTTGGGCCTTCCAGGTGCTTCCTGGTGAGGGCTGGGGCAGGAAGATGGGCCAAATGCAATTCAGACCTAAACAGTAAATGCAGGAAGTGAGAAGGGGCTAGTGAACTATGGAAGAACTTAGTCCTTTCATAAATTCTGGAAGCTCAAAAAAGAAGAGGGGTTAAATGATGGGTAAAATGAGAGTGAAGGGTAGTGTGTGTAAGCAGCCTGCTGGCAACCACCAAGAACAACCGAAGAGAGTGTTTAGAGACTTAGACGTTGAGGAAAGAAGCCTCCAGGTTGGAGGCGCCACACAGGAGGAAGACTGGAGGCTGAGGTACAGCGCTAAGGGCAACGAGTGGCTAGGAATTTCTATGGGAAGATTCCAGTAGTCATGGGCTGAGGGACACATGGCTAGGAAGAGCGGTCTGCACCAGAAAGGTGCTCCCGGGGCCTTGTCATTAAAGAACCCTGGTCTCTAGAGACACAGGCAGCTGAGAAAATCAACTTCATCTAGAAGGAGGAGGAAAAGAGGAAGATGGAAGCTGAATTATCAGACAGAGACAGCGAAGACAGGAGAGGAGTGTTCAGTGCTTTAAATCTCTGATAAGTTTATAAATCACATGAAATCCTATGGTTGTAGCTCATCTCAGACCTACAGAGTTTGTACCACTAAGCTTTTTTCTATATTATGAAATAGTTTTTATTTTGAACAGATAAGTTTTCCCTCCATCTTTTATTAATTCTCCCTGATAGATTTTTACCAGAATTTACTACATGTTGGTTTCTAAGTTATTCTCTTCATTTCTTCAAATAATTTATCTAAGGAGATAGTTACCTTTATGCTATTAACCACTCTATGTCCTCAGCCTTGCTCCATCTCACCTATTTATCTTGACTTACCCTGCCCATTTATCGAACACTAACACAAGCTTAACTTTTCTGTGGAAACCTCCTTGATTGTGCTATGATCATGCCTGTAAATAGCCACTGAACTCCAGCCTGGGCAACATCGTGAAATCTCACCTTTAAAAACTAATAATTATACACACACACACACACACACACGGATATTCTGGGGCTTAATGTAAAAGGTGCTTCTGACTGAAGGCTGTGGTCAAAAATATTTTGAATGTCACTGATGATGTGGAGAGTGTTGGGAGGTGCAAGGACCTGGGAGATGTGGGCTCCGCTCCCAATTCTACCACTAACTGTGACACCTTGGACAAGTGCCTTTCCTTCCCTGGGCCTTATTGATCCCTGAAAAGTGAAGAGGTGAGGTTTGCTCCCCAAAGTCTTATTTTCAGCTTTAAGCTGTTAATGGTCTGACTCTTGGAACCACAGTGAACAATGTGGGGAAGGAAAGCAACTGAAGAAGTGAGTGCACAGAGGCTGAATTCGAGGACAGAGTTTTTGCAGGAAAGGAATACTAATCCTAATACAAATACCACCAGCTCCTGAGGGCCTTCTACATGCTGGGCATCGGGCCAGGTCCTGAACATACAGTGTTTCTACCCCTATGTAACAGAGAACTTCTGCTGGATCTCATAATGGCTTGGACTATGCAAGTTTGGGTATAGGATGAAAGGCAGAACCGAATTCTTCTGCAAAATAGAGAGGAGGAAGGACAAAGGTGAGGAGAATTTCAGGAGAAAGAGTGGCTTGTAAACCTGGGCCCATTCAAGGAAAGAATCCATGGGGAGAAGTTTGTGGTGGCAAAAACAGCCAAAGAAGGGACATTTGTGAATAGAAATAACTAAATAGAGTTTTTTTTAATTGGTGGGAGGGCAGGGAGGGTTGTGCAATGCAAACCCATCCTCTTCACCTCCCCTCTGACATCTGCAGAAAATCTACTAGACTTTTGCAACTTCAAAGAGGCCAAACGTGTCACCTGTGAGTCCAGCCTGAAACGGATAGAGCATGGGACAGACACAGGGGCCAGGGGAAAAGGAGATAGCAGATAACTGCACACCTACCCCAACAGCCCTATGAGGGAGGTAATGTCATCTCCAGCTCGCTGGCCATACTCGAGGAGCACACTTGGCCCTCACTGGCAGCGTACAGGATGCAGGCACACACTCCTGCTTATCCCAGTATGTTTACAGCCCTTTTTGAAATGGGAATCCCTTATGGGGAGGCATGGTCTAGGATAAAAGGTTTTATTTTTCATTAAATTCTCCTTTGCAGAAAAAGAAAACATCCCTCTGCTAGTGTTTAGAACCTTACAAACTACACACGTTTCTAATATATTATTCTTTTCCTAGGTGTAGGTAACTACAAAAAATTGTCCTTGTCTTGGTAACCTCAGTGCTGTCTCCAGAAAATGCTGTTTCTAATTGCACTTTGATATACTGAGCATCAGGGGAAACACATCACAGGAAAAGGGCATTTCTGTAGAGATCAATTTTTTAAAAAGTAATCACCTTTTTTATATATGCTATTTAATTCTTATCTTTCAATCCACCAACATCCTTAAATGACAAATGAAAATCGTGCTTTCCCAGCGGAGTGAATTAATTCTTAGGCCAGGGTTTCTGAAAGGTTGAGAGAATGTGAATTGGTCTTGTCGTCTGGTCCTGGGTGACATTTCTCCTATGCTTATGAAAGCGAGGAGGCTGCTGTTGAACTGCAGAACTCTCCATCCTCGGAGTTTCTAAGAGCGTGAAAGCAGTCTGTCGGGAAGAAGATGGGGTGCAGCAACCGTACAAAATAAAATTTTTACAAATTGGGGCGGTATTTTGCCTCTTTATTCCTTGGTTTATTGTCTTTTTTTCTGTCTCTGCTTATTTATTGGTTTATAGACCATTTTTAATGTAGTACTTGAGAATCTGTGAGTTTTCTTATTCATTCTCTTCTCAACTGTGTTGGGGTCTAGGGCTTTGACTCGGGCAAGGATTCTTGGCCCAGATGGGTTTGAAAACGGTCATGTCCGTGGTCTGGAGCATATGGATCCCAGGGAGGCTGGGGAAATATGTACCTGCACTGCTGTAGCCTCCAGTGGAAGCTGAAGTTGAATACCAAACGTATCTTCCAAATTGTTGTTGACTCTGGAGCTTCCAGAAAGATGAAATCAGGTGACAGACACAGCGCAGCACGCAGGAAAAGCCAGGATGAAAATATGGTTGTGGCAGGAGGCTGGATCTGAAGGATTCTCTGTGATATTTTCTTTAGTGGGTTGCAGGTAAGCAGTTAAGGATGCTGCTATGGATTGAATGAATTGTTTCCCTTAAAATTCATATGTTAAAAATCCTAACCTCTCTACCTCAGAATGTGACTTTATTTGGTGATAGGGGTTTTACAGAGATAATTAAGTTAAAAGGAAGTTATTAGGATGGGCCTCAATCCAATATGACTGGTGCTGGGGAAATTTGGACAGAGATAAGGACCCAGAATGCCGTGTGTAGATGAAGGCAGAGATTGGGGTAATGCTTCTACTTTAGGAATGCCAAAGATTGCCAGCAAACCACCGGAAGCTAGGGCAGAGGCAAGAACAGAGTCTTCCTCACAGCCTTCAGAAAGAACCAATCCTGCCAACACCAAGATCTTGGACTACAAGCCTCCAAAACTATGAGATAATAAAGTTCTGCTCAAGCCACACAGTTTGTAGTACTTTGTTACGGCAGCCCTAGCAAAACAGTACAGATGCTGAGGGATTATAGACATTCACGCCCAGTTATAACCCCACTGCTGGCTTTCAGAGATGAGGAACAATGGGAAGTTAGGTTTAAAAAAAATGCAAGCACATCTGTTCTAGTGATCATCCCCTCACAATAAAACCTGTCACATAAAAATCAGTGACCATTCTGGAACAGTTGAACATAAACACGAATGGGAGCTATTTCACATTTTCAGATGTGGAAAGTGAGTGCAGAGAGAAGGGTTCTGTTGAGACCACACGATGAGTCACTGGTCAATGGTGGATGCCTGTATCGGTTGGCCAGGTGCATAGCAAACCACCACGGGCTGGTTCTCAAGTGTTAGTGATGTTGCTGGTGAACACGAACCTACTGCACTGCCAGTCATATAAAAGTATAGTACATACAATTATATGCAGTACACAGTACTTTATAGTACTGTTACTGGTTTATTTATTTACTATAATATGCTTTTTATTGTTATTTTAGGGTGTATCTTTTCTGCTAATTAAAAAAAAGTTGACTGTATAACAGCCTCAGGCAGGTCCTTTAGGAGGTATTCCAGAAGACAGCATTGTTGCCATAGGAGATGGCAGCTCCATGTGTGTCATTGCCCCTGAAGACCTTCCACTGGGACAAGATGTGGAGGTGGAAGATGGTGATATTGATGATTCTGACACTGTATAAGCCTACGCTAATATGTGTGTTTCTGTCTTAGTTTTTAACAAAAAATTTTAAAAACAAAACTAAAAAATTTTCTAAATAGAGAAAAACTTATAAAATAAGCATTTAAAGAAAGAAAATATTTTTGTTCAGCTGTACAAATGTGTTTGTGCTTTAAGCTAAGCGTTATTACAAAAGAATCAGAAAGTTAAGAAAACTTAAAAGTTTATAAAAATAAAAAAGTTACAGTAAGCTAAGGTTAATTTATTATTGAAGAAAAAAATTTTAAATAAATGTAGTGTAGCCTAAGTGTACAGAGTTTATGAAGTCCACAGTTATGTGCAGCAATGTTCACTCACCACTCACTGACTCACTCAGAGCACCTTCCAGTCCTGCGAGCTCCATTCATGGTAAGTTCCCCCTACAGCTGTATTATTTTCTCTCTTTTATACTGTATTTCTACTGTACCTTTTCTATGTTTAGATACACAAATACTTGGCCACTGTGTTACAATTACAGCATTCTGCATAGTAACATGCGGTACAGGTTTGTAGCCTAGAAGCAGTACCAATAGCCTCGGTGTGCAGTGGGCTATCACCTAGGTTTGTGTAAGTATACTCTAGGATGTTCAAACAAGGCTGAAATCACCTAAAGACGCATTTCTCGGAACATATATTCCTGCTGTTAAGCAATGATTGCATGCTAACAAGGCCTCTGAAATTGACATGCTTTGGGAGCACTCGTGTATAAAGTCCCCCAATACCTCGCATGAATGAGCGAGTTTGTCAGTGTTTTCATCGTTGACTGAAAAGATTTACACAACCTGAAAACCCAGAGTCATTAGGGGCAAATGGAAACATATTTTTGAGAGGGAGAAAATGAAGCAAATCTTTACCCATTTCATAATTTGGCCACAGCTGGCCTTGGTAATGAACACCAAGCCAGTATGAGGTAAGGCAGAATCCTAATAATGATGGCCAAAGAAGTCGAACAAACAAACAAAACAAAAACTCCACAGTATTATCTGCATTTACATGTAAGAGGAAAGACAAAGAGGTTTTTTTTTCTCAAAGGTTAAGATTAGTCAGCAGACAGCTTTCATTTTTAAAATTAATATTAACTTGTTTCCACAAAAGGTATGAATCAGGAAACGGAACTAGAGAGAGTAGAGAGAAAGAGAGAAATAAGAGAGAGGAGAGAGAGAGAGACACAGAGAGAGAGAGAGAGAGGTGTGGGTGGTTATATTTGAGTAGACTTACTATCCTGCTCCTAGGTTCACTGAGACAGGTAAGTTCTAGGAACAGAAACTCCCTATTAGCATTCTTTCATATTAATTTGGCCTTTCTCAAATTATTATATAAGGCAACTTAAGTTGTTTAGCTATTTAACAATGTTCTGATTTTCTTTAATCTCTGGACTATGTAACGCCTAGCCAAAGAAATAACAATCCAAGAAAACGAATACATTTTTCTTCACACTTTGGGAAGAGTATTCAAAAGTTTAAAGATCTAGATCTGAGAAACAGTTTGGTAAAAGTGAAGTTTCGATTAGAAAACTGAATCCCACAGACTTACTGGTCTCTCCAGGGGAGTTTTCAAGGTGATATATTTTCAGTGGAATGAATCATGCATGTTTTTATGGTTACGGGTCAAGTGAAGGTTACTCTGTATTAAAGCAATTTAGCTTCGATTCTACTAGCCTGATTAGTGAGAATGCCCCTGAATTCAGATTAATATTTATTGCTGGTGCCTACAACACTGATTTATGATTTGTTTTGTAGTTATACTCAGTTCACCTTTCATGCCATTGGGAACTTTCGTTTTCCTGGGAAATGTTAAAAGTGGAATCATTGCTAAAAACAAGAATAATAATCCCTTGTATTCATTTAAATGCTTTCCTAGTCTGTATAATACTTTCTCTTATATAATCTCTGCTGGAATAACTTTCTAACTTTTTACACTTGGCTCCCAGCAAATGTGAACTAGTTGTCTTTTTTGTAAGCCCCAACAAAGCAAATTAAACTCTTAAGAAATATACCAAAGTGAAGTTCTACCACACACCTTAGCCAATTGACCAAAGTTAGCGTCACCAGCAAAGGGACAAATCAACACCATGTGCCTCATAGTATGCTGCACTGGGCCGAACACAGCAACGCTTGGGTGACATTCCAGCCAAAGATGCATAACCTGAATCTAATGGTTAGACAATATCAGACAAGGCCAAACTGAGAGACATTCTACAATAACTGGTCTGTGCTCTTCAAAAATGTCCATGTCATGTGACGGGAAAGACTAAGGAACTGTCCGAGATTAATGAAAACTAAAAAGATGTGACAGCTGAATGCAATGCACTATCCAAGATTTTCATTTGTTATAAGGGACATTATTGGATTTATTGGCCAGATCTGAATAAGGTCTGTTTATCAGATAATTAAATTATATCAATGTTAATGTCCTGATTTGATTATTGTGGTGTGGTTATGTGAAATAATATATTAAAGTATTTAAAGGTAAAGGGTATCATGCCTGCAACTTATTCTCAAACAATTCAGAATGTGTATTAAGAAAGAAAAACATCAAGCAAATGCAGTAAAAATGTTAACACTTCGGGAATCTAGATGAAGAGTATTTGGGAATTCTTGCCCATCTTGCAACTTCTTTGTAAGACTGAAATTGTGTCAAAATTAAAAGAAAAAAATTTAGAGTACCTATGCAAATTAATCTTTGAAAGTCATCCTGTCTTCTGCTTCCTTTGCCTTCCTAGATCCAGACATAGAATTGGCTATTTTTCCAAGAAGTCCTGATTTGTATTTGTGGAAAGATAGTTTTATAAACCTCAATATGTATACTAAGCATACATAGTAAGGTTTTGCACCTATACAGCCATTGTTAGTAAACAACTTTAGTGGACAGTCCTAGGAAAGATACCTTTTTTTCTTTTAAGGCATGAGTTTATATTGATATTTCCAATTCAGTTCTAACACTATTGGTCTAAAGCCACTCACAATTCCTCATTTCTATGTGTCATAGAAATGCTTATTTAATGTATAATTATTCCTGTTCCTTTTCAATTTGAGGCTGGTAATATTCTTCCAAGTGACTGTTCTCGGGTATTAGATGGCTCTAGTTTTTTTTCAGAGGAGAGCTAAACTCCCTTTAGAGATGATGGGGGACGTCAGCTGCTAAATCTCCATAATTCTGTGTATGAGTTTCATTTAAGCACCACTCGAACTATCATCAGTAACTAAATGAATGTTATGTGTAAGATTCAAGTGCACAAGCTGGATAAATGAACTCTGCCTTCTACTATTCAATAATCTTAAAATATATTAATATTATATCTAAGCTCCCATGGGAAATATTTTTTGAATCTCTAAAACAAAGATTACCTCACATATAAAGACAAAGTTGTTACCAGTTATACTAACTTAAATTTCAGCATTAATGCTTCCTGCTAGATTCTGATTCTTTCATTTAAACACAAGCAATTGTTCTATCCTCTGCCTTTTGCAGTCTAGGCTTACTCTGAGGACAGAGCTACTTCATGTTGACCTGTTTCCAATATCCAGATTTGGAGATCAAATGTCCCAGATATTGAGTCCATCATTTCCAGAGCAGGCCCTCCTAAGAGTTTGGGGGCATTAGAGATAATGCCTTAAGGGTTCAATGTTATTATGGGGCAATCTGATGGATGGGATGCTGGGTCTACTGGATTTGTGGGGATAGTGAATTGGGAGGCTCATGAGGATTCAATTCAGGGAGGTTCTAAGGGGATTTCAGGGGCAAAGAAAGAGAAAAGCCTAATTGAATAAAAGATTTATGCCCCTGGCAAAGGTGCGGGAGTTGAGGGAGACCAAGGTAAAGCCGTGGGGTCATTTTGAGACTGGTTTTACTGGTAGTTGAGGAAACTCCCTACTGATATTTTTTTCCCTCATGGTTCTCAATGAGGTCTTGGGTATTTGGTAGCAAGCCTCCTCCCTCGCAACCACGCGCACACACACACACACACACATACACACACACACAAGAACCATAAATCCATCTAGGCAAAAAGAGCATTTTCCATTATTTTCCTTAGATGTTTCAAGATCAATCAAAGGAAAATTATAATTTAGGATCATTTATGGCTTAGGTATTCCAAATTTTAAAATAGTTCACAAATTATTGACCATCATTATCCAGCACATACGAGCACAGGTGGGGCCCCCTTTTACATTTGTGTACTGGATGTGTCTATAGTGGGTAGTCGCAGAATGCAAGCAGGACACCATTATTTTTATAGATCTTACAGAAAATGCATGAGTAGGGTAACACAGAGGCTAGTCAGATGGATGGGTAGACAGAAAGCCCAGTTTTTCTTCCTTACTTTATATGATGAAAGTCTTTTGAATGGGATTCAGTGCACGGTTGGAGTCCAACTAAGGCAGCCCTGGAAAGTTAGGAACCAAAAAAACACAAGTATAGCAATGATTTACCTTATCATTGTTCCTCATCCTGCAATCACTTCTGTTCTGTTCCGGTAGGAATTGCTACAGACCTCTCTAGACTGCAACAAACAGTTGTAAAATGTCTTGAAAATAAAGACCTCCAACTCAAAATTGCAGAATAAGGGAACGGCTTAATTTCCTAGCCTACTTGGTATCTTCAAGTGGTACTAATAATTGTTCTTTTAAATAAGCTTAAGCCTAGTTCCTTAGCAAGCAGTCAAGATACTCTTTATGAGAACTGTGTATGTCTGTGATTAGGCCCCTTCCCTGCCAGGGAGCTGCTTTTTCTTCTCAGGGCAGAGCAGGGCCACTGCTTGCCAATACTGACGCTGCACACCATTGTGCAGATTAGAGACATGGACTCTTTCCTCAAGACTCTTTACTTTCTTCTGTTAGAAAATTGATGTAGTAAATATGCAAATCTATAATGTTTACAATATGAATGACACCACCTAGAGTTGTGCAGTTTACAACCTACACATATGGTAGCTCGGACGTGGTTTTCTTGTAACCAGGGGAACTTGTGGGCAAGAAATCTTGTGATAAGATAGAGATGTCTGGGGTACAGAGAGAATGTGGACACTTCTGGTAGAGGAGGGGTGAATGGAATGCTCATCAGTGGCCATTCAATGAAAGAAAAAACACAAAAGAAACAGATTAAGAGAGGAAAATAAGTTCAGTTTTGGATATATGGAGACTTCTATGGGATGTCCAGCCAAGATGACTTTTGGTAGTTATAGATCTTACTCTGGAACTCAAGACAGAAACCTGGGCTGGAGATATCTGTTTGGAGGATGTATAGAGTGAGCAGGAAAGAGAAGTGAGGATGAGACCCTTAGAAACAACGTTGGCAGTTAAGAGAAGGGTGGAGGAAGAGAAGAACCACTTGAGATAGCCGCAGAAAAAGGAGATCTGAGCGTTGTGACTGCATTTGAAGATGGGGTGGGAATTACACCTAATCCAATGCTTTCTTGGTTGGAGCTCCCAGTGAAGGCGGATGAAAGCAGTTTTGTGCGTGCAACCTTTCCACCCCTGCTCAGCCACATAAGAATGGACCCTGGGGCTGAAGGCTTCTTTTCCAAGAGATAAGAAGCCCACATAGTCTGTGCTGGACTTATGGCCTAGCATGGGAATAGCTTTCCCTGTTACAGACTCAATGTGTATTCCTTTGTTCAGCTAAAGCACATTAGTCAATGACCCTAAGTCAGCCCCCAGCTTTCTGTATTTCAAACACCATGGAGGGGAGGTGCTTCTACTGCAGCACAAAGTGAAGTGCATGTAGCCACACTGCCTGCATCAGCTGCAGAGTGGGTCTTCTAGCCATGGGGACCAGCATACTGTGAGGCGATGGATCTGTGAACCCTTTCTCTCCACCTGCTGTAAGTAAACACTGTACTAGTTAAGCCCGGTATGTGTGTTATCTGTTCTCAGAAACCTCAAATCATGCAGTGATTTCCTTCCTGGATAGCATTTATCTGCTTTTGACCTTGGCCACACTCATGTCACAGTCTATCCTGCACATGGCCTGACCATTAAATGAAGGGTGAAACAGATTTGGTGCTGTAAGCAGGGTCGCTGAGAAGACACCTTGCCTTTGTGTAGTGGAAGTGAGACCCCATCCCAGGGTGTGCTGGCTCCTGGGGGTGGGAGGTGATGAGGCTCTCAAAAAGGCCTTCAGTACTTAGCCTGCCAACAGAGGTCAATAGGACAGTGAGAATGGCCCTGTGAACCTTGATGGAATTAACTAGATGAATGTGGGCAAAAATTAAGGAGGTAGGAAAGCCCAAAGCCATACAATCTCCTGGTTACTGACCCACTGCCTTTGTGCCACCAGCCTGGGGCCACCTGGGCCCAAGTACTCCCTGACAGTTGCACCCAGTCTTTACCTAGTTGTGCTCTAATGATAGCATTGCCAATAATGACCAAGGTAAAATGAGAAACTTCTCCAAGGCTGACCTGGGTAAGATGAAATAGCAATATGACCAAATGCTCAGAGAACACAGGTCCTCCTGGACTGCCCACTTGCTGGATAAGAGAACAATCCAGACTCTCTTCTCCTGTGAGGAGTGGAGAAGCCTGGGCCAGATGAGGGAGGACCCATTATTACAGTGGATCTTTGCTCACATTGAAGAGGCCAATTCCTCAGGGTTGGACAGATGACAAAGCTCGTGACAAACCAATCTACCTGAAACCTGGTTACCTTCCTAAACTGCAACAATCCTAGCAAGACTTTCCAGGAGCCATCATTTTGGTTAGAACCCTAGGAGGTTCCGGATGGTTCTATGCCAATCCAGCAGGGGATTTAGATGATATAGCACTGTCTTGACAGCTAATATGGGACTTAATGAAATGGGAGCATCCTAACAGGCAGACTCCCTTAAGCCTCTTAGTCTCCTCAGGAATGACAATGAGGGCAATGACTGGAAGCTGTACTATAATGAGTCCACGTGGGGCCCTGCCAAAAGCATAGCCACAGTGGTGAGTAGTGGCCACTCCCTCACATACAACAAGCCAAGCAAGACCCCAAGTTACTATCAGGAGGAGGCCAAGAGATAAAAGGGGCCATGGAAAAAGAAGGGCCTGGGCTGAGTCCTGGACCCAAGATAAGGGTTATAGGTCCATGACTGGTTCATGGAAGCTTGTGCAGGGGCTCACTAAGGAAGGGAAAGATGGGATACATACTGCACAACTAAAGAACTAGTATAAGCTGACGGACGATCTGAGATGTTAATGTTAAGTGCTTGGTTCAAGCAATCAAGCAGGAAGAATGTTCATTTGACTGGGATGATCTTGCTGTTGGGCCTCTGCCCTAGAAGTCCCCACCAACACCCCAAGGAGACAAAAGGCAGAGATATGAGCCACTTCCAGGGAGGAGCAATGGAGCGAGGAACCAGCGCCACTACTGTATCCTCACCTAATCCCTTTGAAGAAGACATACTAGAGATGGGGCCAAGGTTTGGGCCCCCACTGGGAACCAATGGCCTATGCCCTAGTATAGGTGGAAGGGGAAAAGGGTGATACACAAACTTTTATGGGTCTCTTGGACACCAGGGCTCAGGTTACTATCATTCCTGGTCCCGGCTGTGGGCAAGGATGACAAGTGACCCTAGGAGATTCAGAACTAACACTGTCATATATGGAAGAAAAGTCACCATGCATTAATCGTGGGCCCCTTTGCCATGGTCAGTGATTGTGGTTTCCACTGCTAGACACATAATAGGTATAGAAATTTTGTCCTCATGTACACAAGGCACCCACTGCCATTCTGGAGTTACATCCCACCGAATGGTTTCATCATGGGATGTGTTTTATTCATACACTTGTATTAAGAAAATAAAAATCTCAGGACCCCCCCACCACCAACTTCTTATGAAAAACAGAAGATAAAGGCCTCAGGCACCCATGAAGGACTGACCCCACAGATCATTCACTGAGGAAATTCTTTGCTGCTCTCCCATAAGCAAGGACGTGCAAATTATTACTTTAGTTCTGCAGGCTATGTCTAACTCCTAAAACTAAAGTCTGTTCAATTCCACACTAATAATGAATCACAAGTTTATCTTCCTTTGAGTGGGCCATACTTTCTTTTTTCTTGTATACTTTGTGATTTACTTTAGTTGTTGAAAATTGAACATTTGAATCTAATAATGTGGTAATTCTAGCAATCAGATTCTCCTGCTTCCCCAGGGTTTGCTACTTTTTGTTTTGTTTTATTGATTGTTGTAAGCTGTTTGTGTGCTGAGGATCAGCCTGCAGTATAAACTTAAGGTCTCAGGTCTTTTCTGAGTCTGTGCTTTTCTCTGGGTATGTGTGGTAACTTTCTAATTTCCACTGCATATGTGGTTATTTCAAATGTCCTAGTCTTTAATGGCAGGCTCTCAAAATGGGAAGAGAGAAAAATGAAGGCAGGGAAAAGCCCACTTCTCTTTTAAACTCCTGCCAGTCACTGTGAGGGTGGGGACGGGGTGCTGCAACAATAGGAGGAAGTGCAACAACAAAACAACAATGGCTGCCTGTTTGCACCTCTGAGGTCAAAAACAGAAATCATCAATCAGAGCACAGAACCCCAATCACTGGAGGACAGGTTCTTTTTACCCACTCTGTGCAGAGCTACATGTAAGATGTTCCAGGAACACCTGCACAGCTACCTGCCAAGCAGCTGAGAGGTGGGGAGTAGCTAGAGCTGAAATTAATTGCAATTTACCACCCAAGCCTTCCATCACTCCAGCATTCCAAAATAGTTACTCCATATTCTGACAATGCATTTAGCTGTCTATGTGGGGATACAGATTCCTGGTGCTTCCTATTCCACCATCTTTCCAGAGTCCTCTTACATAAATTTGTATTATTGCATATAAATGAAAATTACATTGTTACCACATACCTTACTTACCTGAAGATCTTTTTAAGAACTCACTCAAGTCTAGAAATACAACTCTGTTACTGAAAACTCGGCACTTGTCCTCGAGGCTGCATCAGAAGAATGAGAACAAGTGGTTTGAGTCTCGAGAAGGAAAGAGAAGTTTATTACTTTGCTGGCAAAGGAGGAAAATGGTAGACTTTCTCATCTCAAAATCCAAATTCCTGAACATAAGCAGAAATAGAGTTTTTAAAGGGAGGGCCCTCAGTCCTAGGCTATTGTTGTTAATGATTCTAATCATCCTATCTCTGTCCATCTCTGCCAAAGACAAAGCCTGGGACCTCTGCTCAGCTGGGAGACTGGTCCAGGGCCTGGGGTGACAGAGCCATCTCCTATAACACAAAGAACAAAAGACATTTCCCTGTCCCTCCTAACCACTTGCCTGAGGCAGGAATGCAAAGAGTGGGGAGATTTGAAAGAGACAGGAAATATTTGTCTTTTTTATTTAGGCTATTCCCTCTATTACATATTCCCCACTCTCAATTTTATGCTTCCATATCTATGGGAGGAGGGGTGACTACTCTATTACCGTACATTACCATGATCTTCTTCCTCCTTGAGTTACTTCTCATAGTGAAATCACACAGAAACATAAGTGAAACCTCGAAATGTGAAAAGAAACCTAGCTTCCATTTGTTCCGGGAATTGAATTTGAATAAGTTTAGGAAGGGAGGTGCTTCCTTTCGAAAATTAGCTGTGTAAAAACAAATCAAAGGAACAAAAGTCAGTTATACAGTTTTGGCTGACAGAGAATTTATCTGTGGAGAGGACAGCCATGTAGTTTTACTTTATACTAAAGTGATACTTTTTCTTCCTAAGTGGAGTAAAGATTTCTGAAATTGCATTCAAGTGTTTATACCAGTGGTCCCCAATGTTTTTGGCACCAGGGACTGGTTTCACAGAAGAAAATTTTCCATGGATGGTGGTGGAGGGTGGTTTCAGGATGATCCAGGTGCATTACATTTATTGTGCACTTTACTTCTATTATTATTACATTGTCACTTGCCACTCACTGATAGGGTTTTGATATGAGTCTGCAAGCAACTGATTTATTATGGTCTCTGTGTAGTCAAACCTCTCTGCTAATGATAATCTGTACTTGCAGGCTCTCCCCAGCACTAGCATCACCACCTCAGCTCCACGTCAGATCATCAGACATTAGATTCTCATAAGTAGTGGGCAACCTAGATCCCTCGCATGTGCGGTTTACAGTAGGATTCGTGCTCCTATGGGAATTTAATGCCACTGCTGATCTGACAGGAGGCGGAGCTCACGTGGTGATGTGAGCGATGGGGAGTGGCTGTAAATATAGATGAAGCTTTGCTGGCTTGCCCATCCACCTCCTGCTGTGCAGCCTGGTTCCTAACAGGCCCCGGACCGTATTAGTCCATGGCCCAGGGGTTGGGGACTGCAGGTTTATACTATTTGTGGCATATTGACTTCCTTTCAAAAGCTGCCTTATGAGTTGCCATATGAAATGAATTTTTCCAGAATCCTTGAAGCACTTAACCTAAAATTTTTTCCTCAGTATATGACAGTGACTAGATTTTTCTGCCTGTGCAACACTTCAACTTCATGGAACAGGTAAAGTCTTGGTGGACAGCTCAGATTAGCATAGGTTTAAAAGGTTCATGAACATGCCTGACACCATACCTGAAACTCACTCTAGCCTTGTAAAGTGGATAACTACCTTCCTTCCTATTTTAGCTTCATCCAAAGCAAAAAAGAAATTTTGGTGCACTAATTATTTTTATTACACATAAAAATTTACACAGAATTTGACAAATGTAAGATGACATATATTCACCACTGTAATATAATGCAGAATAGTTTCACTGCTCTAAACATCTTCTGTGCCCTGCCTACTTATTCCTCCCTCCACCCAACCCCCAGCATTTATTCAAATAAATATTTGCTTACTACCAGATCATCTCATGGAGCACCAGTGACATACCAATAAACTTTTGGAAACAATGGACTACAGTTGCTTTAGCCATGGCCAAGCAGCTATAGTCTATCCAACAAGATAGCAGCTTGAATTTTTCTGAGAAAGGAATATTACTGCTTCTAAGTATTGCTTAAGCGGTGGAATGTGAATCTAGAAATGCTGACGTTTCATGTAGCCACAATATGGAGCGAGAGCCAGACCTCATGAGTATGAGGTCAACATGGTGTAGGGTGGGGAGTGGAAGAGATTAAGAGAGAGACTGACTTCTGATTGTATTTTTTAAGTACTTGGATTTAGTTATGCCTAAATCTAGCCTCATCCCTGGACTTTCCAGTTACATAGCTGATACATTCTCATTTTTGATAAATGAGGCCAGTTTGAGTTGGGTTTCTGAATGACTCAAGAAGCCTTAACTACTCCAGAAGTTAGTTATGAAAATGAGGTCTTACATGGGACAGACCCTAAACTGGACTTGTACAAGACAAGATATATCACAGGCCAGTGAAAACTTTTCTATCCTGGCTGAGTAGGGAAGATTCCTGATAGGTGATAGCAAAGCAGCCAGCTAAACTGCCACCTGTTATTGTTTAATGCACTTTATTATTTTTATTTTATATATTTATTATTATTATTATTTAAAGCTAGTCAAGTGTGGTTGTGGGGGGAGACAATGTTAAATTAGCTTAACAATAACCCATAACCCTTGGACTTTATTTTTTAGAGCGGTTTTAGGTTCACAGCAAAATTGAGCAGAAAGTCAAGAGAGTTTTCATATACTTCCTGCCCCTACAACTGCAAAACCTCCCCCACTATAAACATCCCACACCAGAGTGGCACATTTGATATAATTGATGCATATTGACACATTATTATCACCCAGTCTACAGTTTACATCAGTGTTCATGATTGGCACTGTACATTCTATGGGTTTTGACAAATGCATAATGACAAGTATCCACCATTATAGTATCATACACAATAGTTTCACTGCCATAAATATCCTCTGTGCTCTGCCTATTTATCCCTTCCTCCCCTCTAACTCCTGGAAACCACTGATCTCTTTACTGTCTCCATAGTTTTGCCTTTTCCAGAATATCATATAGTTGAAATCAAATAGCATGAAAAGAAGCCTTTTCAGATTGGCTTCTTTCACTTGGTAACATGCATTTAAGTTTCTTTTGTGTATTTCTTGGCCTGATAGCTCATTTCTTTTTAGTGCAGAATAATATACCATTGTCTGGATGTACCACATTTTATTTATCCACTTATCTACTGAAGAAAATCTTGGTTGCTTCCAAGTTTTTGCAAGTAAGAACAAGGCTGCTATAAATATCTGTGTGCGGGTTTTTGTGCAGTCATAAGTTTTCAGTGTCTTTGGGTAAACACCAAGAACATGACTGCTGAATCATGTGGTAAGCACATGTTTAATGTTATAAAAAAACAGTCAAATGATCTCTCTTAGACTATTTGGAATGCAATAACAAAATGCCATAAACTGGGTAGTTTATAAACAACAAAAATTTATTTCTCATCATTCTGAATGCTGTAAAGTCCAAGATCAAGACATTTGTCAACATTTGGGGTCATCAGTGTTTGGATTTGGGTCATTCTAATAGGTATATAGTGGCATATCATCATTGTGATTTATAATTCCCTAATGACATATGATGTTGAATATATTTTCATAAGCATATTTGACATCTGTATATAATTTTTGGTGAAGTGCCTACTCAGGTCTTTTGTCTACTTGATCAAGTTATTTTTTTCTTATATTTGAATTTTAAGAGTTCTTTGTAAATTTTGGGTAACAGTCCTTTATTGGGTATGTCTTTTGCAAAAATTTTCTCCCTGCTTGTTTTTCAATAGAATAAGATCATATCCTTGTACCAAGGCTTGATGTTGGGGGATTTGGTGGGAAAACATCAGGATATTAGGGTGTGCTGGTTATAGTCTACCTGTAAACTTCAGTAAATTTTTATAAGTGACAAGCATCTATCAAATGTGGCCTGCCTGAAAGGCAGGGGGAAAGAAATTACAGGTCTTCTAAGAAAGATACGTTTTCCATGTGTCCAGAAATCCAATATGGTTGAATGGCAGATGGGCTTGAGTTTTGCAGAGTTAAAAACCTGGATTCTCTACACCGAGCTAAAGTTAAAGGAAGCAAATAAGGATAAATGTGGTTAGATACAAGATTGAGATCTGAAGACATTTGATTCTTCAGTCCCCAACATATCTTTTGGGGCTGTTTTTGTTGACAAAGTTGTTAGCTACTCCCATTGTAAAAACCACTCCATGTGGGTGGGGTGAGGGGAAGGAGAACTATGTTTCTCCAACCCAGGCTGTAGTTCTGCACTGCCAAGAAACTCACTACCAAGTTGGATGCTGAAAACTTACAGAATAGATGAAGCACTAGAACTTGTTAGTACATGACAGAATCTCTCAGATTTAGCTCTTGATGCAAGAACCATAACTAGTCAAGATCTGTGGAGTTGAACAAATACAAATTAATGCAGGCTAATAAACTTAAAAGGAGATGTGTTGTCAGAGAAACCCCCAAGCCTGTCACTCAAAAAACCAAAAGCCTACAAAAAAATGTAACCCCTGATGCAATCCTTAGGCTGCAGAACCTACACCAGGTGGAAATAGACTAATACAGGAGCGTGCCCCAGTAAGTGAATTCTCACTAATGCCATCTTAGCCAAGGCCAGAGCAATGGTCAGAGGAGAGGATTGGGGAAAGCCAAGCTGGTTGATTCAGAAACTCACTCTACTGTCTTGGCAGGAAGTATTTGCTATCCTTGTCTAGCAGTGTTTATTGATGTTATGAACCAGTGACTTATGTATTTTTTTGCCCCATTTTCCCATTTCCAAAAGGAATTTTTATTATGGTTTTGCTATTTTCCCTCCATTATTTTATACTGGAGATATAGAGGATGGATAAATATGTAATTTAGCCCAGGATACCACAACATAAAAACCTAGGAGAAGTGCATATCCCAGAGATCTTGGAGCTTGTCTGTAGGAACTTGTGCAATGTTAGGTTGTCTCCCTTTCTAGAAGAGGAGTATTATGTATGTAAATGGATGAATCTTATTAGTGGGGAGAGTTTTGATATTATTTACATAAGGAAAAGGATGTATGTGAAAATTGGGCAGCTGAGAGATGCAATTGGTAGATAATCTATAGTTTGGGTCTGTCCGGTATCTGTTTTTCTTTTTGGTACTCACACCTTGATTTATTTTGAGGAGACATCCTGCCCCCATTTCATCCATGAAATTACAATGGGACTGATTCAATCCCCATGTCCAGGCAGAGGCAAGTGGATAGCAGTATTATTGGCTTAGGGATGGCAGGTAACCTGAACTGGTCCAGTGGGAAAGAGTCAGTTCTGGAAGATTTGCTAGAGTCAGAAAAGATCCACTCCTTTCCCATTCCTTGTTAACATGGTAGACTTTAATCCTGCACCATCTGATGGCAATCTTACTTACACTTCATTCTGCTGAGAATGAAGCCAACACAGAAAAATGCAGAGTTGAACACAGAGACATTCCTGACTTTCCCTCTTGATCCTCTGCATTGAACTATCCTGAAGACCCTCCCTGGACTTTTGTGCTGTGCAAACCAATAAATAAATTCTCTCTTCTGCCTAAGTAATTTTGTGCTGGGTATCTGTTCTGACTGATACAGTCACCTTAGACTGACTCTGTGTTTAAGTGTTAGTAGCTATTTTCTAGTTAATAGAATATTAGACACCTTATTTCCAAGTACATATTCTCTTTTCCTTATAGTTTTGTTAGGTTCAAGTACTCATTTCTGATTCATTTCACTAAACTCTTAATTTCATAGGGGAGGTTGGAAACAGGGTTGTTATTCCCCTAGTATGCAAGCTTCATTGGGACCAGGTGTTTACAGCTGGTGTCTGCATCAACGGATCAGTGCCCGTGCTCTTCTAGTTATTAAATATTTTCAACATCATGTCTAATTGAGAGAGGGACACTAGTCTAAATTGCTCTTTGAGTATATTTTTTTGCTCATGGACAATTATCTTGTTTAATATAACTGACTCCCAGATGGCTTTGAGTGTAGTTAAAAATCTAAACTTTAAGCAAATAATGGAAAAGTGTAGAATTTTACCTAACATTTAAAACCAGAATAAAGTCATGAAAAAAGAGCTCTGTATGGAGCTCAGGAGGGTTTGAGCAAATCACTAGTCCTTTTCCGGATCTATAAAATAAGAGGTTGTAATCTTTCCAGTTCTAAATTTCTACGATCCCATTTGGAATGAGAAGTAATAAAAGTGAAAGAGCTAGGTAAAAAGAAACTTAAGGATACTCTAAACGTGGCTAATTCTGAGAAATCAGGCACACATTTGAAATCTGGCAAGGAATTTGGAGTGAATAAACAATCACAGGAACACTTAGTGGCTAAAAAAAAAAAACACAAGCGAAAAAGCATCTCATTTTATTTAAACACAAGGAAGGCATGCGTGAACTCAGCATGAAACAGTGTTGCTGATATAGTATTTTTTTCCTTCAGAGATACAGACTTTTAGTACACTGATCTTTTTCAGACTACACTGAGAATGTTTTTTTTTTTTTTTTTTTTTTTTTTTTTTTTTTTTTTTTTTCAGCACATTATGGGAGTACCAATGTTTAGGTTATGTGTGTTGCCTTTTTCCCTTCCCCTTCCCGGAGTCAGAGCTTCAAGCGTGTCTATCCAATGTTTAAAACAGGTTTTGGCAGCTAATCTAGGCACACCCAGGCTTATGTCATTCTACATTTGCTTAATACATTCTATAAGTTCTTAAGAAGTGTTGTCGGTACATGCCTAGCTTTTTTTTTTTTTCTCTTCTTGATTCTACAGAAACCAAAAATATATATATAATGATAATAAGGAAAGTAAAAACAAGGAGGGTGGAGAAAGGCAGAAGAAAGAGCAGACAATATAGGAAAAGGATATAGGTCTGAGCATAAGAAAAATACCGTTTTAGTATGTTTGCAAGAAGGTAAAAAACATTGCAAAGAATATAGTAGAATCACATATATATCTTGGTATGAGTATATACTACTTTGGATAGTCATATTCTTAAAGCTGCAGAAGTCTCTTTGCTATCTTGTTCTCTTAGGTGAGAACAGCAGCCTCCCTTCATGCTTTATTCCTTAGGTGTGTGCCAATTTAGGGAGGCAAAAAGGCCTCCTTTTGAATTCAGCTGAGCAGGTTTGGTTACCTAGAAACCACTCCCTTCAGGGGCTAATAGTGATTAACAAATTAAACTAGCATGAAGTTAACCTGGAATTTCCCAGTGACCGCTTTAGACAAATTTTGAATTGAGTCTAAGATGATAGAATAGTGCATGATCATATTTGACTGTGAAATTGAGCAAAAGCCTTCTTAATTTAAAAATGAAACCAAAAAACTTTCCCTTAATGGAAAGAAAATCTTAAATTGATTAACTTACTAATAGAGAAGGGAAAAGAAAACAAAAACAAAAGCAAAAAAACTAATGTTAGATTTTGCTGAACTCAGAATGCATATTTAGGAATTTGAAGAAGTTTGTATTCCCAGTTGCTTTCTCTCATTAGCTGTGCAGGACCAAAGGATTTTGTGCTTTTTCCCACCCGGCAGTTGTTGGGTCCAAAATTTAACCCTGTTGCTTTCTGTGTTGTTACTAGCTATATCAGGAGGGGGAGGACATGTGACGAGGGAATTACGGCGAGCGGGCCAGGGATGGCATGAATTCAATTAATTTCAGGGCTATTAGAATAAAGCATAGGTTTGAAGAACCTAGAGTTCTGTGAGAAATAAGGGTAAATAGACTTTATAAATCCTGGCTGTGTAGCTGCTATGGCCTTGGACTTCCCCTGGCAAGTAAAACTGACAAAACCGGTTGAAAGAAAACATCTCAGGGGCTGTTTCCACAAGACCCGTGTTCGGTAACTGCCCTCTATCGGTTCCCCTGAATAGCACACCATATGGGATGGAGAACCTGAAACGTCTTTTTGCTGATTTTCTTACCAATCCGGAGTTCATAAACCAGGACCTTCCTCATCCTCCACGGTGAGAATTGTGATCTCAGAGCTCCCTCTTGGCTTGTGTTGTGGGCTCCACTCAGAAGGGAGACACCAAAGTTATTCACCTGGTAAATGTCGCAATATGAGGGCCACATACTTGGTGGAGAAATTATTTAGACGTTAATGTTGTTAATGAATTTCTTTTCTAACTTCTTCTGTCCTCTTTTCGTGCCAAAAGACAGAGGGCTATAGAGAAAAGAGCACTGCACCATAGTCTAAAGGAGTTTGTTCGAGGCACAGCACAGTAGCTTTTGAGCTGAGGACGGGATTATAGGTTTGAGCCACCATACCCAGCCTAAATTCTTTGATATTTAAGCCAGTATTTTTTGGAGGCATTTGTCGTGTCGTCATCCTTACCCATTACTCTTCTTTGGTGTTAATTTATCTGATTCCTTGTCTATTTTATCATTTTCAATTTTTACCTAGTGTCTTGACACATGACTATACTTGACATTGGAGCTGTTTTCCAACATTATTTTCATCAATTTCATGAAATTCTGCTTCTTTTACAAGAATTGCAACTCCACTTTGCTGTCTAGCTGACTTGTATTGTCAGATGTTTACAATATCCTACAATCAGCAAGACACAAACTCAAAAAAATTTGACTTGTGATCAGGAATAGTCATTCAAGTTAAGCAGGGGAGGTTGTTTAAGAGTGGAACGATTTTATGAGTATTCAGTTCATCAATGAATATTTTCATGTAATGACAAATTTTTTCTTCCTGTATGTTCTAAAGGAATTTGAGTAATAAAAACTAAGATAAGAAGTCCCTGATAATGTCTCTCTTTTTAACAGAGAATTCCTTTCTGCGTTTGTTGGGTCAGTTGTGGTGGACTTAGACTGAATCACATTCACTCTCACATAAAAGACCTGCATTTGCTTGTCAGTTCCCAGCCTGAGTTAAGGTATGCTAACTTTGCCTGATAAAATCAGTTTCATTAACATGGTGTTCTAAATCAGTGTCTCTTGAACTCCATTCTGTGCTATTACCTTTATTAACATGCTGTAAACATATGGAAAATAATTTTATATTTCAGTAGTGTAATGTCAAACAAAATTGAAAACTGATGATTCACTGAATTGATTGATCGTTTCTACCAGTAAAGAGAATAGTTATTTTTTGTTATGAAAAAACTAGTAGTTTAATTAAAAGACACCACTAAGAGTGAAAGACTGGGAAAAGATATTTACAATAGATATAGCCAATCAAAGTCTTGTATCCAGATTTCTACCTGATGCTTAAACATGAGCAAGACTTTAACAGGCACTTCACTATATCCAGACGGTATCCAAATGATCAACAGTCACATAAAGAGGTATTAGTCATCATTAGTCATCAGGGAAATGCAAAATAAAACCACAGTGAGATACTGCTATACCTGTGGCAGATGGCTACAACTAAAAGGACTGACAATACATGTGTTGGTGAAGATATGGAACAGCTGGAACTCTCATAAATTGCTGGTAAGATTATAAATTGTAACACCACTTTGGAATACTGCTAGATTAGTAGATTAGTATCTACTAAAGCTAAATGTATGTGTACTCTACAACCCAGCAATTCTACTTCTGAGTTTATATATAACAGAAATAAGTACTTATTTACACCAGAAGGACAGGTACAAGAATGTCTACAGCTTCTTTTTTGAGGAGTTTGAGGTTGCAGTGAGCTATGATGATGGCAACAGAGCAAGACTCTGTCTCAAAAAAAAAAAATGTGAGATGGGGGAGGAAATGGGGAGGTATAGGTCAAAGGGTACAAGCTTGCAGTTATGTATTACAAATAAGTCTAGAGATTTAATGTGCAGCAGGGGAACTACAGTTAATAATGTTGTAACTTAAAATATGCTAAGAGTAGATTATAGGTATTCTTATGACAAAAAAGGTAACTATGGAAAGTTATGGATATATTAATTTGCTTATCTGTAGTAATCATTTTACTATATATATGAATAATCTTACATACCCTAAATATATACAGTAATAAATAAACAACTTGAAAAATAAATTTGATGTTTAAAATTTTTTAATTAAAAACTTTAGTTAGAAGGCCTCAACTTTTTTGGATGATAAGCTACTTTTTATTTCCTGAAATTCTTAGTAACAGCAAGGGTAAAAGGATGTGAACTTTGCCTACAGGGAAGTGTTGTGGGAATTTTTAGAGTATTACCAGCAATGAGTGTGTCAAGGTTAGAGATGGGCCAGATGAAATTGAAACAATAGCTGGCTTATTTCAGAGTATTTGGTGAAAAGGATTGTTTCAACAGGATCTCACCTACAGCCCAAAGCAATCAACCCAGCTCTTAAAGTTAAAGGTTGGGATCAGAAAACTCTCCTCTTTTGGGGTAGAGTAATGTGATGAAGGATCATGGACTTTGGAGTTAAATTGATCTATGTTCCATTGTCCCATCTTAGCCACTTTCCAGCTATGTTGTGATGGTTAATTTTATGTGTCAACCTGACTGGGCCATGGGATGCTCAGATATTTGGTTAAACATTATTTTGGGTGTGTCTGTGAGGATATTTTTGGATGAGATTAACATTTGAATCTGTAGACTGAGTAAAGCAGATTGTCCTTCCAAACGTAGGTGGGACCCATTCAATCTTTTGAAGTCCTGAATAAAACAAAAGATGAGTAAGGGAAAATTCACTCTCCCTGCTACTTGACCTCCTTTGAGGTGGGGCATCTGTCTTTTCCTGCCTTCAGACTCAGACTCAGACTCAGACTAAAACTTATACCATCAGCTTTTTTGGTTTTCAGTCCTTTAGTCTAGGACTAAAACTATACCATTGGCTCCTCTGGGTCTCCAGCCTACCAACTTCAGATCTTGAGATTTCTCAGCCTTCATAATTATGTCAGCCAATTCCTTATAATAAATCTTTTTGTTATATTAATAAATTATTTTGTGTCTGTGTGTGTGTATATATACACTATCAGTTCTGTTATATATATACACTATCGGTTCTGTTTTCTTTGAAGAACTGAGACTAAAACATATGTGATCTTGGATAGGTTCATTAACCTCTCAATTTGCTGATTCACAGATCACAAAATATTGCAGACTGTTAGAGAAAATATTTGTGATGTGCTTGTCCCATATATCAGTATTCAATATATCAAACCTATTATTGTTAGTGTTTCCCTCAGGATTTATATAGCATTGTTCCAAAAAATAATTATTTTGCTCTTAGTATTTTAGGTAACACAAAAAATAATTTGTAAATGGAAGATGCATCAGAGTAGCTTAAATGTAATATTTTAAGGTATATTCAGTGTTCTTTCAAAATCACTGAAGTGTGTCTACAACTCTAAATAAAAGTCTTGAAAAATTACACTAAACCATGATATGAATACTTTGTATGCTCCATGTTCTATATTATGTACTTTGATTTTGAGACATCCTGAACCTTCACTAGGTTTCTGGTGTACCAAACTTGGTATGCTAAGCCAAGGGCACATCTGTTCATTGATGGACAACAAAGTGTTCCCTCTTGTTTACAATATTCTTTCCCTATTAGGTCATGCCAATTTGGAGACTGAAAACAGCATAGCATTGGAACTACTTAGAGGGCATTTTAATTTGGCTACATAGAACTTCATGTGCTGTTTGGGGGCACAGATTTATTATGGCCCCAGTGAAAAGAACAAATGCTGACCGTGAAGGCCAATAGAACATCATTTATCACATTATCCTGGTATCCAACTCCCTTTCAGCAAAGCTGGAACAAATAATTCAATCTTGATTATAACTGACCTGGCTATGGACTCAACCCTAGAAGTGAATCCTGGAGATAGCAGTCACTGAACCTGTGTAGGCAACAAGGCCAGATGTAAGTGAAGTTGGGAAGCAGTGAATGTTGCTTGTTGGTGACTTCATCTCCTATTTTTATCTCATTTTTCTCTTTTCCAGGCCAACTTTTATTATGTACGTCCTTCCTTTTCTGTGTCCTCTCAAAATATTCTATTTCTGTGACAGTTAAAGCTGATTTACATTTTGGAATTAATGACATAATATTAACTTTTCCAGGTGTATTGGCTTTTAAACAAAGGTAGTGCTTATAGAGCAATGTCTGGCATAGAGATGTATATCCTATGGCTTGGGTTTTGGTGCCATCTCTACTAGTCATTGGTCAGTCCTTAACTTTTCTGAGTCTCAGTTACTTACCTGTAAAATCAGGACAATAAAAATTACTTCCCAAGTTTCAGCAAAGATTAAATAATAACAACTGTAAAAAATGCTTTAGTAGGACTTCCATTTTTTGGTCTGGTACATAAGGTGCTTGGAAGTCACCACTGCATCCTAGCAACAAGTAAAAAAGCTGAACAAACTTAAAAACCACCAGCTCTCTTAGATCCATAAGAGAAGTGAAGTTACAGAGCAAATCATGGCCCCTAAAATTAGAGAAACCAACAGACAAATACAGAGAATCACAACTTACCAGATAGAAGCCCAGGAGTAGCAACCTCCATGAAATCAATGAAACTGAAAACAGGAAATCAATAGAGAAAATCAATAAAACCAAAATCTGGTTCTTTAAAAAGACCACTAAAATTGATAAACCTCAAGCCAGACTAAGATAATAAGAGAGGGGACACAGATTACTATTGTCAGAAATTAAAACTGGACATCACTATGGATTCCATGGGCATTAAAACGATAATAAAAGAATACTACGAATAACTCTATTCTCACAAATTTGATAATCTAGATGAAATAGACCAATTCTTTGAACAACACAATCTGCCAAAACTCACACAGAAGAAATAAACAATTTGAATAGGTCTATATCTATTAAAGAAATAGAATCAACAATTAATAACCCTCTAAAAGAGAAAACACCATACCCACATGGGTTCATTGGTGAATTCTACCACATGTTTAAGGAAGAAATTATACCAATTCTCTACAGTCTATTTCAGAAGATAGAAACAGGGAATAATTCCTAACTCATTCTATAAGGCCAGCATCACCCTAATACAAAAACTAGACAAATGCATTCCAAGAAGGGAAAACTATAGACTAATACCTCTCATGAATGGAGGTGCAAAAATCCTCAGCAAAATATTACCAGATCGAATCCAACAATGTATACAAAGAATTACACATCACAACCAAGTGGGCTTTATCCCCGTATGAAAGGCTGGTTAAACATTTACAAATCAATTAATGTAATTCATCACACTAACAGGCTAACGAAGAAAAATCACATAGTCATACCAATTGATGCAGAAAAAGCATTTGACAAAATCCAACACCCATTCATGAAAAAAAAAAAATTCCCAGTAAACTAAGAATAGAGGAGAACTTCCTCAAATTGATAAAGAATATCTACAAATAACCTACAGTTAACATCTTACTGAATGGTGAGAAATTAGAAGTTTTTTCACTAAGACCAGGAACAAGACAAGGATGCCCCTCTCACCACGGCTTTTCAACATTGTACTGGAAGTTCCACCTAATTCCACAAGATAAGAAAAGGAAATAAAAGGTATGTACATTAAGAAAGAAGAACTAAAACTGTCTTTGTTTGCAGATGGCATAATTGTCTCTGTAGGAAATCCAAAAGAATCAAGCAAAAAAAAAATTCTTGGAACTAATAAGTGATTATACCAAAGTTGTAGGATATAAGGTTAACATACAAAAGTCATTTACTTTCCTACATACCACCAATGAAAAAGTAGAATGTGAAATTAAAAACACAATGCCATTTACCCTCCAAAATGCAATACGTAGGTATAAATCTAACAAAATCTGTACAAGTTTTATATTAGGAAAATTAAAAAACTCTTAAAGAAATCAAAGAACTAAGTAAATGGAGTGATATTCCATGTTCATGAATAGGAAGACTCAATATTGTCAAGATATCAGTTCTTCTCAACTTGATTTATAGATTCAATGCAATGCCAATAAAAATTCCAGTAAGTTATTTTGTGGATATTCACAAACTGATTCTAAAGTTTTCCATGGAGAAGCAAAAGACCCAGAATAGCCGACATGATATTGAAGGAGAAGAACAAAGTTGGAGGACTGACATGACACTATTTTAAGGCTTACTATAAAGCTATAGTAAACAAGACAGTGTGGTATCGGTAAAAGAAAAGACAAATAAATCAATTAAAAAGAGTAGAAAACTCAGAAATAGACCCAAAATAACTATAGTCAACTGATCTTTGACAAAGGAGAAAAGGCAAAACAATGAAGAAAGGATAATCTCTTCAACAAATGGTGCTGGAAAAACTAGGAGAAGGAGAGCGTCTCTGCAGAAAAGAAAGCTTCTAGAAGATATTAGAAGAAAGAAGCAAGTAAACGACCATACATCGGACGGGGGTCGGAAGGAGGAGTGCCGGAGACTACGGGAGACTCCACGAGAGGAGATTGCGGAGGAGAACTGGAAGGAGAAACCTCCGGAGCGAACGGTCTGGAGATCAGTGGCAAGGGTAGGTGGAGCGGTAAACTTCCCCCTCCCTTGCATCCCAGACTGCTGGCGGGCTCCCCAGCAGTTGGAGAGACCTGTGGACACCAGTCCAGAGATGGCTGCCGCTACTGAGCAGTGAGCCTGTAGCGACGCGGCACTAGGCTCCCAACTCCCTCGGGGCCCTCCCTGAGCACAGACCCGACTGCGCGGCAGGCGCCATATTGCTGCACTCTCCCCTCCCCCG
>VBSM01000272.1:28143417-28191411 GCA_008086735.1 Cheirogaleus medius
AAAAAAAAAAATAATCTGAAATGTCAACAATGAGCCAGCCATGAGAAAATCTTGGGGAGGAGCATTCCAAACAGAAGATACATGCAAATGATATCACCAGCTTCCTACACTCTCTAATGACACAAGATGCCGTCCTGAGTGACAGGGCTGAGCCATTCATGTAGCCTCTTAGAAGTCACATTTACATTTCCCATCTTTGGGAGTTGGGGAATCTCATACTGATATCAATATCTTCTAGATGTTTAAATATAGGGGTCCATTAGAAAATATGAGATGCTGTTAGAAAAAAAAACCACAGGAAATAAAAAGATAATGAAAATCACAGGAAAAACAATATTAAAACGTAGAATTTAGGCTGGGCACAGTGGCTCACACCTGTAATCCTAGCACTCTGGGAGGCCGAAGCCGGAGGATTGCTTGACCTCAGGAGTTTGAGACCAGCCTGAGCAAGAGTGAGATCCCGTCTTTACTATAAATAGAAAGAAATTAGCCAAACAACTAAAAATAGAAAAAATTAGCCGGGCATGGTGATACGTGCCTATAGTCTCAGCTACTCGGGGGGCTGAGACAGGAGGCTCACTTGAGCCCAGGAGTTTGAGGTTGCTGTGAGCTAGGCTGACACCATGGCACTCTAGCCCAGGAAGAGAGTGAGACTCTGTCTCAAGAAAAAAAAAAAAACAAACACAAAAAAGATAGAGTTTACATTTAAAATGCCCCAAAGGAGAATTGTTAGAACTGTTAGCAGATCCTACCAGCCAAATATAGCCACACACCAAGAGGTTTTGCTGGAGAAGATGAACCATTTAGAACCAATATAAACAAATCATTCTAGAAAAAAATAACTTCCTATGGTATTGATATAAACTAAGCATATTAAACTCAAGTGTGAAATTATTAGATTTATTTGTAATGACAGAGAACTTACCCTCAGTGATATTGATACTTGTTTGGCTGAAATGGTTCAGTATTATAATCATCCTTTCCTAATGTGTATTGAAGATCCCAAAATAGGTCCCGGGCCCGGCTGGTTTTTATGAATGTTCTAGCCAGTCTGAGCAGGTTTCCTTGGGCAGGGCAACACTCACTGTCTCCAGACAAGAAATAAATACCATCAAGGAGGTCTCTGAGCTACCCCAGTGATTGAAAGACAGCTCAAGTGCTCCAGTGGGAAGAAGATTGGGTAGAACTGGCTAGGGATCTGGGATACACAGAAAAAGACACAACACTGTCTCAAATGAAAACTAGAGAATGAGACAAGGGGAAATGAAAGAGACACATTCCCAGTTGGAGCCATTTTATTTCCAAACATGATTCAAAACAGATATGTACTTTCCTATCTTCACAGTGGATTTTCATTTTATAAAATATATTTGCTACTAAAATCCTTCATAAAATCTGCTTTCCCCTTTGCAGTGGGAAATAAGCTAAGTCAAATGTTAAAAGGTCATGCAGAAAATATTATATCCACAAAGATAATTATACAATATTTTAAGTTCTTAACAAATGAATGATAAAACTTTAAGATTTACACTTCACTGTAACTTGTAGCACTCTGAGGGTTTTCTTCATATATTAATGTTCATATTTCACAGACAATATTACAAAAAAGATTACCAACTTTTTCATAAAAGAGAAAGACAAAACAAAGCCATAATACTAAAAACAGATCATTCTGCAAAACATAAACATTTTTATAAGCATAAAAGCTAAAAGAACAATGAAACTCAAGTATTTTATCAGAAACAGTGGTTGACCCCCTTTTCCCTTCACTCCGTTTTCATCTGAGAGAGCTTTTGAGAGGTCTGGAATCATTTGTTATCTATAATTACTACAGGATTTGGCTCACAATTCTGAGGGGGAAAAATGTCATTTTAAGGAAGCCTGTGCATGCCTTATATTTTCTCTTTCTTAGAGATAGATGACTTCAAAATAAGGTCCAACCATTCTTAAAATGGTGTCAAAAAGAATAGGATTATATGAGGAGGGTAGCTATCACAGAATAAGAGAACAAAAATTCCAGTTTTTTAGAAAAAAAATCTTTGTTGATATAAGTGTCTGTGTCTAAGGAATTATGGCCTACCAAAAAAAACCACCGTAAAAGAAAAGGCCAATATAATTTACCAATCTGACAAAATATTTGGAATTTATAACTGGAAGAGACCTCAAGGATCAAGTAATTCAGCTCTCTGGTTGTAGAGGAAAGGGAGAAGAGGCCCAGCGATGGTAAGTGACTTGTATAAGAACATAAGCAAGTTAGCTTAAATGATTATTTTTATATACATAGGCCCATACACACATACACATACATTTGTATTTACTTCTGCTTTGTATATAAAATGCTGCTGGCTCATACAAATAAATGAAAACTCAGTTTGCAAAATTTCATTTGTTATTTCATTGCCACGAGTGGGAAATATCCATTCTTCAAGGGAGTGGAAAGGTGCTTATTTCTTTCCACGGTGCCCTGTATCATTACTCAGCTGCACTGCTGCTCACTACAGCAGCTAAAAGCAACTGGGGCAGAAGACGGGTGGCAGGAAGGAGGGCAGAGGAATGTAAATCAGAATTAGAGCCTCTTGCTATGCCAAAGATGTTCCCACTGGCAGTGAAGACATTACATGAAGTTAAGCTTGGGCTGTCAGAACGTCTAGACCTGGCTGGAAGGAGAAAATGAAGGATGCAGGTACCAGGTACCAATGTATGCCCTTTACACAGAAGAATATGAGCTTGTGTTCCTCTGACTATAAAGAGCAGAGATGAGCAGTATACGTCTTGCCTAAGCTACTGAACTACAAACTTAGATGACTTTACTAGGTGCAGTCATAGTTTCTAATTTTAACTTATATTTGTTCATAAACATCAAAATATTTATGCTTAATGTATAGTAGTATTAATAGCTATTTTATCTCTTTCCATAAAATTACACGTGGATATAACTCTAAGCGGTTTTTTAAACCCTAAAATAGTTTTTAAAATGCCATTATTTTAAATATTTATTATGGACATCTTTCTGAAAAATCCTAAGTCTAGCTACATATATCATTAAATAATTTTAAAAAATAAATAATACATTATACCAAAATAGTTTCATTTTAAAGCCATAGAGATGACCTCACTTAGATGACCTCACTCTTTCACTTAGAAGGAGTTGTTTCCAAGCATAGACTAGACCTTCTAAAGGTATTTTTCATACTTTTAAACAAACATTACATGTATTTTCTGACTGTGCCAAATATACACACACTGCTCTTGGTAATTTATGTCAGAAGTATTTGTATGAGAAACAATAGGTTGTTTCGTTCGTCTGTTTTTACTTTTTTTTTTTCTTTTTGAGACAGAGTCTCACTCTGTTGCCCTGGCTAGAGTGCTGTGACATCAGCCTAGCTCACAGCAACCTCAAACTCCTGGGCTCAAGCAATCCTCCTGCCTCAGCCTCCCGAGTAGCTGGAACTACAGGCATGCACCACCATGCCCAGCTAATTTTTTCTATATATTTTTAGTTGGCCAATTAATTTCTTTCTATTTTTTTAGTACAGATGGGGTCTCACTCTTGCTCAGGCTGGTTTCAAACTCCTGACCTTGAGCGATCCACCCGCCTCGGCCTCCCAGAGTGCTAGGATTACAGGCGTGAGCTACCACACCCGGCCTGTTTTTACTTTTTATGTAAGGGAAAATTTATTCTAAATCTAAATAAATTTGCTCCCAAAAGATCTACTCAAGGAAATGGCATAACTAAAAACAATAAAAACTTAAAAATGTATAGCTATCCAGTGCATGCAACTTTATGTTTTCTAATAATAGTGGTAGAAAGTAACTTTCAAGTATCATTACAATCCAGCTGGACTTATAGATAACTATGTCTCATAAAATGGACACTCTATAGGAAGAAAGTCTGTTGAAAAACTTGTTCTTGTTAGAAAGCCTTTGCCAAAATTCCCATAGGAAACAAAACCATCCAACCACAGAGGGTACTTGGTCCCTAGCACTGAGATGAAAGTGCACATACTGAACACTGCTCTGAACCTAAAATAAGCTCTAGCAAGTTGAAGAAGAGCCCACATTTTCTTAACTCATTAAAGGTCATTATATCGTCCACAGCTGGAAGAATTTCTTCTGAAGGAGCATCTAGATGAAGGCAAGACTAAAGCTATTTGCAGCTCCTATCCTGCTTTCTGTAGCTGTAGGTATTAGTAGTAGTTGATCAAAATAACATGAACAGACAGACCGGCCCACTATGGAACCAAAGTCAGATGCTTTTGCACTTAAATTAGTCAAATTCATTTTAAAATATTAGATTATCATAAAGTATGCAGGGAATAGAGATTCCATAACTCACAAGTAATGGGGGTGGGGGTTTGGGGGTTGGGACTGTGGGTGTGGGAGGAAGGATTAGTCAACTCAAAAGTGCATGTTTTTCCAAAACAGGTATAGGAGGTGAAGAGGGGCTCCCTGGAGCCTTCTAGAAGTTTTATTCCTTTACAGGTTTTGATCCAGCCACTTGATGTAACTATTCCTAGTCCGAATCCCCACCGAGAAGTTGGTGGGCCAGCTGGTGAAAATGATGCATCCATGAAAGCCATCCTCAAAGTGATCCAGGGTCACCTCCACACCTGCACTCTCCAAACGCTTGGCATACATGATCCCGTCGTCTCTCAGGACATCATGCTCACACGTCAGAATGTAGGTCTTTGGGAGGTGCTGGAGCACTTCCTGGTCCGCTATGAGTGGGGCAGAGCGGGCATCCAGCAACTGAGGAATCTCCTGGACAATCCTGGCATTGCCCGTGGTCTGCACAACAGGACTATAGTTCTTTGTGAAGGATGCGGGCAAGAGGGACGTCCAGTTGAGACGAGCCCTGAGGGCAGTGGCCTCTTCCACATCCAGTGACGTGTGATTGTTAACTATCATTGCCTGCACAAAGTCGTAGTTGCCTTTGAAGTAGTCCAGCCAATACTTTACCATGACGTAGCGGGGCAGGATTGGGGTGTTCACATTTTGCTGATAAGAGGGTGTGTTAAAATCTAAAGCTTGAAGAGCTGGATAAATTAAAGCTTGCAGTTTGAGCTTATTTCTTAGGTTGGCATCTTGATTAAACTGGAGAAGAGGAAGCAAACACATAGTTTCATTTTGCACAGCTCCTTGCACAGAAACCATACCCTGTAAAGTATCTTAATGTGCTACTTTGAATCTGTCAAAGGTGTAAGCGTTTAGTTTATACCAGGCATGGTATGAAGCATGATAGTTTAAAGAATAAATAATTCCCATCACCACCACCCCCATCAAACTGCTGGCTGCTTACTAAGAAAGGTATGATGTTTGCAACTCATAGTTTTGAGCGAACCCTTCAAGGGTACATAATTTCTTAGGTTTTTAAACTCCCATTAATATTTCACTCGTACCTATCTTTTGGCACTTAGCACACCTGGGTGTTAACGTAAATTTTTACTCTCTTGCCAAATGTGAATACCAAATATTCATCAGCAGGGATACCCTGAGATCCTACTAAATGCTATCTTAGGTTATTTAATCTATAAGAGGAAGAAAATGTTGTGTTTACTTTGAGTTTACACAGCTGCCAAAAAATTTGGGTGCTATTAGAGACAGGCACAGATTTCAAAGAACTTAAACAGGTAAAGCTCACATTAACTTGTAATATAAAAATTGAAACGGCTGATCCATTTAATTTTAATTTTAATTTTTAAAAAATTAGGGGAAACACTTTTTAATTTTTTAATTAGGCTCAAAGTTCTGAGGGAAGAATCTTAGGAATTGGAATATAAACAAAAATATTTCTTTTTGTAGGTCAAACATGGAAAAGGAGGAAGGGATATGTAATTTCCATGCATATCCTGGAGAACCAAGGGATGTTAGCATTTCTCTAACACTGATTATAATCAGGGCTTTTATAAGGACTCATACATAGATGACACTTCCTTCAACGTCCCATCTTCCTAATTCAAAAGCATCTCTGAGAGCGCGGCAAGTGCAATCATATGAATAACTTGGCCATCTAGTGACCAGCTCGCCTGACTGTGCCTTTGCCACATGCAGTGGAGAACGTGTGGGTCTGCTGGACTTTACCACGTGCCCTCCCGCCACCAGCACCCCAGGGCAGCGCTGTTACCTGTTGTCCAAGGGCAGCAGCCAAATTTCCACCAGCACTGTCACCAGAAATGCAAATTCTGCCTGGGTCCACCATATACTTCTGTAAGACTTCTGGCTGCATGAAATGCTTTGTGGCACGTACAACATCGTGAATTTGCTCAGGAAAATAAACCTTTGGTACCAGCCTGTATCTATAAAGACAAAAGTTGTATTCCTGTAAGGGCTCTACCAAGTTTTCACAGGACATTTAAAGTCTAAAGGGAAACTGGTTCTTTTAAAGCCAGAAATAAATAAATAAGAAATCAAGATAAATACAAAACTAAACCATTTATTTTCTTGCAATTCAAATACTTAGTTTAAAAGGTAATGATTTTGTATTAGCAATAGTCTTTATTTATTTATTTTTTTATAGTCATCCGCCAAACAAAACAAAACATACCACCACTAACAACTCAAAACAGAACTTCAAAGTAAAAGGCAGGTGTTCATTATAAATATATGAATAGAACTATAATAAGTTTCAGAATTTTATTTCTGCAAGTCAGTGTTCCATTCACAACACCTGTGGGTTAGAAAGTGACTCGGCAACATTAACCACCTTGTTGGTCTCATGTTTAATGAGTCTATAGGGTGTTCCTCATAATTTGTTTGATAAATTTAATAAAACTGTACTCCACTGAAGAGGTCCATGCCAGCCTGACATTAAACCCAGGGAATGCATTCACTCCCCAGAAGACTAGAACTAAAAGGGCAGTTTTAATCAACAAAAAGAAAACTAAGTTTGCCAGGCAGCCTAGTGCACACCCTCTAGGATCTTTCTGGGGCTCTTCCTACAACCCCACTTTGCAAGATCAGAGTTTTTTGGGATCCTACTCTGTACACCTAGTAGAATTCATATTCTCTTAAGGGTCCCAAAGAACCCTTGTTTTGTCAGATGTCCCACTTTGTAATATTATCTCACATATTCATATAGGCAGTCTTGGTTTGGAATGCCCTCTCAGTCTGCACTCTCTTCTTCTGCTTATTAATTCTTAGTCATTCTTTAAGCCTTACCTGGAGGCTTTGGCCTCCTCTAGGAAGCCTTCCTGGACTGTATCTCCACTTGCTTCTGGGGTTGAGTTGGCTACCATCCCTTGATATTTCTATGTGCTGGTGTATGTCACTGTTCTTGCTGCCTCGAATTAAAATTATTTCTTTATATATTTCCTCTAATGACTGTGTACTCTGATATGAGGAATTGTGTTTTATTCATCTTTGTATCTTTGTATTTTTCCAGTATCTACCAGTGTGCTGGGCATGGAATCATCCATCCAATAAACCTTTTTTATTAACATGCGTTCATTTTACAAATGAAGAAATTGAGGCACAGAAAAGTTACTTGACTTGTAAAATAAGTCAAACACAGACCAAAATGAGGTAAATAGAAGCTAATTACCTGATTAAAAGAACAGCCATTTCAGACTCAGGTCTTTTGATTTCCATCTTATAATTAGCATATTTATTTTCAGAAACTAATTTTTTCTAATCTACTTTATATAATGCCATTTATTTCCCCCCATCTAAAATACAGCTAGCTAATTAAAAATCTTGACATTCAGTTCAGATACAATCAAATGGACAAATATTTGTGAAATACTTTGTTAAGTAGTGAATGTAGATCTGTTCATTCAGGAGCTATTAAATTCCCTTATGGTTGCCTTATGGCAGATAAAATAAACTTTCTCATTTCTTTCTTATTTTTCTATTTGTGATGATGAATTAAGTTATCCAAAATGTTTTTGTCTTGTTGATTTTTCACTGTCTCAAAGCTGCTGCTATGATTCCATTTGTTAACAATGGGCAAAAGGAGCAGGAGTGTGCGTTTTGTCCACTAGGTGGCGTCATCTCCCATGATTCTATTTACCTCACAGTTTTTGGAGGAGGTCTTAATTTTTTGTCTTCAATATTACCGAGCTGAATTTTTAATTTTAATAAAAGCAAATGTACTTTATGACTCAAGTTGTGAAAATAAAGCCTATTTTCTATACCACATATCATGATAAACTGTTTTCCTTATTGCCCAGGTGGTGGGAACATATTCTGCTAGTATACATATATCAATTAAATTGAGTTTTCAGATGCTATTTCAGAAAAGGTCTCGGTGACTTTGGATCAAGGGAAATAAGTAATCTAAAAGAACATGCTACTGCTCAATCTTGTCAATTAATAACTGGCTCAGATAACAGGGTAAATATGCTTAAAAACAGATTATGATGCAAGAGTCTTCCTGACACCCTTAATAATGCATATCCTAATCCCTCCCCTTATCTATGTTTAAGCTGGAAACATTCTTTAATTTCACTCAATAAAAAGGGACACTATTTTTGTAGACTGGAGAGTAAACTGAAACTAGATATTTCTTAGGTCACCTGGTGTAAGATGAACCTTCAAAGTAGCCTGAAATTCACCTGAGAAACAAAAATTGATAATATCTTCATAGACACATAAAACCAAGAGTCAGGAGGAAGTCCCTGCAAAGTACTGAAAGAGGGTTCTGACAATTTTTTTTTAAAGATTGTATATCTTGAATTAAATAAAGCATCTGATATATAAATATTATTCATATTATATTTATTATATAGATTTGCCCACTCACTGCAGGGAGAGATGACTCTGCAATGCCAGCTTTATCATAACATGTACCTCCTGCTAGAAGAACAAAATTTGGTATAAACTCAGGCATGGGGTTTAATCAATTGAAAAAATGTGTAGTATATAAAGAAGATCATATTCCTGCTAGTCGAGGCACCTTGCCAAGTGTTCTACAGGTATGTTTCGCTCAAATGTCCACCTATCGATTTAAGGATGAGAATGTGAGGCTCAAAGAGGATGTGCAACTTGTCTACAACAGCTCGTAAGTGTAGAGCTGGGCTCTAAACTCACAACTGACTTCGAAACCTATGCCCCTCTCTCTTTTAAATATTCTTTAAAACCCACAGCCATATATACACACACACACATATATATATTCTCATTACCTCATCAAAGCAGTAAATTCTCAAAACTATAGATTTTTGACATCTCAGAAGTTCTCTAACAATTTCAATAGTTTTGCAATATTCTCAAAACAAAACACTTGGCACAGTACGTGGCCTATGGTACATCTTCAATTACATACTTTTCTTCTTTCCAAACAAAAGTTTAAAGATTTATCTATGTATTAGCTCAGGGATTCTCAACTTTGTATCTACCTTGCAAACATACATAATCTTGGCAGTTTTTCTTTAAAAAAAAACAACTGAGGTTTGAGCCCCTCTACAAAATACTCCAATTCAATTGGTCTGGGGTAGAGCCCAGCATCTACATTCAAAGCAAATTTCCCCAAGTAATTATAAACGTGGCCAAGGTTCAGAAGTATCATGGAGTCCGATCACATCCTCACTTTTCTGAGAACACCTTGCCCCTTTTCCCATTTCCAATGCATTGGTCCCCCCCTCTCCATCCCCTGAGCCCTTGCTCCATGGCTTCCTCATCAAATATTCTCATCCTTAAAGTTTAATTTCAAATGTCACTTCTTCCATTAAACCTCTGAGTCTCCAGCCATAACTTAACTTCCTTGTAGTCCTCAAAGTCTCTCTGATAATAACACAGACATCTCAACTTTCTCTAGAAGTGGACGGGAAGTCATAATTATGTACCAAAGTGTTATGACGTGCCCAACCTGAAATAAGCAGTGCCATTTCTAATGATCTACTACTTACTCATTACCTACTTATTAACAGGGACCACGGAGATACAGCAATGCTCAGAAAGACTGACAAATTGCTCCTTAAGTCAAAGGCAGACACTCTCTCGAGCTGTGAGTTGAGGGAAAATAGGAGTTGTTCCAAGCCCTGAATGACACTAATGTTCTTAGAGGGTTGAAATGTGCATTCTCCCTCCGACTAACCTAACCTGCAGACCATGTGTACAATCTTCTGCTGTGGGAAAGGACACCGAACTCTCTTCATGTAGTGCCAGTTAGGTGAAAGGTACGTGTGGTACTCTGGAATGAAATTATACTCCTATTACATTCAGCAGGAGAGAGAGAAGCCTCACTCCTTTCTTCAGTTTTTTTTTTTTTTTTCCTTCTCTCTTCCCCATCTCCCAAGAAAAGCTCAATAGATTTATCTTGGGAATATAAAAAAGTTAACACTACCCCATCTTAGAAAACCCGTATCTTTAGTAAGAGATAGCTAAAACAAATCAATAATTACATCCATATTGTGCTCTCTTAATTGAGAGAGACAACTCCAGAAAAATAATCTATTTATTCTATTCTATTTAAAAGAACATATAATAAAATTGCACTTGAGTAGAGGGATTGTGAATGGCCTATTCATTCTTTTTCATTCTTAAAATGTGATTTGTGCATAAAATTTGAGGAAGGGTCTTTCTTTCTGTTTCTACTTTCAAAATTGGCTCCTTGGGATAGCTTTGACCACCAATCACTCAGCAAAGGAGAGCAGAGATTAGTAAAGGCTTGGCTGATGGGACTAGAATAATATCCAAAAGAACCTACAATGTCAAAATGCTACACCAAAATCCTAGGAGGAGGGTGATTGAGCCTAGACTTGAGATCTATTTAAACACCGTGAAGCTCCAATGATCTGCTCACAACTTAAGACTTAGGAGACACATCTATGTAAACAGCAGGGAGGTCCACAGGCTCTCCTTGTTTATCTAAATTGCCTCCTCCCATTCAGACGCAAACCTCTTCTTTAATCTCAAGAGCAAACAGAGAGCCAGCGTGCTCCCCCAGGTGGCCACCGAAGCCAAGCACGCTTGGTGCCAGGCACATCCTTTCTCCCTGGGTGTGGTTTCAAAAGCTAAAAATAACACTACAGGATTCAGGTTTGAGTGGGAGGAAGCTTCACAGCTCACAGGGATTGGGGTCATAGGCGGTCTGTAGTTGCAACATAGTCCTTTTCTAAAGCTCCAATTTCCAGCACCACCACCCCCAAAATTCTAAAAGACTTAAACCACAAAAGAGAAGATGGTAGTTTTTTAAATGTTAGTAGAACACAGAGCCAAGGTGACATCAATTACGTCTAAAAGGAGAGAGTCACTAACAATAGGGGAAAAACAAAAAACAAAAAACACTTACTTTTTAAAAGCAACAATGTTTTCTCTCTGTAGTATGAAATTATTTGTGATGCTACTTAGGTTTGCTAAGGTCTGTCATCCTGGACTGAGTAAAAGGCAAGTTTTGATTAAGTCTTCCCTGTTTTGGGAGGGGAACTCCTAAGGAATTTAGTCTGCCCACCTTCCAGGGCTGCCCCACTTGGGTGTAGAGCAAGGATTTCTCCACTGGCTCGTGACCCTAAGGAAGAGCAGGACAAGGAGCAGAACGAAGGTCAGAGCTAGGTCACTGTCACTAAGTCTTTTTCAGACTATCTTGTACAAATAATTATGGAGAAATGTGTCCTACCGTGCCTCCTAAAAGCACTGTGATTTTGTCAGCTTGCACTCTTCTAATTTTAAGGATTAAAAAACCCAGAGGCACGAAAGTCCCATTGCTCATAACTCTGTGAGCAGCAAACCAAGATCAGTACTCCAGCGTCTCTTCTGTCCACATCCTCAGTGTTCTTTACAGCTCTGTAAAGTTTTAAGTTCTCTACACACGATGCCACCTACCATTTGCTGGAATGGAAATAGGTCTAAAGGCATCCATATAAAATGGAGAGTTTATGAGTGTAGTAAAGATTTAATTAAAAGCAAAACACAACTGGAATCTATTTTCCACACACCGAAAAGCAAGATAAATCCCTTGTAGAATAACATTTAACATACCTACTTTATTATCTTGTATTTTATCTTTTTAAAAAGATAATTAAATCTTCCTTAACATTTTTGTCTTAGGGTTCTAGTATTGTGTTTCATTATACATACTATGGATAAAAAGGTACTGTGTTATAGCCAACTGCATTGAAGTTTATGGATATATGATAAGTTTACGAATATAAAATAAGATCTTCCTAGGTTATATAAGTAAGTATACATCTATGTATCTTAGAAATGATATTGTAAGTTTAACTTTTTCATTTGTTTAACAATTACTGATTGTGCAATCAATACATAAAAATAGCATAGTGTCGTAAAAGCTACTAAGTAGTAGGCATGGTTTTTACCTATTTTTTGTAACTCAAGGCTTTTACCTCCCTCAGTTACTGGGTCTATTCTTAGACCCTTGACATGACTCAAGAAGTCCCCATTCCTGGTCTCACATCATAGGAGGTGACTCCATCACCAGGGCTGTCCCCAATCCTTGCCCACCAGCTTCCACAGACCATCATCTTCCCCAATGCCACAACCCACATGAAGTGAAGCCAAGACACCACTGCCCACTCCTGTGAGCCTCAAGGATAAGGAACAGCTGGCTTCAGACAGCCTCTCTGCTAGAAGGTGGAATTCCAGCAGAAGCAAGGGTCCACCATCCTCCTGAAGCCCCTCAGGCTCACCCGCCCTTACTTTTGCTCTCCTCAGTCACCCCCGGACTTTCCATCCCATCCGTCTTCTCTCGTATTTCATTCCCACAATGCTCTCTGCGCCCTTCCCTTCCCTCCCAAGCTCTCTTAGTACACCACTTTGAACTCCCATGGCCAACTCACTTTGTCTAAGGTTCTGCTCATCCTTAGGGGCTTGTCCAAACATCACTTTCTTTAAGATGCCTTTTCTGTCACTTTAAACTAGCTAAGGTCTTGCCTATTAGATGCTTCCATTACTGCTTCCCTTCTACTTCACATTACTTCTCACACTTACTATGACTTGTTCGAGGTTTGCTTTCTTATCTAGATGGTAAACGTGATAAGGGCAGGAATTAAATCTGTTACCAGAACTTAACATAGTAACTGGTATAGAATAGGAATTCAATAAATATTTCTGGAATAAAAGTAAGAGGAAAGAAGTAAGCCAGTGAGAAGAATTATGTTCCCAAGTTAGATCTCTGAACATACTTTCCAAGAGAAACAACAAGATCATATGATGTTAGCTATACCTTAAGTAGAGCATACGCTCTCTGTGGGCTGGCCTGGATCCTAACCTAACAAGGACTATCATCTCATTATTTCTGCAAAAAAAAGTGCTGAGTTCCAAACACACATTTGTAAGTTGACCCTCTCATTCTATAGACTAAAGCACTAATCCTCCAGACTTGTCTAGTGCTTTTGGACATCAGAAGTCCTTTTTATATCAGTTGTCTAAACTGATTCTCATGACAACTCTCTGAAGTCATTATTGCTACTCAACATATATTTTCTTAGCACACACACTCTAAGCCTTGTTACTAGGTGCTGGAAGCAAAGAAGACATGATTTCTGTTCCCACGATTTTTTTTTTAAAGACACAAGGTCTCACTAAGTTGCTTAGGCTAGTCTCAAACTTCTGGGTTCACACCATCTTCCTACCTTAGCCTCCCAAATAGGTGGGACTACAGCCACACACCACCACACCTGGCTCTTTTCCCAGTAGCTCAAAACACACAGAAAGGATTCCGAACCCCTTTTGACATGAGTTTAGGTGACTTGCCTGAGGTCACACAGTCATGAGTCATGGTCCCTCTGGCTGCTCTGTGATGTCTTCCATCTGGATGCTACACTGTGTAGATTAGGCACAGTGGGAAGTGAGGATGCTTCCCTTCTATATTTTAGTACTTTAAAAAAAAATTCCCTAAAAACATCTTATCTATTCTTCTGTGGTTTATGATAACCCTACACTCAAAAGAACCTGTTTTACTTGAGACAGATATTGATAGGTGGAGAAGGCCATGTAGGAACAGCTGTGGGGCATGTTGCCAATTGCTAATATTGCAGCCTTGGAGGGCAAGTCCTGTGTGGTGAATAAAGAATCCTCTCGTTCCCAAGTGAAGTAAGCCCAGCTTCCCTCCTTTACTCAGGCCTGCAATAAGCTAGGGCTACACAGTAAACCACCTGGGCTCCTGAGGCTTGTCCCTCAATACTGAGCTGTAGGGCCTTGCCCCATGATGGGGCTTCGCTGCTTAAATAACCCCTGCTTTTCTTTGGCCAGCTGCCACGATCATTTACTTGAAGGTTCCTGCATTACCCAACTGCACTGAGAGCCCTTGAGTGATCTGGGAGGCCCAGCTGAGAGTCTAGAAAGGCCTGGGAGCTGTCCAGAGCTGTCTGGAGCCAAATCTGCTAAGGAGGCAGCCACAGCACCATTCTGTGTGACTCTAGAGTTTTTTTCCACAGGATCAGAACAGCCCTTCCAAGAGAAGGCAGAAGAAAGGATTCTTTTAGATCTCAGATCTAGAGTAGGAGCAAGGAGGTGAGCCATCAACGGACAAGCAGATGACAGAGAGGCAGGGGAAAGGGATAACTGAATGAGCTTGGGGCATGAAAAGTGGTTGACGGCACTGACTTGTCACTCCGCATCTCAGCTTCCTTCAATATTGGCTTGATAATGGGTCAAAAAGGTATAGGAACCTTGGGAGCTATTTGATCTGGGTTCAATTTCCCTAGCCCATCTATGTGACTAGCTAGCTATTTGGCCTCATGTAAATTATTTAGCTTCTTGGGTCTCAATTTCCTCATTTGTGAAAAAGATATCAAAATATTATCTTGGACACTAGATTTGAGAATTAAGTAAGACACTTCATTCATTCATTTCATAAATATTTACTGAATGCCCACAATATGCCAGGGATGTTTCCAGGCACTAATGATTCAGCAATGAATAAAACAGACAAAAACCCTTATAATTTTTGCCCTTATTAAGTTCATATTGTCTATTTCCACTTACTGGAATAAACACATAATAAGTTAATTTTCTTGTTGATCTTCATGAATAAAACTTACATAATAAGTTAAATATATGGTCTGTAAGACATTGATGATGTAGCTTTGGAGAGATATAAAGCATAGGAAGGTGGGCTACAATTTTACATAGGCTTGTCAAGGAAGGCCTGGCTGAGAGGATGGTATCTAAACAAAGACCTAAAGGAGGACAGATATACATGCAAAAGCTCTTGCACAATGTGTGGCACAGAATCAACATCATGATTTTTGTATTGTTACTATCACTATAATTGTTATAATTATTATCCACATACTTCTTACTTGCCCAGAAAAGTGGAAGTTGGAACTGGTTGAAATAACTCAAACTACTAATATTACTACTACTACTAACTATGCCTTTAAGATTTATTGAACACTTACTTCTATTCCCAAGGTCCAAGTTATAGAATCTGACTCTAAGAGAATAAATTTTCCAACGATTGGCTGTAAGAGAGATTCTCTTAAAATCCCAATTGCTTTTTAGATTAAAAAAGTTAGTATCAAACTTTTATGTTCCAGGTAACTGATTGTACATTGCTCTAGCTTTCAGTTAATTGTTTTTCCTGGAGCTTCCAAAACTAAAAATAAAAAAGGTAATTCAAAGTGTTATAAAGCTAGTTCAAGAAATTTTGTTATATCAGAAGGGATCCCTTCTTTCTGATTATGTGGAGTGTAACCTTGGGCAAATCACTTCACCAACCTGAACCTTTATTTTACACTTTACTTTATCACTGGCAAAATTAAGTAACTAGACTGTTATATGCAATACTTTCTTAATAAAATAAGATTTTCCATATTATTTTCCATAATAAAATAAGACTAGCATTAATTACTTACTCAATGGCGACAATGACAGCATTCAATTCCTCAGCCATTGCTGTACACAGCTCGTCATAATACTTGATTTCTAAAAGAGACAAAGAACAATCACTATGAAACAGGTCATTTAATACTGTCCAATCTTAAATTCTGCCAAGTGTTGATTGCTTTTAGATTTGGAGTTAAGTTATTAATAATAAAAACATAATAAAAAGCAAACATGAACAAGTGTCTTAATAGAATTAACGTACAAATGCAAAAATTAAATCTGGTTTCAGATTAAATGCAATTACCATAAATAAAAGGAAATCTATATTAGATTTTGAATATGTCTTTAACTAATTAAACATTCATTTCTTAATGGACTATATGAAATGCACCAAATTAATTGATTTTGTAGCTCTTTCAAAAAAACCACAGCAAGTAAGCAGTTTCATAAAATTCTGCTCTTTCAACATCCTCATTTGCTATAATTCAGGAAAGTCACCAATTTGAAGAATATGATATTCTTTTTAAACCAACATATAAGAAACTAGAATTTTAGGAAGTCTTAGCACTTCTTAGAAAGAGGATCCAAAGGTCTGCAGTGACAGAAAAAATTTTAGTATGTAAGAATTTAATCTCTTACTTGTCTTTTCAATAAATTATTATCTACATTGTGGCAACAGAGAGCCAAATGTTTCCTTATTTATAGGCTTTCCAAGGTAGTCTTAGAACCAAAGGTTTAAGAATTACATAAGCACCTGCATACCTCGACCAGCCCAAGCTTTCCTCTGGCAGGAGTGATCAGTCAAAATTATCCAGAAAAGGCTAGGTTGGCTCTTGTAACCCATACCATTACTGATACCTACACTTCCTGTCTTCCAGAGCATTCTCACCAGGCAAGTGTCCACTGCTAAAGTTCAGTCTTTTCTAAGTCAGAGACTGTGTCCTATTCATTTTCGTATCCCTATCCTCCCGCACACATCACAGTGACCAATGGTCCAGGTTGGCCCACAACTATTTGAGCTTTTGCACTGAAGTCCTACACCCCAGGAAACTTACATGTTCAGTGAACATCTGCTGAAAACATGAAAAAAAAATCACTGAATAAAAGAATAAATAATGGATATGGAGTTAAATGGGATTACTAGAAAAAGTTATACTTTTGACCTTTGCTGCATTAAAAAAGTCATATAATAATAAAATAAGCAAACAAATTGCCATTGCTTTTAAACTTAGGGGATGCCAAAAGCCGGGGACTAAAGACGAGGAAGTATTAATAGTTCTATGATCATTATAGGCAGAGATAAGGCCCCAACAGCTTCTTTCGTCAGGTTTCCCCTGGGCTGTTCTAGTTGGCTGCCTGCCATTTGGAATGTGCTCTACTCACGAAAGCTGTCCAACTCTAAAGAAAATATGCTTGAACTTTGCAAGACTGTTTCCTTTTAATGGTTGCATACCTTTTATATCTTAATCTTTGTTTTCATAAGCAGATAAAATGTTGAGATAACATGTATATTAAGAAAATACCTGTTCTATTTCATAGAAATATGTCTTCAAAGCACAAATGGGCGAGAGAGCTACACATAAAACTCCGTCACCTTGTTTTGGTGTAGAAAGCTATCATCAGCACTTCACAATAAGTTAGTCTATGATTTAGCACACAGGAAATATTTTCATTGGCTTGTTTGTTTTCTCAGGAGGAAAAAATAAAAAAGCCTCCCTGAATTAACAAACAAATCAACAAGCAAAAACTTTTACTTGGGTAACCATATAATTTATCATCCAAACCAGAGCCCTTTTGAAAGTGAAAAGGATACACTATTTATAATTATGCTGGGACAACAAGGGTAACTGGGACTGTCCAGGGGAACTGAGTCACATGGTCCCCCCTCCCTCCCCACTAAGAAAGCCAAACTCAATCACACATCTCCCCCAGGGCCAACCACAATGCCAAACAATCTGAAGGTGACCAGGACATACTTGCACTTGCCAAGGCCCAGCCTCCTCCGTGGATATAAACAACACTGCGTTTCAGTGGCTCTTCTGGCTTTGGAGGGCCTTCAAACACTCTGACTTCCACACCATCAAAGTCAGTGTCGGTCACCTTCACTTGGGCAGACGACCATGCACTCTTTTTGCCAAAAGAAACGATGATAAAATTCAGTGCAAGCAGGTGATGGCTCAGTCCCAGGAAGTGTATCAGGTCACTCTACAGGATAAGAGAGGGAAGAAGGAAGAAGAGCATGTGTCAACTTTGTCATTACCAGAGCTACACTCACCAACTCTCAGTACCCAAATTCTTACACACAACTGCCACTGATTGGCAGGCTCACCAGATACTTTTACAACAACAATTATTTTTACCTTCTGCTTTTAGACTGATAAAATATTTTCATATATAAGCTCTCCTTTTCATTTTCAGATCAGCTCTGACAGGAGAATGGGACAGCTATTATCAGCCCCATTTTATTGAGAAGGCTTAGAAATGAACTAAATTTGCCCATTTAGTTAGTGGTAGTTCTGGGACTCAAAACCTAGGACTTGTGAATGGATGGAATCTCTATTTTTCCCCTAAATGAGCCCATCACTGTTTTAACAACATACCTGAAGTAATGAAAGGATTCTTTATTTAAATACAGATAAAAGAGAGAAAAGTTTTACATTTATATTATTTTTAAAGTGCTTTGAAACGTATATATTTATGTCTGTTTGTTTTGAGAGTAGGAGACAGGAATGAGTGTGCAAGAAAGAAGGAACAAGGTCACCTGAGGCCCTGGCATTTAGGAGCAGATCAGCTCAGACAAAACCAGGAGCTTTTTACACTGGATCTTAGCCAAAAGGCCAAGAAGTGATAATAACCAGATTTTTAGAAGCATGCCTGACTTCCCTTTCCCTCTGAACCCTGAGGGAACTGAGCTCTGCACTCAGTGTTCATAGGAAGTCATTTGGTTGCAGAAGGAGAGTAGAGACCTAAGTCGCCTACACAGCAAAGACCCTGCAGAGTTTCTTCCCCTCTTTCCATTTCTACAAGTTCCTCAGAAAGGAGAACAGCTGGAGAGCGACAGTGCTCTTTTGTAGAATATGAAACAGAACACTGGTGATTAGTGAAACCATTAATGCCATCACAAGGTCAAGGTAATAACGTTCTTTGCAAAAATCAAGACTATATGATGTCTGCAATGCACAATAATACACCTTTTCAGCCTATGCACAGGGCATGCTGGTGTGTCTTCAAGAGGATGCAGGTGTGCTCATCCCCTTGGCCTCTGGGCAGCCAAACTCCTGAGCCATTTATCCCAGTGTTCTTTATAAACATTATTATGCGTGCATGTGTGTATATGTATATATGTACACATCATATACATGCACATATATACACACCCTGTCATGAAAAGGGTCAGATAACACTACATTATAAAAACCCTTAGCAAGTGTTCATGGAAAACAAGAACAGGAGGCAATTAATCTAACAATGAACAGCTATTTTAGGAATTCCATTAATATTCGTTTGCTGGCAAGTATAAGCAGCAGCAGAGCAAATGAATATTAATAAAAGAATTCAACTTCTATATGTGCCCTGACATCAACTGACCATTTTACTGAAAAAGTTAAAACAACTGTTAATGTCCTTGACATTAAATACATGTGTGTGTGCATGTGCACACATGCACAGAGATTTCTAACTATCAATTTAAGTTCTTTGGCAAATCGTCATTTGAGTTTTTGTGATGAAATGTTAGTCTAACTTGCGGAATACTGAGATCTGCCAGGGCATAGCTGAGAAGTGCTGTATTTGCCAAGGTTTCTAGAATAGACACAATAAACCCTTGTCAACACAGTTACCAATTAATAGACAACATGCAGGATCCTTTCTGCTTCTCACAGGATTAGCAGTTTGACAGGTATGAAATAATGAAATATGAACAGAGAAATGGCAGACTTGGCTCTGTTCCTTTTCAGACTGTATTTTTTTTAATTAAATGAATACTTTATGAAGTATTTAAGACAAATTATATATGAGTTTCTTTCACTACAGGAAAACGGTAAAACACACAATTTACACATTGTAAAACAAGACAAGATAAGAGAAGACTGCTCATTTTCCAAAAGAATCCACCTTGGGTTTGCTTTATGTAACTTGTGCTCTGAGTACATGCAGGTTTGACTCAGTTTTGCCCATACGTTTCCAAAAACACTCTGCATGTTAGCTTATGTTCACTTGCATTATCAGAATTTCCGAACAACCATCTGTGTTGTTTACGATAGTGAAAGGGTGGTGTGTGGGCAGACGTGCTGATTAGGAAAGGAACAGTTTGTTTATGAAGGGGAAAAAGACAGGAGTAAGAAAGGGTAAGTGGATGGGTGGGAAGAGATCCCAGAAAGCTGCTAAAAGAAAAACTCTGCTAATGTTTGAAATTGAATTGGTAAATCAGAGAATTAAAACAGTTATCCCACAGCCAATATCGAGACTATTTTAGAATTTAAAAATGGAGAGAACTGAACAATAAACTGTCCTGAACTGTTACTGTTGTTAATAATAGCTATCACTGCCTGTGTGTCTACAGTGAGTGCTAGGGTAGGTTGTTGAAGTCCAGCTACAATTCAATGAGGTGGGTACTAGTGTCTTCCCTGTAGAGAGGAAAGGAGAGGAGAGAAGCTTAGAGATTAAGTAACCAGCATAGGAGCTGGACTCCTAAAACCACAAGGGGGCTGCAGGACACACAGAATTGCCCTAGAGATGTTGTGTAGATCAGTGTGGGCTCAAGAAGGTGCTACAGCCCCATCCAGCATGGGATGACATTCACATGTCTGTGATGTCATGTGGCATGATGAAATTGTGAATGTTATCCAACTTTTTTTCTCTGATATCTACTGTCTCCCTTAGCTCTTCTCACTACTCCTTCTCCTATGCCTACTGCCCAGCAAATAAATTCAGCAGCCAAGCCTTTCCATAGTTGTTACTTCATTGAAAGGCTATGAGAAAAATAGCAGAGAAATAGGAGTATCTTCCTGCTTTTGATTTTTAACATACTATGTCATTTGGAGAATTTAAAAAACTACATTGATTTAGAATTACATGATGAATAAGAAGGCTTCTAAAATAGAAAGTGACTCCCCAGGCTAGGTGGTAGGAGAGGGGAAGATGAGGTGTTGGAGATGAAATAAGGACAGATGTATGGATAGATATCTGGGATCCAGTGAGAAAAGAACCCTGGGATGTGGCTAGGCACGGTGGCTCACACCCGTAATCCTAGCACTCTGGGAGGCCAGGGCGGATCGTTTGAGCTCAGGAGTTCGAGACCAGCCTGAGCAAGAGTGTGACCCCGTCACTACCAAAAATAGAAAAAAATTAGCCGGGCATGGTGGCACACGCCTGTAGTCCCAGCTACAGCCTCAGGAGGCTGAGGCAAGAGGATAGCTTGAGCCCAGAAGTTTGAGATTGCCGTGAGCTAGGCTGACACCACGGCACTCTAGGCTGGGCAACAGAGTGAGACTCTGTCTCAAAAACAAAACAGAAAAAGAACCTTGGGACGCAGCAACTCCCAGGCAGGTCTGTGGAATCTGAAGCAGCTGATCTGTGCCTCATGCCCAGACAAAACCTTGGCAAGAGGCAAGACCCTAGGGGAAAGTGGATTTAACATTATGTCTAGGAAGATAGTGCCTCAAATGGCTTAAAGTGTTCCCCAGGCTCCAGCTGGGAAAGGAGAAACAGAATGGTTTCATGTGCCCAATAAAAGCATAAAAGTAGCAAGTTCTAAAAAAAAAAAAAAGTAGCAAGTTCTGCATGAATGTCTTGCAGATGGACCTGAGACAGACTCTTGTCCTCCACAGCCCATTATATGGACTCAAGGGTTCCACAGGGATAGAAGTGGGCACTACTGGACCCGAAGGGTCCATTATCTTGCCAATAAGAACAAAGCCTATCCCAGGGCAACCTTTAGGGACCAAACACCAAGGACCAGGTGGAACAACGATGTGGGCTGAGGCTGAGTGATACCCAGAAGGCTTTCCCAACTCTCAAACGCCTCAGCACTGTAAGATCCTCCAAAATCCAAAAGCAAACAATGATGAGTTAGAATTCCTAAACTCACTGGGATTAAGTTTTTACCTAAAAAATGAAGGCTTAAAATATAGATCAAGTTATATTTCTTGTATCCTTCAATTTATGAAATAAGATTCGGATTCACTCAAGTAACATTCTGGAATTAACAAAGTTTCCTGAAACCTCTTTAGAAGTAGCTGGAAAACTTCAGGAGTACACAGAAACAGGCAAGGGTTAAGGGGCTTCTGGGCTCCAAATTACCTAGTCTTGGCTGGTTGAAGTAATCTCAGGCAGGGCTAGAGGTCTTAAAACTTGCCTCCATAGCCATTCCAGGATCTGGGGGAAGAATTCTGTCTATGGAGATGGAAGGGGATGGGAGTGTCCATTATAACTCAGTGGAACCTGACAGTAAAATCTGGTGGAGGCACCGGCTCCCTACCCAGGCCTGATGGCTGATGATCAAAGGACAAGCAGGCATGAGAGGAAACCAAGCAGAAACTGTACTCTGCTTATTAATATGTAATTAGTTTTTCTGATTAAGAATGGGATTGTTTTCTGTTGATTAATTAGACATATAAGGCCAGGGAGGAGTGGTGGCTCATGCCTGTAATCCTAGGACTCTGGGAGGCTGAGGGGGGAGGATCACTTGAGGCCAGGAGTTTGAGACCAGCCTGAGAAAGAGTGAGACCCTGTTTCTACTAAAAATAGAAAAAAAATTAGCCAGGCAACTAAAAATAAGAAAAATTAACCCAGTGAGGTGGCACACACCTGCAGTCCCAGCTACTTGAGAAGCTGAGGCAGGAGGATTGCTTGAGCCCAGGAGTTTGACGTTGCTGTGAGCTAGGCTGATGCCACAGCACTCTAGCCTGGGCAGCAGAGTAAGACTCTGTCTCAGAAAAAAAAAAATTAGACATATAAATTATGGAATATGTTCTATGGGCAGAGAACTTTGAGGGGGAAAAAGAAACAATCTTCAGGAATTAGAGTAATAGAGGGAACCAAAGCTTGTAAATGAATAACTGGTGTTAGTTAGCTGAGCAATTTAAGTGGTAAGAGAGAAAGACTTAGACCATTGGCTCACAAGCTCAGAGAAGAAAGGAATTTCTTCTGTTTGGGGATGAAATGCAGCAAGGTGCCTGGCCTGAAAATTGGGCCTTAAGGGAAGACGAAAGCTCATCACAGGTGTAGGTAACAAGGAAAAGGGTTGGAGCCCAGGCCCATGTGTTGGGACGTGTTTTAATTTGAATGCCTATGGGTAGATAAGGTAAGTAAACAAAGCAGAGGCAGGAGGACATGGCAATAAAAGGCTCAATCTAAAAGAGGTATGATTGGCACAGAAGTCAACAGCAGAGACTCCAGAGCCAGACTGCCTGAGTTAAAATCCCAGCTCCCCCACTTACCAGCACTGGGACCCTGGGCAAATTACTAAACCTCTGTACCTCGATTTCCCAGCTGTGAAGCAGAAATAATAAGACTGACTACCTCAAAAGACTGCTGTGAAGACTGGAAACTAAAGCACTCAGAACAATGGCTGTCATACACCAAGCCCTGTACGAGTTGGTTATCATTATCTTTATATCTCTGATCCAGAAGATCACTGCATGAAGAAATGGGAGCCCAGGGACAGATATTCCAATGTTTCTAGGGAAGCTGAGACTATCATTTTTCCCATTATGCACATCTGTTGTTAGCACCACATGGATTACCAAGATTTGAAATTGTTACAGATTAAAAAGATATAAGACAATTATCTCCAAAAACCTTATTTGTATGCTTGTATCAAAGGGGGACGGAGAGGCTGAAGAAGAACCAGTAGCACACCAACACTCCTCCACACACATAAATAACTTAGCATTTGGTCAAGTCGCAACTTAGAGCATTGATTCTAACTCACTACCTGCTTCATTCCTCAAACTCAAAGGTTTGGATTCTACGTCAGTGGTTCTCCAACTTTTCCAGCATGGTCACTCATTCGGTCAAACTGCTTTTTAATTCTCCTGTTCATATTCTGCTCTACTTGTGCAGATTACAGAAAAATCTATAATCTAATGGAACATTTATTTATCTGCATGAAAATTTGTAAGAATTTAATTAAAACTTCTGGCATATAGCAGGCACTGGTGTTTCTATTTTATTAATTTAGTCCAAAGGTTCTCAAAGCTGGTAGCATATCAGAATCACCTGGAAGCTTTTAAAAATTACCAATGCCTGGATCCCATCCCACACCTATTAAAAAATAATCTTTGGGAGTGAGACCTAAGGCCTGGGTATTTGTTTAACTCTTTAGGTGAATCTGCTGCATAGCAAGGGTGAGAATTACTAAGTAAATCAAGTCAACTAATTCATTCAACCAACACTTATTAAGTGTCTATTTGGTTATAACTATGCTAAGCTTTGAACAAAGTACAAGGGGCAAGGAATACACAGACATAGGAATATCCCAGACACAACAGATGATTGATATGGTATAGAAACTTCAAAAATAGAGATATAGACCTTAAAGTACAGTCGTATATAACCAACCCTGGAGGAGAAAAAGACTCTTCAAAGAGGCTGCCTGGACACAGTTTCAGCTGAGGTAAATTGAGTTTTAATGAATGATCAGCAGGCTGGAGAAGAGGAGTAGTTTGGGGAAAGGCATATAGGTGTTTCTGGTAGTAGGGCTGGAGTTCCACACTTCAGTCCTTTGCCCAGCACCGTCACCCAGTAGGGATTGAAAGAGAATGTGCAAGGCATCAAAGTCCCCTTTCGTGTTCTCAACTGGAATACATAAAAACATGCCTTCACTTGCTGGGGGTTGCATTTCTACTCGAACCCAACTATGATCAAAGGACAGGGCTGTCCCTGAGCAGCATTTCTGGGAGGATTTCGGCCATAGGGTAAATTCCACCAGAGAAGGAAAGTTAATTTGCTCAGGGAAAGCAGGAAATGTAAAGTGGAACAAAATAAAAAATGAAACCCTGGGGAAGGAACACCATCACGTAAAGGGCGGTGGGCAGGAGAGGAAGAACTAATCAGTAAGAGACAAAAAAGAGTAAAGGAGGGAAAGAGAGAAAAAGAGAGAAAGGATAAATTTTTAGTGCCGTAACAGAAACAAGAACCTGGAGAAGTTAAGGAGGAAGAGTTTCAATAAAGAGAAAGTTGTCAAATGTCTGCAGAGAGGCCAGGTAGGTCACTGGTATTGGCTATGGGGTCACTGGTGAGCCTAAAAAGGGCAGTTGCATGGATGGGGCTGAAATCAGACTGGGTTGCAAAGTGAGTGGGAGTTGAAGAGATAAAGATAGTGAATGCAACAGACTACTTTCACTGTTCGTAGAGGTAAGGAAGGCACTAGAACAATTGAGAGAGACTTGAGCGTGCTTCTTGGGAAAGAGCTTGTGAAGAGGGAGAGACAAAGTTACATAAGGTGAAAAGAACTGAGTGAATGAGACCCCAGAGGAAGGAGGAGGAGATGGGCTCTGTTACTAGAAAGCAGATGAAAGGGTTGGCCTTGGGAGAGTCTATAACAGGTAAGCTGACAGGGGGCAAGGAGGAAATGTGAAGTTTATCTCTAAACAGATTTTGATTTCTGTTGATGTCAGTTCTGTCTTTATCCTAAAGAAGACAGTGATTTTTCAAAGACTGCCCTCTCTGAAGTAAACTCATTGCAATCTGGCTTCCATCCTCTTATATTTGATGAAACTGTCCTTATTAGGCTCACCAATGACCCCATGACCCCAGTGCCAACATCAGTGACCTACTTGGCCTCTCTGCAGGCATTTGACAATTTGTTATGTCCTGACACTTCTCCAGTTTCTTATTTCTCTGGCCACACTAACAGTTCGTCTCCCTTCTTGTCTTTTTTTTTTTTTGGTCTTTTATTGATCGGTTCTTCCTCTCCTGCCCACCAGCCCTTTAAATGATGGTGTTCTCAGCTGGGAGGGGGGCTCACACCTTTAACCCTAGCACTTTGGGAGGCCAAGGCAGGAGGATCACTTGAGCCCAGGAGTTCAAGACCAGCCTGAGAAACATACATCTCTACCAAAAATTTAAAAAATTAGCCAGGCATGGTGGCACCTGCTTGTAGTCCCAGCTATTTGGGAGGCTGAGGCAAGAGGATCTCTTGAGCCCAGAAGTTTGAGGTTGTAGTGAACTATGATGATATTACTGCACTCTAGCCCATATTACAGAGTGAGACCCTGTCTAAAATAATAATAATAATAATGTTCTCTAAAGTTATTTTATTAACTTTGCTATTCCTGCTCTCCATCAGCAAGCCAATGTACTATCATGGCACAGTGCCTGGCAAATAGCAAGTACTTACTAGCGGCTTATTAAATTGAATGGCTATGACCTCTATTCATACACAGATGACTTCCACATCTCTATCTCCAGGCCCTGATCTATCTTTCTCAAGCTCCAGGTCCACATTTCCAACCATCTCCAGGATCTAGCCTATAAGTTACTTAAAATTAACATGGTCTACTCTCTTTTCTCCAGCCCCAACACAGCAATTCATTACAGTAAATTCTCAGTTAATTATCTGACCGTAAGTCTAGCTTCCAAGCTAGAAACCTTGATATTTTCTTGAGTTCTTTCCTTCTCTCACATTTTTTCCTATCAATCATCAATTTATATTAATTTCACCTACCAACATGTTTTGAATCTAGTTCTACCCCCAGCTCCCACCCCCACTCTCAATGCTGCCTTAACTAAGATGCTTTCTGCACTGGCCTACAAACTTGAATTCTAGACAGTGTTCTCTCTAACCTGCTATATCCTGCTATTAGAGTTCCTAGCATAAAAGGCTGATCATCTTACCTGGTTGCTTAAAAACTTCCGTTGACTTCTTGTCCTACAGAAAAAAATAAATCTGAACTTGCCATTCCAGTCTGGTCCCATTCTACATTCCACTCTCATTTTTCACCACTTCACCCCTTGTACTCAAGCATAGCTTGCAGGACTTTATTCTTTCTTTTTCTTTTTAAACCTGCTATTCTCTTTGGCAACGCCCTTCAGTGGTATGCTATAGCCAGCTCTTGCTGGGTTACAAAAACCAACCGATAAATTTACAGGAATTTTGCAAATCAGTTGACATTAGGTCAATAGCTTGAAATTGGCCATGGTCGAAGTATTTACATGATGGAAGTCAACAAACGCTACAAATCAGTGTGTAGACTTGCTCAGGCTCCAGATCTTTGATGGATCCCCATCTGGTTAGGGACCTTTCCTATACTTGTCCTTGCTTTTTTCTTTTACTCCTTATTTTCATAGAATAAACCTGTTGTCCCACACTAAGGTTATGCCTAGACCAAATGAGCTCTATGTTGGCTCAGGTGCACCCTCTATACATAGCAAAGCACTGGAGGAAATTATTAAGCCAATCTGTAAAGCATGAAAATATGTATGCAATGGTAAGCTTCTCTCATGAGATTGCTTTATTACAAAATTTCAAATTGTTTACTCACATATCCAAGAATTTCATTACAAGCTATAAAGCAAACCTGAGGAGAACCTTACTACCACTCCACTGAATGTCTAGGGTGAGAGGGTTTTATAACAACACAACCTAGATCAGAGAAAAGAAAGAGCTCACAAAGGGACCCAACACCCTAACCTAACCCTCTCACCCTAGAACATTCAGTTTGTTCTCTCCCTCCCAGCAAACCTCTAGGGCTGCAATTCAATCTCAGGGAGGGAAAGAAGGAAAGCTTGTCTCTTTCTAGTTGCAAATTTTGTTTGTTTGTGTTTTACTATGACACAGAAAAGAAGTAGTTTCCATATTGTCAAAATACTGGCTTAGCTCCAAAATGCTCCTGTATTCTGGAGGATATGTCAAGGGGAATAGCTCATGTGTGCTGACATTTGCTCTCTGCTAATCACTGTTACTGTGAAGGAATCTCAGACCAAAGGTGATCCAGTGAATCACCCAAAGTTGCACAAGCAGTAAATGGTGGGCTGGATCTGAACCCAAGCATTCTGGCTCCAGAACCCTCAACCATCACACTCTATTGCCACTTATGAGTTTATGCTCCAACCTACTTAATGAAACTGGAAATTTTTACATCTGAAATGAACATTAGGCTTCCCATATTTACACACAGGGAAACTAAGGCCCATAAACGATGTGTGACTTACCCAGGCTCAGTGACTACAGCAGCTCTAGCCTTGACCACCCTGGACCAAGCAGCCCAACCTCACCATTCCCCTTTCCTCCAGCTCTTCCTCAACAGCTTTCTCTGGTAACACCTCTCTCTCAGTCCCATTCCTGTCTCACTTTCCTTTGCCTTCCGAACACAGGTGCATGAAAATGAGACTTTTAAAAAACCAAGTTCTTTTTTACTCCTGCCTTTACTACCTATCATAGCAGTTGTGAGCTCCTTGGTCAAGGTCTGGGTCTTAGGAATCAAATTTTTCCCACTGCCTCATGTACAGTTAGCCATAAATAAATGCCCTTCATGACACTACCCAAGCTGCTGAAAGCCTCCCTTGATTGCCAGAACAGCAGCATTTGTTTTCATCTGAGCGCTCCAAGTAGCAGCTGACTAAAGGCAGCACAAAAGAATTAAACTTCCAAACAAAACCCCCAAACTCTCTTTTGCAATGTGGCAATTGAGAACCTGCCCACTCACGCCCTGTGCCTGACTTCACAAGAGTGTTACACAGGATATCCCAGAAGTTGGGTTAATTTTCTGCTTTGTATACAGTGCAGAAAGCAGCAAATTAGACACAGCCTTTGAAAAATCATTTCTTACATGGCACACGAACCCAAAAGATATAAGGCAAATGATGTCTGAAGAGCCAGATTCAGATGATGATTATAATAAATTAAGTACCCTTTTGTACACATTCACATGGTGATTATGCTAAATTAATGCCTACTATATAAAATACATAATACCATTCCCTTTTGTACTGGGCTTTACAGTTTATGACCTTCTGAACTTTCATTTGTTTGAATCTCACAAGGACTTGTGAGATAGGAATTGTAGGTATTACACTCATTTTATGCCTATTTGAGGCTCAGAGAAGACAAATACCTTGCTCAGAATCATAAAGCCCCAAGTGACAAAGCAAGCACAGAGCTCAAAAGTTCAACTGATTCTGACCAGTCACTCTGAATCTTATTACTAAGAGCTCAGAAGACAATCACTGAGTCATTGTTTAAAGTTGAAGCCTCTCAGATCCTGCTGCACTTAAGAGTAAAAGGTTTAAAACCAGGTCATAAAGTATATCCCAGACTCTAACCCATTGGCAGCATATTCTCTCTGCCAGCAGATCTGCTCAGCTGGGAGTAGGACCATTTGCCTACAAAAACAATGCCTGAGAAATTAGCATCAGTACAAAAGCTGGAACCTTTATAACAGCTAGGATTTCTAGAGCCAGCAGTTCAAGTTAATGCAGCTCAGTCACTCCTTGGCCTGAGGCGGCAGGAGACAGGACAGCTTGCCAGCCCCAGAGGCTCAAGGAAGTCACTGACTGTCGGGACAGAATCTGCATTCCCAAACAGTGGAGGGTTTAAATCTACAACAGGAGAAGCTTCTTGTTTTAACAGATTCAAGAAATTGAAACAACTTACTCCTCACAAATGTTTAGTCTAGATCTACAGTTACAACAATTTAACTTTCATATTAAGTCTAAATCTAAATATCTGTGCAACAGATAGGATAACTACATTGCCCTCTAAGGGGAATTTATAGGTAAAATATTCCAGCACAAGGAAAAGGATCCATATTTATTCTTTATCCAGTCGTTCAGCAAATATTTGAGTGTTGCCTGCCAGACACCAAAACTGGTAAGAGACAAGGAGAAATATAAACATTGGCTCTGTCCTTAAGGAGCTGACAGTGTATAAGGCAGATATATATGGCAATGCCGTGACAGAGTAGTCACCCCTCCTCCCATAGATATGGAAGGGAAATATTGACAGTGGGGAATTTGTAACAAAGGGAATGGCCTGAAAAAATGGCAAAAATGTTTCCTGTCTCTTTAGAACCTTCTCACTCTTTTTGAGAACTAGGACCTGGATTCCTGCCTTGGGCCAGCGGTCAGGACAGGCAGGGGAATGGATGTCTTTTGCTCTGTGTTACAGGAGATGGCTCAGCCATCCTGCAGGGCCTGGAGAAGGGAGGTCCTGCGGGGAGGTCATGGGATTGTCTCCAGTGGAGATGGGACGATCAGGATCGGCAACTGTAGTTGAACTGCAATTGCCTGAAGCTGAGAACCCACCCTTTAAAAGCTCTGTATTTCTGCTTATTATTAGGACAATGGTATTTTTAGACAGTAGTCTCTCTCTTCCTCATTTGCTGGCAAATTAATAAGTCTTCTTTCCTTCTCCTCAAACCACTTGTCCTCGTTCTTCTGATGTGGCCTCCCGGACAAGTGCCGAGCTTTCGGTAACAATGCAATAATGTGGTAAGTGCTATAGGTACAGTCACAGAGAAGTAGTAACTTCCACCTGGAGGAGTTTGCAACAAGTGTGTTCACTGGTAACATTTGAGCCAGTTCTCTAAGGACAAATAATTTGCCAGAAGGAAATTGGAGAGAACATTCCAGACTGTGGAATAAAGTAGAGATGTACCACTGGTCTGTGGCCCTGAGAGAAATAGGGTTGTGACTGTATTTCAATATATTAATATATTCTTAATTTGATGACTTCGAATTAAGGATTAAACTACATAAAACTGGATGCACATGCTTTGGAGGTTTTTGGTTTTTTTTTTTTGAGACAGGGTCTCACTCTGTTGCTTGGGCTAGAGTGCAGTGGCGTCATCATATCTCACAGTAACCTCACATTCCTGGACTCACAGGATCTTCGTGCCTTAGCCTCCCAAGTAGCTGGGACTATAGGCATGTGCTACCACACCCAGCTAATTTTATTTTTATTTTATTTTATTTTTTATAGAGTCAGGGTCTCACTAGTTTACTCAGGCTGGTCTCAAACTTCTGGCCTCAAGATCCTCCTGCCTCAGCCTTCCAAAGTGCTAGGATTACACCTGTGAGCCACCACATCCGCCTGCTGGGAATTCTTTTTGTCCTGTAGCTTTTAGAATATAGCTGTGAAAATTACCAGAACTCTTCACTGAAACTAGTATGTTTGGGAAAAATCTATACTTGAAGAACCAATCCAAGCGTGCACCTCTGCCCTCAACTCAGAAGTAAATGTCTGGCATCAGCTGTGCCTTCATTATTTTGTTATGTGTACCACAGTAAATATCAAATGGTGAATAATCAAATTTTACTGCTTGGGGAGAGATTGGCAAACAGCAGTTAAGAATTTTCAGGGAGACACATATAACATAAAGACTCTTAGCTTCTTTGTGGGTTTTGTACTGTGTGTGACCTAATAATCTAATAAACAAATGTAAGCATAAGGTTGTTTACTGCAGTGGCGTTACTAAACATTATCAAACATGTTTCTCCTCTCATACCATGTATTGGGTATATAAGGTGACTAAGCATATTTTCTTTTTGGCAAAACTTGGCTGAAAGTTATCATTTTATTGTTCTTTTTGTGACTTAAAATGAATAGGATCATCAAATAAAAATGAATGAGGGAGCAAATGCCTTCATAGGCAATAGTTCTTTCCTTGAAGCTAGGTACACTCCACGTAGGTCATAAGAATAAGGCTGTATTTGTTCACCGCTTCACCCCAACAGCAGGGTTCCTGGCATACAGTATATGTTCAACAAACACTTGTGGAATAAATGTCCATAATCACACTTAGAAGTACATATTTAATGCTTGGAAACTATTTGCCAAAATATGCATTACACTGTGTCTCATAATTAAGAGATTACTAAAACTTTAGCAAATACACAAGAAGAAAATCAAATCTAGAAAATGTCATAAGACTACAAACAAAAATTGGAAATGGCTTATTAAAGTGCAATTATCTAGGCACTGTACTAACAAAATAAAAACATAAATCTGGATGAAAGTTAACCAAGTAAATTAATTCCTCGAGAGAGTTAATGATAACTCAATCCAATTCAGATGTCTCTTGGGTTTAGTTGGGAAATTAAGTCACATTGGCATAAGCGGCCAATTGAAAGGATGCCATCTAGCCTATGTGCAATTCTGCAGAAAAATGCCTGTAGTTGGAATTCACATTTTAGCAAAGCACCACTACAGATCTGTCTTCACTGGGCCAGTAAAGGCCTCTCTTGACCTAATTCTGTCTAATCTAGGCCTGGGCCCTCACTCCTCATGCACCTTTCCTCAATAAATCCATTTCCTAAGGCCTCAATCTTTACTAACTTAAACTGGATGCCAATAAAATCAGATAATTTTAAAACCCAAAGGGCCCACAAACAGACTCTCTTCTTGGAAAACCGAGGAAACTGGTGCCCTGGGAGACGGGTGACAAGCTCCATCACCCAGTAACAGACATGTTCAGACTAGAACCTGGTCAGCAGACTCCTAGTTCCAGGTTCTTTCACTACATCTCTATTGAAAAAAAGCTCCAATGTATAACTCAGAAAGCTTCTGCAACTCTTTTCTCTTCCCTTTCATGGCAAAACTGACTAAATCTATGCCTATTTTTTGGTTTTAATTTTTCCCTCTCATTTTTCTGTTCCATTTGCCTCCAAGACCTAGAGATAGAGTATCCATTTCTCAATAGCATTCATTCTAAAACCTCACTATCTGCAATCTTTTTAAAAATGTAACGTGACCGCATCTCTGACCTCTCTAACATCTCTGGCTTTTGTTACCTTTTTACAAACTTAGAATATTAGAATGTTAGAGAGCTGGAAGGAAAACTACAGAGCACCCTTTCCCAAAGAGTTCTATAGAACAGCAGGTTAAGGAGATAATTTTACACTGAGAACAGAGTGAAAGGTTCTGTGATCAACTCAGCTTGGGAAAGCTGCATATCAATTCTCTCAGAGATTCACAATGCACATCAGCTTTTTCAAGAGACCAACAAGTTTCAGTAGTAAAAGAGAAATTTAACTCTGCTTAATATTTAGTTTCTTCACACCTATTAACTTCCCTTGAAACTGATTTGGGTAGGCCTTGCCTAGCCCATCCCCCTTGGTTTTATAAGCGAAGGCTGAGTCTGACACTTGTATGACTTACCGAAGTCCTGCTCTATGTTGGGGCCAGAGACAGGGCTCCAACCCGGCTGAGCCCCAGGCCAGAGCCTACTTTCAAAGTATTGCTTCTTCTCTGCTGGATCCAGTTCTTGTTAGTTTTCAGCATACCCAATACCCAACCCTTTGCCTGGGACTACAAATGTTCACATAGTGTATGCCAGTGGGCAATAGAAGGGTGGATGCTTGCACTTATTCCCTTGATCCTACATCCAATTATATAGGACACAGGGCTATACTGGTTTTCCTCACTTACACAACTTCTATGAAATACTAGTTATTGGGACTTGGGGACATACAAAGCCATCCTAGGGATGTTTCTCAGGGGGGGTCTAAGAACTAGAGGAATAAGCCCAGAACAAAGTGTCCTGAAGGAGAATTGAGGGTAAGGTTCTTCAGATGGAGGCCCTATTCCTTATGTGGAAGGGATAGGTGCACCTGGACCCCTCCAGAAATTTGGTAGTAACATGCCAAACTGCCCACCCTTCCTCACCATGCCTCCTTGCATTTTCTCCTAACTTCATAACCCACCTCCCTCCTTTTTCTCTCTTTCCCTATTATCTCTCTCATGCCAAGTTTTCCCAGTTGATTCTAGAGACCCTAATATGCCAGGAATGAAGGTCTCTTCATTTTTTCCTGGAGGAGGAAGAACTAGGAAGAAGTAATATGAAAGTTGTAAGAAAGAAGAAAGGATGAATCGCAAAAGGAGAGGTGGGCCAGTATTTGCACAGACTGCTTGCTGCCTTTCTGTTTGGGCATTTCCAGAACAATTGTGAAGCGAATGGACAAAAACAGTGAGTATTGAAGGGTGGATATCAGATAGCTCTCAGTGATGAGAGGTAGCCCGTACTCTTTTAAACAACTCCTTTATTCCAACCAAACTGTGAGACCTACTCACAGTTCCCAAACATGCCCATTCCTACCAACTTGGTTTTGTTCATGTTTTACATCATTTCCTTCCTTACCACCCCTGCCACCCTTCCCTTAGCCTTCCTGAAACGTTATTCTGATCCATTCTTCAAGGTACAGTCTCAATCTTAATCTTCCCAAGGCCAGTCCAGCTGAGTTTTCACTCGAGTTCACAGTCCATGTTAACTGTACTGCCCATTTGAAAATTACCCAGGTACTTACTGTCCCCTGACATCTCTAGGCATATACTCTTATTTTGCTTGCTGTGCAATTATGTCTCACCTTCCCAAATAGGTCCTGAACTCCCCAAGTAGAGGAACCCTTTGGAATATGTGGAACTTGTGCAAATGAAAGTTATTCAACAAATGTGTTAATTATACAAAACATTAAATGAGTATTTACTGTGGAACATAGGCCATAAACTCATGTCTTCAAGGGCCAGGGCAATTAATGAAAATGAGTAAAACAGATGTAATATATCAGAGAGTAGGGAGGCTTGTGGCAAACTACAGAAACAATGCCCTAAGGAAGCAGCAGCTGCTCAGCCACAGGTGATTGCATGACATAAAAATTCCAGCCCAGTGCTACCGGATGGTGATTTTTCAAAAGAAGCAAGAAGCCCAGATTATCATGTGAAATATCTGTGACCTAAGTATTAGCAATGAATTTAAAAATATTTAATATACAGTGTAAGCCAAAAATAACATATGTGCAGGTCAATCTCTGGCTCTCAAGCTGGTTGTTTGAAAGTCCATTCATTTTTTCATACAAACAATATGTACAATTGACAGGGTTCTATCTCCAAACCTGGGCAATAACAAAACCAATGCATAAAATTTGAAATATTTTATTTTATCAGTTTTATTTTACATTTTAAATTATGTTAGTGCATAGAAGCAGTTTAATTAGAAAGCAATGAAAATGAACATGGAGATTATGGACAATTTAAAGGGAATTTATTGGATCCTCTCAAGGACTGTATAGACTGATGCACTCGTTTCTTTTTAAAGTTTATTTTCCCTTCAAAACACACAGATTTCCTTTTTTTGATTTAAGTATATGTAGTCTTGTCAGAGGTATTAATAATTATGGTTATTCTTGGGGGAATCACAAAAGAAATGGAAGATAAGGATTAATTTTTCTGAGATAATCACTGGGTTAGAGCTAGAAGATAAAAGGCAAATAGATTGCTGAGAATATTATTGATAAGATATTTATGAATAGTTAAATAGATATATAAATATATTTGAATATATAAATATATATGAAAGAAAGCCCAAGCTGCCTAAATGCTGTCTCCCTCACCCCTTACCACAGATGCCACTATCAACATTCACCGAATGTAGAAATACCAGAAAATAGGCTATTTATAACTGGGTGTTATAATGATAGATGAACAATACTGTGCTAAGGGTCACGGGCAATGCCAGCTACTTGGGAGGATTGCTTGAGGCTAGGAGTTCAAGACCAGCCTGGAAAACACAGTGAGACCCCTGTCTTTAAAAAAAGAAGAAACAAAGAAAAGATAAAAAAGAAAAAAAAGATGTTCCCTTGTCCTTGTCACTGGTATTCATAGATAAACACTTGCAGTAACCCATAGGCACTCTGGACATGGAGGGCCGCCCTGCAACCCAAGCAAGAGTGGAAGCTGATCATCCTTACACAAAATAAAAACCAAAGCAACTTCCAGAGCATGTAAATGTCTTCACCTTTGCAAAAGAGTTGGGAGTTCACGTGTGTAATCCAATGTAGTTACCAGTGAGTAAAGTATTTTTAACTGTTTTCAGAGACTTCGGCTCACTCCTTGAATATCCTTAATGGAGACAAATGATCCTTGCCTGAGATTGAATTTGATTTTTGGAAAAGCAAAAGTTCCTCTAGATAACAAGTTGTGTGGTGAAGCCGAGATTTCATTTTGTTCATAAACAAGGTGAGAATATAAAGCAATGAGACTGATATTCACATATACCTTATGAAATGACTTGGAATGAAACTTCTAAGGATATGCTTTAGACCTGTTCTGAGTTTTAGCGATGGCATAACCCTTAGATTAAGCTTAGAGAAACTTACTTGGAGGAACAGGCACCCTGCTAACAAACCCCTGTATTTCCCTTCTCGGGGTAGTGTAGCATATTGGAAAGACCATGAGCCTGAAATAGACCAGGTTACAATCCCTTCTTAGTCACTGACCAGCTATTAATATATGAGGTTGGAGAGAAATAGTTAACTTCACATTTTTTTTAAAATGAGCATTTCTTTAAGGTTAAGAATACAAAGTATGCGAGCAGGAATTATGCTTGTTTACGGCTCTTTCCCCAGAGCAGCACTGTACAAAGCATTATGCAATAAATATTCATTCAAGGAATGAACAAGAATTTTAATGTCAACTCTTTTCAAAGAAATTCCAATTAAACAAGGTACTAATTTAAGCTATTAAATTAACAAGTGTTGAAAAGCAACTATAACAGTTTATTGTGGAAGAGAGTGTAGCACAACAAGCATTCTCACACATTGTTATTAACCATATAAATTGGCAAATAACTTAGAAATAAATAACAGGACCTACAAAAATATTTCTAGCCTTCAATCTAGAAGGTCCGCTTTTTTGAGAATCTTGAGGAAAATCCTAAAACAAAAAGTATACACAATATACTCACTGTAACTTTATATTGGCAAGTAACTAAACAGTCTAAATTTTGGGGAATAGGGGAATAGCTAAATTTAAAAATGGCACAAGATCTTTCATGCACCCATTACAAAGAAGATGGGAATACTATGCAGTAATATGGCAAATCCTTCAGATAAAATTCTAAGTAAAATAAAACTTTACCAAAATGTAAGTAAAATTTCTGGTAAAATTCTAAGCGCATAAAATTGTAATCTAACAAAAGCAAGACAATTTACACACAAAAAGAAATGGTGGTTGTGTTAAGGTGAGATCGTAGGCTATTTTTTCTATTTTCCAAAATTTCCATAGCATGATCATTTACCTTTTATAGTTAAAAAATTTCAGCCCTAATTTACTAAAGGAATCATGCTTCCATGGGGAAAATTTTATTTTTGAGAAAGAGTCTCACTCTGTTGCCTGGGCTACAGTGCAGTGGTGTCAGCGTAGGTCACAGCAACCTCAAACTCCTGGGCTCAAGCGATCCTCCTGCTCAGCCTCCTGAGTAGCTGGGACTACAGGAGCGCACCACCATGCCTGGCTAATGTTTGTGTTTTTTTTGTAGAGACAGGATCTCACTCTTGCTTGGGCTGGTATCAAACTCCTGACCTCAAGTGTTCCTCCCATCTCGGATTCCCAGAGTGCTAGGATTACAGGCATGAACCACCGCACTCGGCCTGTGGGGAAAATTTTAAAGCAGGTATGACATCCAGGGATTATAACTTGAACATTCTCTACCCTCTGACATCCACCCACTATCCAAACACACCCTTTACCTACTCCTATTCCTATTGACTGCTTCCTGGTACACACCTTGCCTGTACAACTTGTCTGTCTTGCCCATGCAATATATACTTTCCTCAAAAACAGAGGGCTGAACTCCATCTGTTACTGGAATTTCTCCTGTTTCCCCTCTTGACCAAACTCCAGTTCATCCTTCAGGATCCATCTCAGATATCCCCTCCTCTGTGGCATGCTGTCCACCTCACCTCTTGGACAGTCACTCCTGCCTTGCTCCTCTCTAGTACTTGGTTCAAGCTTCTACCTTTGAAACTTGTTGCATGATCATTATCAGTTTCTAGATCTACCTCCTACACCTTTGTTCCCTGAGGTCTAGCATACTACCTGGTATGTAATTAGTGCTCCATATAAATTATTGAATGAATGAACATATTGCTGTTTATGTTCCCTGTCACTGTTACTTCTAAGTTCATGCCTTCTGAAGCAGCAGCCAGCTTACCCCTTATCATGTTCCTGCTTAGACTCTTCATGGAAAGGAAACAGGAATTCAGCGCAAAAGCAAGCCCATTTTGCTAGTTGATTCTAGCGATGCTGCCTTATTTGAGAAATGGGATGTCAAGGGACTACCTCCTGTCAGGGTGTCATCACCAATACTCTACTGTGGAAGCTGTCCAGGGACTTTTAGTCACTCATCTATTCACTCAGCAGTGTTTACTTTGTGCCAGGTACTTTTAAGAGCTGAGTACATAGTGGGAAAACCCACAGACATGCCTCCTCACATCCAGAGCTTCCAGCCAGGCAGGAGAGATGGAATTACTTACGAGAAATTAAACAAATAGACAATTAACAGTGATGGGATAAAAGAACTGGAAAAGAAGGGAAAGAAAGAACAGGATGGAGTGAGAGAAGAAAACAGGGTGAGAGGGAAACCAGACTGGGTAGTTAACACCAGAGGTCAAGTTCTCTAACTACAGACTCACCCCTTTCGACAAACACCAAAGAAGTTTTTGTCTCAAGTAAGGCACCATAGCTGCCAACACTGCAGGGTTTGTTTCAAACTTTAAACAAAGAATGACTTTTTGAAGCAATATGTTAGGGACACAGCAAGAAAGACTGACTTAAAGAAGTTTTTGTTGAAGACAAAAAGCAACTAAAAACAAACAGTAGAAAAACACATTGTTTTCAATCAAATTATATATTTGGCCACCAAAATGTAAATGCTACTCTACAAGTTTTTAACAAAATATTTGTAATAAGTGGTTTAGAGTTCATTTCACCAAGTAGTATTTACTCATGAAAAAATCATTTATTGGTTGTGTACTTTCATAACCCTACTGTTAGCTTATTAAAAGTGACTACCATGAAAACAGTGAAATAGATCTTAACAACTCAAGACAGGCTAGCCCCACCCATGGTTCAGTTATGTGAAGATCTTTAAACTTTTATTTTATATTTTCAGAAACTCAATAGAAGTCACTTCCTCTATGTGCCATGGTCTCCCCCACTAGACTTTTGCACCTGCTATTGTCTCTTCCTGGAAAGCCCTTTCTGTCTGATTGACGGGTGCTGCCTCTCACCCATTCAGACACACCAGCACTTCCTCTGGGTTCCTCTGCCCAAGTTCCTCAGACACACAGGGGCTTCCTCCACCTGGTTCCCACAGCACCCACTACTTCACCACAAGCTGAAGCACCCAGCAGGTTGTGTTGTGATTGTCTACTTTTCGGTTTTTCAGAGCGTGAGAACCTCAAGGTCTCTGCAGTATCTGAGTAATCAATAAACATCTGCTGAAAATATGCTGGCACTTTGAACCATGCATTGTTTTCCTCCATGAAAAAAAAGAGGAAGAGCTGTAACAGAGCATAACACTATACATTTAAGTATGACTTCAGTGTTTATTAACAGACCCTGAAAGTAAACCTGGCTCTCTCACAGGCACAGGAAGCAATCTTCATTGCAGCAACTGTAAGGATCACAGGTGTATACATAGAGCTTTTAAAATGCTACCCATAATTGCTCACCTCACTCTGAAGCCTGAAAATGGGGAGAAAATGGGGAGGGGGTGGTTAGAGCAGGGACTAGCATAAAGACATTTAACCACTGACAACACCTAAATCAAAGTCCAACTTTTTAAATCAGTTAAAATTCTATGATTTTTCCTCCAAAAATATGCCAGAGACAGAAAACATGTTAATGTTTTTAGAGTAATTGGACCATGATTACCAAACAAATTCCTTCTGTAGACATAACCACTAACAATGTTTTTCTTTTCATCCAAAAGAGAGCTTCAATTAAAGAACAATTCAGAATTATGCAATTTTAATTGGCTCTGTGAAGAAATAAGACTGACACAAGTTATTGACTTTTGGCCAACAGCAGGTTCCATGGTTGCTAAGACCCAGATCTGGCACATAGAGTATCCTGGAAAACACTGACTCACTGTTTTTGACAAAAGTATATACATGTATTTAAATGTTACACTACTAATGATACAACTAATAGGATTCAGTCTAAAATGGAATACAATTTTCATCTGATGTGAATCTTGTTTTAAAGCACACAGAAAAAGCTATTTAGCCTGTGAAGAGTACAGATTTTAAGATGTTTCCATATAGATGAACCAACCAACATAAATTTAAAGTGAATTATTTGGGAAAAGAGTTATTACTTTTTCTTTCTTTGTTTTTGTTATGGGGTCTTATTCTGTCACCCAGGCTGGGGTGCAGTGGCACGATCACAGCTCATTACGGCCTTGAACTCTTGGGCTCAAGTGATCCTCCCACCTCGGCCTCCCAAAGTGCTGGGATTACAGACACAAGCCACCACACACAACACTTTTTCTTTATATATGTGTGTGTGTGTGTATATATATATATATATTTCTATATTTATTCTTTAGTACATCAGCAGTATCCATCAGTAACCACCTCAGGTTACCTATAAAGTACATTTTGACAATTTCCTATTAGAAATGACAGCTCAATATCAACATTGTCAATGTCAAAACATCAGTTTTGGAAGACATCCTTGAAATCATTCTAACAGGTTACATGTTGAGACACTGAATGTAAAAGCCACAGTTGCCTGGGCCCCCTGCAGGGCCCACCAGCGGTTTCAATCCTCATGATCCTCAGCCCCAGCAGAGTTCAACACAGTTGGCCACAGCCTCCTGGCAGTGCTCCTTCTGGGCTTCTGTGACACCATCTTCCCAGTTTTCCTCTGTCCCCTGACTGCTCTTTCACCTTTGTGGCTCCATTTCTTCTCATTCAACACTGTCTCCTCAGGGGATTTCAAGTATTTCCAGGGTTTCCATTATCACTGACCTGCCAACAAATTTCTCCATGTTTCCTATAATTTCTTAACTATTCAGCCCATATTTTCAGTACTGAATTATAGCTCTGGGAGGGCCAGGTACTATTTGTCTTGTGATATAAAGACAATAAATAATATGGCTACGTAAGGATACGTAACTTGGGGACTATCTGTGTTCAATAGCAATGATAATAAATGTGTATTTTTACAGTTACCAACTGGAGAGAGGTGAGTCTCCCAACAGGTATACTATAAATGGATTATAGGTGGATCACCAGATGTTGATGTTTAGTTGTTTTATAGAGGTAAAAACTTAATGACACTTTTAAAAAAATTTTTTTTTATTTCAGCACATTATGGGGGTACAAATGTCGTTAAGGTTACATATATTGCCCTTGCCTCCCCTCCCCCGAGTCAGAGCTTCAAGCATGCCACTTTTTATAACTATTCAAAATTTATTTATTATGAGCATTCCTACAGCACGGCCCAGCCGTGAGGACATGAAACTAGGAGCACAGGAATTTGGATCTGGTAGGAACCAGATCCTGTTTCACCACTATCACTAATCATGTGATCTTGATATCACTGACCCTTTCTGAACCTTGAGTTTCCTCAGCTGACAAATAGAAACAATGCCAACCAGTTATTTATTGTAAAAAATAAATGAGGTGATATAAATGAAACCCTTCAATAAAACCTATCATGCTATATAAATGTATGGTGTAACAAAAAGTTATGTTCTTTAAGGTGTCATTTCTCATAGAGCTGGCTTCTTCTTCCACTTGCCACTGGTATCCCACAGGTACCCTTGGCAGGATTCCTTAATCCTACTCTCATTCCATACACATTCATTTCTACTACCTCCACCACCACCCATTTGCCAACCACTCCCAAATCCATTATCTCCAGCCCAGTTCTCTCCCTCCTGAGCTCTGGACCTATATATGCAGCCATTTATAAATAGTTATTCTTGGACTATTCCCACTTCAAAACAAGTCCAAGAACTACTTTCACCCTCAGATTGGCTCTTTCTCCTAAATTAACGTCATTGTCATCATTCACCTAATGATTCCAGAGTCTGTCCCAGAAGTCATCTTTGACTCTTTCCTCTTCTTCACTCCATACTATCCCTTCCAACAGCAGCCGTGGTCAGCTTCTCTCCAAATCAGTCCCACTTCATCAGTTCATACTTTCACCTGGATTAGTGCTTCGTAAAAGTGGTCACTTGCATTCACTTTTGCTTTCTTAGATTCCAGTGTCTACATTGCCATTGAGAAGGACTGTTCTAAAACACAGATTTGACCACGACTTCCCTGCTAAAAAAATCTTTCAGTGGTGTCTCACCAAAGTACACAAAAAGTAATAAAACAAATCTGTCAGTGGCTCCTTTCTTGCCCACAGATCCCTCTATTACCTGACCCTTGCTTCCCTCTGGCTCACTCCCTAAACTTTAAACTTTAAGCTCCAGCCAGTCTAAACTGCTTTTAGTTCCTTAGCTGCACCATCCTCTCCAACTGGAACTTTCACCTATTGCTGATTCTGGCTGGAACTCCCCTTTCATTCCTCTTTTCTCTTTCCCCTCACCACTTCCTTCACTTGACTGGTTCCTACGGAAAGGCAATCTAGCACAATGGTTAAGCTCTTGAACTCAGGAGTAAGACAGGCTGGACTTGAATCGAGGCTCCACCTTTTATAAACTGTGTCATCTTGAACAAGTTACTTTTCTTTGCATTTCAGTTTCCTCCTTTGTCACAAAAAGAAATTAAGAACACCTGCCTAATAGTATTATCATATAGGCTAAATTAATTGCATGCAAAGCACACAGCCCAGTATCTGCCACAGAGTAAACGTTCATTATATGCTTAACTAATACCATTTTTACTTTAAAAATTCAACCTTGATAAACTCAGATTAAATATCAATGTGAAAGGGAAACAATCCCCAATGCCCAGGTCTACTTTAGATGTCCTTTCCACGGCTATTGCGGCAACCCATAAATACCTCTATTGTAGCTCTTCTTCCATCATTCAAGTGCACACTGTCACTGACAGTTGGTTTATCTCCCCTCACTAGACTGCAAACTCTTCAAGATTAGGTATCTGTCTTACTCAATTGTGTTTTGCCAGTTCCTAGCATTGGTGTTCAGTTACTATTTATTGAAAGGGTGATGACTTTCAGATGGTAGGATTTTAATTTTACTTTGGAAACACTGAAAGATTGTTAAAATTTCATCATATGACATACCTTAATTAGGCAGGGATTATAGCAGGTTTTTCACTTAAAATTCAATTACATTTATTCATTCTTTATAAGCATGAAATGAAGGAGAAAATAAGTGATAGTTCCTACAGTTTCATTTGTCAGCAAAAGTAAATATGGTGCTCACTTCAGCAGCACATATACTAAAATTGGAACGATTTAGAGATGAGCATGGCCGCTGTGCAAGGATGACATGCAAATTTGTGAAGCATTCCATATTTTTGAAAAAAGTAAATATATGCTATTTTTAAAAAAGCAATTGTGCAGAAACAGAATGTTTAAGAATGATAAGCTGTGCTTTCCCATTTCATAGAAATGTCTCAACTCAAGCTGCATGTTAGAAATAGGATGTTACATTAAAATAAAGTAATAATGATGGTATTTCTATGTTCAGGGCTCTATTTGTAGACGTGCTAGAAAAAAATAAAAGGCAATGCCTATAAATTAGGCATTGTCTTAAACACCTGGTAGCTGAATCAATCTAACAATGTTTTATAGTTTCTGTCTGCAGTGATCAACACAGATTGTTCACCTTTGCAAAGTAACACTGATTAAATACTGCCCCTGATGCTATTCTTAAAGCCTTTCTGCTACCATGTGTTTAAAGAAAATCCTATCAAATCAGCTAAAAATTATTGTGGTTGGTGAAATTTCCAGTTTACATGAAGAGGTACACACATCACAAGTCTGAAGGCAGTAGACATAACTTATTTACTAATGTTTGAAAGTTCACTTTATCTAACATTAGTAAACACTCCAGTTTAAAGCTGTTATGAAAGAGGTTAGTTAGCACATTGGAGTTCTGCAGGGTTTTCAGCTAAGCTGTCATTTAAACCACACCCACACAGCCCAAAAGCACATCATGCACAGAGAATTCAGGCGAGGTGACATTAAATCTCAACAAGTTTGGGGACATTTTACAAGATGAAAAGCCTTGCTCAACTGGTCCAAAAGCACTGTCATTCATAAGAAATAGAAGGAACATTCAGCAGAAATACCAATTTCAGCAATGTCTCTTTTAAATTATGTCACTGAGAAGATTCACAGTATAAGAACTAGTAAGTTAGGAGATGATCAAGGTTAGACAAGCCAAGCTCTCATTCTGAACTCCCTTGAGAAACCATTGTTACCTTTAGTCATCACCTTTACACTCCTCTAAACTCTACATAGCCTCTCCCTCCTATTATCTTTTGTAACTATATCTTTTCTGTGATACCTAGGAGCTCCTAGCTTTTTAATACCTATATATTAACATGATTTCTCCATTCTACTAGTCTGTAGTTACTTTTAAGTCATTTTAATGCCTCCCCAAAGACTCACATAGGTTTTCAATCTGCGCTAAGTCTAAAGTGACATGAAGTATGGCACTGTGATAGCTATATCAGGGGATTCAGAATGTTTAAAAATAGACCTGATATTCCTCATAGGAAAATTACTAAAATATCCATGACACTGATATACATATACACATCAATTCCACTTTAGAAGTAGGAAAACTACCCCTGGGCAAAAAAAAAAAAAAATGTTTTTTTAAATAATTTCTTATTACTACAAGTTCATTGTAGAAAAACTAGAATATACAAATATGAAAATTAAAGATATAACATTATGGTCCAGAAAAAACACTATATTTAAATTATATCTTTCTGTCTTTTCTATATATGCAGATACATATTTTGATATATAAATAGTATATATACTATTTCATAGCCTTTTCTCACTTAACATACAGTACAAATATTTTGCAGGTCATTAAACATTATTTTACAACCTAAATTTTTTAGCTGTATAGTATTTCCAAATATGAATTTACCATAGTTTAATCTCTTATTGTTCTTAAATTGTTATTCTTTTAAATGCTGCTATAAAAACAAAAAACAAAATAAAAGGTTGCTGAATGTTCCTTTACATTATAAACGGCAGTGCTTCTAGACTAGTTGAACAAAGTTTTTAATCTATAAAATATTTCTATCTTTACAGCTATAGCTTTGCCTATATCCATCATTACTTACAACAAATTCCATCCAGAGGGATTGCTGGTTCAAAGAATAAACATGCTTCTAAGGCTTCTGATGGATATTGCCAAACTGTCCTCAAAAAGTACACATTTTCTCCGGCAGTGTACAATTCTCAGTATCTTCATGTGTACTGGATTTACCATTTTTTAAAATCTTTGCTTGCACAGCATTTTGAAATCAGTCTTCAAGAACTTCCCCAAACATTCTCGTCTAGTCCCTCTAGTCTCCTGCTGCCTAGTCTTCATCTAAGCTGCTCCTCTGCCCTTCCCAGACCTACTTTTGTTTGTGCTTTTCCATTGTTCAAACGTTATGGTGGCTTTGCTATAACACTGAAATTTGCCTAGCTAGTATTTTATCCCCTTAGAGCTAAAGTATCAACCAACTAATCTCATAAACTAATCCATGCTAATGTAAAGGGACTTATTTGCTGCAACATTATACAATATAATTTGAGCAATTTAAGGAAAATATATTATCTACAAGAATAATGCATTTTATTTATCTTATAAAGCAGTGGTTCTCAAATTTTGCCCCAATTAATATCGCCTGGGGAACTTTTTAAACACTGCTAAATATATTCATCGCCCAGAGATTCTGAAAAAGTTTGATATCAGGATTTTTTTTTTAAATTGGTCTCTAGGTAATCTAATGTAGCATCTGTGTTTGAGATGAGTTAGAGATACTAAGTAGCTTCTTCTTAGGTAATGTTGGAGGACCCAAAGGAAGAAAAGCAGTGACTTTAATAATCTCAATCTGACACACTGCACATGATAAAGGAGATAAAGAGGGGTAGTAAAGAGTGAAGCATTTGCCAATGACAACACAATAAAGGAGCATTCATGTTTCTTGATGCTAGGCTGACTATGCTCTGTTAGGAAATAGGTTATTTAATCTCTTAAATAGCTTTAATTGCTTTCATAATTGAGCCAATCAAGTCAAACTAAAATTATTTGAGTAACAAGGTTAATGCCATGCAATTTAGTAGTAGCTCTCCAGGTTTCAATGATATAAATTACTTACAGTTTATTACATTTATTGTTTCAACAAAGTTGAGCAATCCTACAAATTTTCCTCATAATCCATAATGTACCCTCGGGGACAACTCCTAGCAAAAAAACTACAAGTACCAAGCATTTAAATACATTATTAAACCTCGCAGCAATCTTACAAGGTAGTTATCTGCCCTATTTTACAGAGAAAACTCAGGAATATTTGAGGTGACACAAGTAAATTGCTTTATTGGGTAGAATAGGCTTCCACCTGGTCTGAATGATCTTTCTGATATTTTATAATTCAGAAGAGAAGTGACAAGAGCCACTTCTCTTCAAATCTACTCCTGAGCCACAGGGGTAGGTGAGGACATTTGTTATCTCAACTATAGTTATGACCTGAGGTTACACACATTACCATTTCCAAACACCACCTGAGGGCACCCTTTGTAGAGGACCCAGCACAGTCTTGCCTTTGATGGGGTGGCAGCCTAGTTGGGGAAGAAAGGCTTTTCTCCAAATCTGGCTTTTCCCACATTACTTATGATTAGAGAAGACTTCCTTGGTGATGTGAAAACTGAAAATAATCTGTGCAGCCAACACAGCAGTTTCTTTTTTCCTGTTTTCCTTATGTTTAAGTTTACTGTAGAAGACCATTTAACTCACCCAGGTAAACACTATTGTTCTCTAGAATCTTTGAGGGGTGTTGCTTTCAAATTACATAATTTTATGGGGGAAGAGATGGATTGCAGGGCTTTCTACATGACTGACTTTCTTGGCACCAACACTAGAGAAGGGGATGATCATTCTTCCACCATGTCAACATTATAGGAAGCAGGAAAGGAAGGGAGTCTATAGCCTCATAGGCCCTTCCTAAGAGACAAAAGAGGCTTGGAGGTGTAGAATGTGGCTGAATCCAGGAAATGCAAGTCCATATCAGGAATGTGCTACAGTACCCTAGTTAGGGGACTTTTGATAAGACAAAGCCTCACAGACTATGTAATCCTACACGTAATTAGAGTGGACAGGGAAAAGGAATGTAAACTAGCTAGGAAAATCATGATTTTTCTTCCCTATTTCTTTAGTTGTCATTCCTGAAAGGAGTTTACAAAAATATCCTGAGATTAAAGCCCAAGGTTGAGGGGAGGAAGGACACTTGGTTTTGGAGGTGGGTTGTTTAGACAGATCTAGCAGGCTGCTCAGAAATACTGTCCAATCACAGGGCTCAGTCTTGGCTGTAGACTGTAGTTTAGATTTTAGATTCTCTGACACTAAAAATAATGCCTCTTACCATGAAATAAGTCAAAGACAGTTACATTTTCCTGTCTATGGAGAGAAATGTTAACACCTCCTAGGTTAAAGCGGGTATCCTGACTCAGGCAAAGGTTATATCCTTGACAGCCAAGAACATACAATAAATGCTGCAGGTAGGCAGAAAACATGCACCATGCAAACAAGGGCTGCCACTGCCTCCGCCACCTCCTTTTCAGCCAGCCCAGCCTCCTAGTCCCCTTTCTTGGGCTGAGCTGAGAAGTGCCACGGACGAAATGGGAGATCCGTGCGGCTTCTCAAGTGCTCGGAGGAGCCCTGCCGGCAGTCTCCGGGGATGGGGCGCCCCACAGCCAGGGTACGCGGGGAGACTGCCCGAGCCTGCTTCTGCTTTTAAGGTGGCTGCACTCCCCGGAATCAGAGCCTGCTTTTCCCGAGCTTTCCTAAAACATTTAACTCACTGTCTGCCTGCCGGCCGCTATGGGAGAACAACAGTGGGGGAGGGGTGGTTTATCAAATACTGAAGGGTTTGTTTTTTTCACTTTGCAAATCAAGAAAGGAGGGGCTATTTAGGACAGATGAAGGTTTAAACAGTTGTCAAATCCTATTCAAGAACTTCGCCTCTTCCGTCACAAACGCAGACTAGAGATACAGATCTAGCCCGCTGCCAGCAACCTGGCGGCGAATGCGATACCGTGAAAATGCCCGACTGGGCCACCTTAAAAACCGACAGCCTCAATGCATTAGAAAAACATGCATTGTCGTGGAACACAGTCGGGAAATCTTGCTTCCCCTTCAAATATCGCTTAAGAGGAGGAAGAGAGAAGCAGCGCCCGGCTGCGCCTCACCACTTGCTGTGCACCCCGGAAAGTCGCGTCCAGCAGCATCAGCTTCCAGGGATCGGACACGGAGCTGGGCAGCGGGATGTAGACGTAATAGGCGGCCAGCGCCACCAGGGCGGTGAGCAGCACGCAGGACGACCTCATGCTCC
>VBSM01000272.1:28197476-28214256 GCA_008086735.1 Cheirogaleus medius
ACCGACCCATGGCAACTCCAGGAAAACCACAATGCTGCTTCCTGATCCGGAGCATCATACTGCCTCCTCTTCCCATCATAGATACAACTTGGGGACCACTGCCTCCTTTCCCCATTTCCTGGATTTTGCCCCCCATAATTATATTAGTTTCCTAGGGCTGCTGTAACAAAGTACCACAAACTGGGTGGCTTTAAACAACAGAAATTTATTCTCTCACAGATCTGGGGGCTAGAGGTCTAAAATCAAGGTGTTGGCAGGGTTATGCTGTCTCTGAAAGCTGTAGGGGAGGATTCTTCCTTGCCTCATCCTAGCTTCAGCAGTTGTTGGCAATCCTTGGCATTCCCTGGCTTACAAATGCCCACAATCTCTGCGTCTGTCTTCACATGGCTGTCTTCCCTTTGTGGGTCTTTGTATCTGTTCTCCTCTTCTTGCAGGGACATCACTCACATTAAGGGCCCACTCTACCCCATTATGACCTCATCTTAGCTAATTACACCTGCAATGACTCTATTTCTAAATAAGGTCATATTCTAAGGTTCTGTGAAGAAAATGAACTTGAGGGGAAGGGTGGTAGTGGTGGTGGCACTATTGTCCAGCACAGTAACCAAGAGTTAAGTGAGTAAGGCAAGCACTTTGGCTGGGCATCCCACCCCACGCTCTGTTGGGGCTTGGAAAATGATACCCCAGGCTTGGCATGGTGGCTCATGTAATCCCAGCACTTTGGGAGGCCAAGGTGGGAGTATCGCTTGAGGCCAGGAGTTTAAGACCAGCCTGGGCAACATAGTGAGAGCCTATCTCTACAAAAAAACATTTAAAAATTAGCCTGGTATGGCAGCACATGCCTGTAGTACTACTTGGGAGGCTGAGGCAGGAGGATGGTTTAAGCCCAGGAGTTTGAGGCTGCAGTGAGCTATGATGATGCCACTGAACTCCAGCCTGGGTGACAGAGTGAGACCCTGTCTCTAAAAAAATTTTTTTAAATTAAAAATAAAATTAAAGAAAGAAAATGATACTCCAAAATATGGCACTTTGACATACTGAACTAAAGAAGCAGCAGTTTCAAGGTCTCTTGAACCCTCTATCTCTCCCAAAGCACAAGATAAGGCTGTTCTCTGAAATTCTCTTATCTACCTAGAAACTGGATCTGCCAAGGAGGAACACAATTGCCTTCAATCTTTTCCCTAAAATTTCAGTAACCAGAGAAGATTAAAACTCATATCACAAAGAGACTTAAAATTAAATACCACACCTGGAGCCCAGATGGACTCTGTTCTCTGGCCTCATTCAATTCCCAAATTGAATTATTTACTAACCATTGTCTGAGCATTGGATCCATTTGTGTCTCCTAAAATCATTTACCATCCCTCAAAAATTCCCTACAGCACCCACTTCTTTCTCCCCAATGAAAATGGTGTTTCAGCTTCAATCATCTGGCCCTTCTGTGGGTTTTCATATATTTTGTGTGGCTCTCACAAGTACTTATGCACATTAGTGAATTTGTTATGCTTGTCTCTTGTTAACCTATTTTTTTGTATGGGGATGTTGATTGTAACCTTTATGGTGGGGAGAAAAGACATAATCTTTTTTCTATCCATATACCCGATAGTGGCTATGCATGTGGTCCCTCGGCCTCCTTAGAAAGATTGAGGGAGTTCTGTACAAGTAATGTCCCCTTTCCTCATCCTTTAAAGCTCAGGTTTTTGCCTTTTGATTGACACTTAACCTAATCACTAATTCAGGCTAATAGGAAAAGGAGCAGGGTGCATTTTTCTACACCTTATAATTGACAAGTGGCCTCTTGTAAGTAATTCTTTTTTTTAACCCAAAATAATGACTGTACTATTTGGATTTCAGGCTGATAGGAGGAGAAGAGTGTTTGTGAGAAGGAGAATGGTCTGTATTGTGTTATGTTGGTAGCTGTCTTCTTTGCACTAAAATAAGCCTGACACTGCCCAAAGCATCTATGGTGTATACAAACACATAAACACATCTTCTAAAATAGATAGGAATATTTAAAATGAGATGGTTTAAGGCTAGGAGAAAACATGTGAAATCAGGCTAGGAAGGAGCTCATGCTTCCTATACTTTGGGTGGCTGACGTGGGAGGACTGGGAGACATGTGAAATCAATTTTTTTTTTAACTGGGCATCTGGTCAGCTTTAGCTCAGAGATTCCGAAAGTAGAAAGGTGCTCCACAATAAGATTCAAGTTGAATTCTTGGATCAAAGGCATTTATTGTTTAAAATGAGGCACATTTCATTTCTTAAAAACTCCTGTGCCCTCCAAGAAACTGTTATTTTAGTGTCTTTGATTGATCTACTCAACCAGAAAAGATGTGGCCCTTATGATGACTGGGCATAGTTGTTGGTGCTAGGGTGTGTTTTATGGTTAGTGATTAAGTGGCATTCGGGTTACAGCCAATCACCTGTGATTTTGAACATTGTATTCAAATAAATTCTGTACTTGTTTCCAAGCCTACAAACCCCGCCTAATCTGCCTCTGTTTACCTCTGTAACTCACCCGGTGCCCTCTCCTCCTATCTTCCATGCTGCAGCCATACTGGCTTACAGTATATCAAACACACTAAGGCTTTTCTGCCTTAGGGTCTTGCTTTATACATGTGGTTTCAAGCTGTTTCCTCCGCTTGGCATTTTCTGCTCCCTACTCCTCATCCTGGTTGGCCCATATTTATTTTATTTAGGTCTGCTTAAATGTTACTTCTTTATAGTGACAATATTTTATAAAGTTCAGCAAGCAATATGTTTGGGCCTTGAAGCTTATCGTAGAAGCAACTTCTGTAACTGCTAGTTCACCAACTAGCAGTAAGAGTCTTATCTTTCTCACAAAGCTGACTTAAATTACCTCACTCTGGGAAAAGATGGACATTACATAGATGGAAAGAAAGTTATGTTATTGGTATTTGTATCCTGAAGGAATAGTTTTAAAGTAATTTTCAGTATTTCCAAAAATACTAAAATGATTTTCTTATTTCAATGAAATAAAATCTTGTTTCAGAAAGATTATTGAATATTTGCCTGTTTAAAAGCTAGTATTTTAGTAGAGTTTTGGTTAAGTATCTTTTTTCCATTTCCCTTTTTTCCCTCAGATTTCCACACTCGTGCAAACAACTATAGATAACATTTTTAAGGCTTATAGTCCTATAATCCCTGGGGAAATGATTTCATAGTTCTTAACATAAAGTGGCTTCTTTGTTTTATGTGCACATTTAAGAACCAGATTTATTTTTACAGTCTATGTATGAAATTATGTATCAAGGAATTAATAATATTCAAACTTAATCATGATATGTTATAATTACCTTATTATCTTTGAGCATAACTGTAGTAGTCAGGGTTCTCTAGAGAGATAGAAAGAATAAGAGGAATAGATATAGATATATGAGAGATGATTTATTAGGAGAATTGGCTCACATAATTATGGTTGAGAAGCCCCATGATAGGCCGTCTGCAGGCTGGAGACCCACAAGGCCAGTATCATGTCTCTGTCCAAGTTCAAAGGCTTGAGAACCAGGGAAGCTGATGGTGTAACTCTCAGTGTGAGGCCAAAGGCTTGAGAAACTTGGGTTATGCTAGGCAAGTCCTGGAGTCCAAAAATCAAAGAACCTAGAGTTCTGATATCCAAGGGCAAGAGAAGAAAGATGTTTTGTTCCAACTCCAAAAAAGAGAGAGTTTACCTTTCCTCTGCCTTTTTGTTCTATCCTGGCCCTCCACCAATTGGATGGTGCCTGCTCATGTTAGGTGAAGGTGGATCTTCCTTACCCAGTGCTCTGATTCAAATGCCACTCTCTTCTGGAACATACTCGCAGACATAGCCAGAAGTAATGCTTTACCAGCTACCTCACCATCCCTTAATATATTCAAGTTGACAACTAAAATTAACCATCACAATGACTGCCATTTATTTTCTAAAATCTACAGACATTTACCAATCACCTACTAAGATTAAACTGTATCACAAGTGGGAATGGGACAATATTCCTGTATAGAATCTCTCAGTCTAGTAGGGAAAAAAAAATAGTATGTAATAAAACTAACCAAGTGCTATAGTAAAGGTGTAGAAAGAATATTCTTCAAAGGTGAGTAGAAGCACATCAGACAGGCAAGAGGAGAAAGGCACATGCAAGCACACGGTGGAATCAAAGGTCTGGGTGTGAGAACATGTCACCTTCAGGGAGCAGCTTCTATTGATTTTTCAAATGATATATAATAATAAAACTTATCAGAAGAAATTTCAAGTCTATTCTTACCTCAACTATTGGTGGGACCAGAATCAGTGATTTAGAATCAGAATTCATTTCACTGATTTAGCTGAATTTCTGTAAATCAATGATAGGATAATCAGTGTATGTTTCTCAGGAACAAATCGTATTTAGAAAATGTTTTGTAATAATTAATTATTAAAACTAGTGGCCTAAACTCTTGGGCCAACCACATAAGATGACATTTACGTTTCAGTGGCTAGGTACCTTAAAAATAAATCAATGGCTAGACTTGCCAGGAGTGGAAAAGGAAAGAAAAGCTGAAGCTCCAGGCGGGGAGCATGTCCGAGACTGAGCTTGGCAGGAAGTGGGACCAGTGCCTGCCGGTTTGGTCATGAAAATAGGTACCGGTTTGGGATTAGGACTTGTTTTCTCACTTACCTTCTTTAAAAGAAGATGTAGCCATTAGCTTTCGGTTCTGTCATGGGATTGGTAATGGTCTCCAACTGTCAGCATGATTTGTAGGCCCCGTATCTTCTACATGGAAAATATGTTAAAGAGCAGGATCAGTGACTTACACCTGTGAACATCCCAGTGGGACGAAGAAAGGAGAAATCATGTTTATTTCTCAAGAATACTGAAGTGCCCTGGAGTAAGCGGACATTCTTCTGTAACAATGTTATCAGTAATGCTTTAAAGTCCAGCACACTATTTATGTATTTGAAGCCAAGTCTGTTTCTTGTTGTGTATTTTCTCTCTGGAAATTATAAGGAAGTGGTCTTAAAAGAAATAAATTAAAAATAGGAAGCTCCCCCCCAAAATAAATAAAGTGAGTTATTTATTGTTAGGTTTTTCTAACTGCCTCTTGGTTTTTAAATGCTTATCTTGGAAAAAGAAAACATTGATTAGTACTATTTGGCCATTTGTCTTTGGTTCCTAGTATTTGCCAGAATGTTATTCTTTTAAAAAATCTGAACTCAATGTTAAAGTTATAGCCTACTCCACTGCCTTCTCTAAGCCTTATATCTAGATTTCAACTCAGTTCTAGGCACATAGCGGATATTCAATAAATATATATATATATAGCTGATAAAGTTTAACATTTAGACCTAAAAGGCTCCTCAATAACTAAATATAATCAGGTAAATAATTGTACAAATATAATATCTACAAAAAAAAGCTTATTAAATTCCAATCTTTCTGTGTATGTATAAATTTGGAAAGTATAAATTTGGAAAGTAATCCAAATCTTTTTGGGTATGCCCTCTGAAAGAGAGATCATTTGGAAATACCTAAATCTATTTTAACTTTACTCCTTAAATGTATCAGAAACTAAAAGGCAAGACAAAAAATATTTAAACTGTGTAGGATTTTACTTTTTTATATGAATATATATCACTGAGGGGAATATTTCACAGTTTATTTAGCAAATTGTAATTTCAAGCCTCCTGGGAAGAGATTCAACTATTGCAACATTATATCATGACAGTGCTGTTTTAGGAATTTTTTTCCCTAGAGTTTGTAACTTGGGTATGCTAATTTACTTCACACACTAAAAACTGGTATGGCAAACCTTTGATGCATTTATTTAAACATTTAAAATTTCTGTTGTTTTAACGTCGTATCAATATAAAAACTCATAATAGCTGGATGCAATGGCATGCACCTGTAATCTCAGCTTCTTGGGAGGCTGAAGTAGGGGGATCACTTGAGCCCAGGAGTTTGAGGCTGTAGTGCTCAATGATTGTGCCTGTGAATAGCCACTGCACTTTAGCCTGGGCAACTAGCAAAACCTTGTCTGTAAAAATAAAATAAAATTTAAAAATCAGTTTATTTTCATGTAACAGGAAATACAGCTAATAAACAGACAGATGGAAAAATGGGAAAATATTTAACCCTACCAAGACCCGAGTCAAGGAATACAAAATAAAACTTTAGGATCCTATTTTTCCTCCAAAAATTATAATTTATAGAATAAATCATATAGATAGAAAGGTAGGTAAGTAGACGACATCTGGTTTCTTTTTATAAATGATGTTATAATATAAATCTTTATGTAGAAAACATATTCCTTAATAAAGATTAGTTATTTAAATTTTTAAAAACCCTGGAAACTACCTAAATTGTTCCTTGTAGAAAAAGTTATTTTAAAATAAATAGATAAATAAATTTTCTCTACATATTAAAATAATATAAATAACTATTATATCTAAATATAAATAAACAGAATACTCAGCTATTAAAATATTTATTTTTCTTCATTCTCTTAGGACCTTTTCTTTATCTGTGACCTTCGGTAGCTTGATTATTAAATGCCTTGAGGTAACCTTGTTTGGGTTAAATCTGCTTGGTGTTCTCTGACCTTCTTGTACCTGAATATTGTTATCTTTCTCTAGGTTTGGAAAGTTCTCTGTTATTATTTTTTTAAATAAACTTTCTACCCCAATCTCTGTCTCTACCTCCTCTTTAAGGCCAGTAACTCTTAGATTTGCTCTTTTGAGGCTATTTTCTAGATCTTGTAAGTACGCTTCATTCTTATTTATTCTTTTTCTCTTCTGACTGTATTTTCAAATAATCTGTCTTCAAGCTCATTAATTTTTTCTTCTGTCTGGTCAATTCTATTGTTGGAGACTCTGATGCATGTCTTAATTTGTCAGTTGAATTCTTAAACTCTAGAATTTCTACTTGATTTTTTAAAATTATTTCAATCTCTTTGTTAAATTTCTCTGATAGGCTTTTGAAGTCCTTCTCTGTGTTGTCTTGAAGCTCATTGAGCTTCTTCAGAACAGCTATTTTGAATTCTTTGTCTGAAAGGTCACCTATCTCCATTGCTCCAGGATTGGTTACTGGTACCTTATTTAGTTCATTTGGCAAGGTCATGTCTTCCTGGATGTTCTTGATGCTTGTGGGTATTCACTGATGTCTGGGCATTAAAGAGTTAGGCACTTATTTTAATCTTCACAGTTTGGGCTTGTTTGAACCCATCCTTCTTGAGAAGGCTTTCCAGATACTCAAAGGGAACTGAGTATTGTGGTCTAAGTCTTTGGTCACTGTAGTCATATCAGCACTGGGGGTGCCCCAAGCCCAGTAATGTTATGACTCTTGCAGACTCCTGGTGGTACTGCCTTGGTGAGCTTGGGTAAGATACGGAAGAATTCCCTGGATTACCAGGAAAAGTCTCTCACACTTTTCCCTCACTCTCTTTGCTGGGCTGCTGTAGTTGGCGAAGGAGTGACTTGGGCACTTCCTCATGATCACCAGCACCAGGTCACACTGGAAGCCAGCCCAGTCTCACCCAAAGCCAGTGGTGCCTGTTGTCTGGCTACCTCTGATGTTTATTCAAAGCCCAAGGGCTCTTTAGTCATCAAACAGTGAATCCTGCCAGGACTGAGTCCTTCCCACAGGACAGCATGTTTCCTTCTGGCCCAGGGTCGGTCCAGATGATAAGGCCTGGACTCAGGGGCCTCAGGAATCTCCTTTGTACTTTAGTTTACTGTGGCTGAGCTGGTACCAAAGTTGCAAAACAAAGTCTTCTGAGCTCTTCCTTTTCCTTTTCTTAAGTAGAAGAAACCTCTCCCTGAGGTCCACTGTCTGTAGCTGGGGGAGGGGACACAGGAACTTTCTTGGCCACAGCTGCTGGTGTCTCAATGGATCATGTGCACCTCAAGTCCACTGGCTCCGAGCCAGCACAGCCACAGGACTTCCCCAAGGACTGCATGACAAATTTAGCTCAGGCCCAGGCTGTTCTCTGTCAGCTGGTGGTGGGGTAGCAGGAACTTAATTCAAAGCCCCATAATCGCTTCACTCTCCCTCTGCCAGGCACACAGATTCTCTCTCCACTTGTGTGCTGGGGGATGGGGGAGGGGTGGTATAGGCAACACAAGTCTGTCTTTTCTGCCCTATTCAGTGTCTCTTTCCTTTTAATATTAATAATATTAAAACCAGATAGTGTGATTACTCATCTGATTTTTGGTTCTTCGGAAGGTGCTTGCTTGCACAGATAGTTGTTAAATAGTTGTTGAATTAGGTGTCGGTGCAGAGGGAGGATCAATAGATGTTTCTATTTGGCCATCTTGCTCCGCCCCCTTTCTTGTAAAATAATATTTAATAACCAGATACTACCATTAACAACTGCTTAGGTTATAATAAGTGAATATATACTATGACAACAATGCTTAAAACAATGCAAAAATGTTTAAATACAACAACTGGCGGTAAATACATCTATACTTCAACTGCATTTGTGTTTCAGTAGTAAGACAATAGAAAATTTTATTTTCTTTTTATTACTTTGAATTATCCAATTTTCTTCATTCATTACTTCTACAATAAAGTTTTAAAAATAAGATTATAATATGATAGGACAGAAGGGGAAAAATAACTTAAAAACAGAAAATCACAAAGATGTAATTGGTAGTGGAACTAAATTACACTAGATAGTCCAGGACTTTCATTGAAAATGTCCATCATTACATCTGTTTATCTAATTTTTAAGTTTCATTTATAAAACAATATTCTAGATTTTTTTTTTCCCTGAAACAGTCTATTCTAATGGACAGAAGAGTTGGCTGGGAGTTCTTAGCTCAGCTCTTTTATCAATTGTCTATATGATCTTGGGAAAGTTACTGAGCATGCTTGATTCTTAGTTTCTTCATTTGTAAAATAACAGCTTGTACCCAGGATCTCTGAGTGTTTCTAGCTCCAAGACCCTCTAATTATATGAGAATGCAAATATAGACTAAACATATTTTTTAAAGCTTTTTAAATAAGGCTCTAAAAATACACTTTTCTAAGAAAAATACAAGGGCTATCACCTAAAATTAATTTATATTAGGAAAAAACAAGGAATTATTAAAATATAGTATTAGCCCAATAGGTAATCATAGTTAAATCACAGAAATATGTATTTGGCAAGAAACTCTATCATTGCAAAGAAATATGGAGCATGATTAAACTCCATGGCCTAAAGTTATTCATTGGCCTAAAGTTATATTTCCTTTCCATAGGTAAAATGAATCATTTAGCTTTTGCAATACACATGACTAACTCATTCCAAATTATTCTGAAAATCAAGACTTACTTCATGAATAGAATTTCAAGATCAATTCTATAATCAGTGGTAGACATCTGAGCATCCAATTAATGAAGTTGTACTCTTTGTACTCTTCCTAATGAAATAAGAAAAGGCTAGTCTGAAAAACATTAATATATTGAGTTTTTTATTATATCTGATAACCTATTTTGATTAAATGAAGATCTCATTGATTTTAGAAATTCTTTAATAGTTTACTTTACACTAACAGCATGTCACTAGAAGAGTTTATTCCATAATTTATGCTAACTTTTTCATATTTGTTGTTATAAAATCTTATCCCTTTTCAGCCTTGATTATGTTTCAACATTTAAGTAAATAAATAATGTTTGAATTTAATTTGTTTTGATTAGTATCTCATAATAACTCATGTTTAGCTATTTAGTTGAATGAATTACCATTTTACAAAGTACCTATAGGAATAAGAGTTCCTTTCTGTGAAAAGCTCCAAGACATTGAAGACATCCTGGCAGCATCCCTCCCTTCCATTTGCCCTCACGGAAGTAAGCCCTATTGTGCTTCAGGAGAAAAGAAGGAAGGTAGAGACTCTAAGATGAAGATGGATTCTGCTCTGACTTCCAGTGCATTTTCCTTGAAACATGGTGAAGGCAGTTGTGACAGTGATGAGAATCTCAGACCTTCTCCCACATAGCACTCCAGGAGAAGGAAGAAACTCTTAGGAGCAGCTTGGGGAAGCTTAGGGACTGAACACCAAGTGTCATGATTTGGGGATATAAGATACTCTTGCTTGGGCTTGACACAAAAGGAACAGAGGTGGCTGTCTGCAAATAATTTATGCAAGCATTGACAAATCACATCTCAAAGGTGACCAAATGGACTGAAGACCAGAGTCCCTTCCCCTAAATTTTCCGGAATGTATATAATGCCCCACATTTTTTATGAACCTAGAGAGGGTGTGGAGCCTGCCTGCCCTATCCTCACTGCTGTGTAGAATCCACTAAACAAGATGGGTTAAATTTCCCACCAATTGTAATGAGCAGCAGGCATAGGTAAATATTAGAAAAGTAAAGAAAATAATGTTTTTTGGACCCAGTGTTGTGGAGCTGATTCTCATCCTTTATAAAGGTAGGGAAGCCTGGTGTACTTTGACTCAGCCTGAGCTATCTGGGACCCATGGGAAAGGGAGAGCACTGTGGGATCCCTCATTCCTGTAAGTTCATGTCCATACTTGAGAGGAGATATAAAAAGAGCTACTGAGTGAAGCAGGTGGTGGTGAAGCCTAGAAATGTGTCTTAAACCAAAGATGTCAAACCAGAACCTAGCCTTTCATTTCTATATCCTAGGAAATAAAGCCTACACCCAAATCCCCTTTTCCTGGTTCGAAAACAAGACTTGTGCCACAATAGTACATTGATTTTTCTGTCTTGAGGAATTCTAAAGTACACTCAAGAAATTAAGCCAGAATTTGCTCAAAATAGTGCAAAGTCTGTTTTGCTTAAAATTCTTTTCCCTGTGATAATCTCATCACCCCAAAAATGTGTTATTTTTCCTAGAGAAAAATTTGATTTATTATCTTACTATCTTAGGTTTCTAGGGAAAAATAATATAGTAAGATAGTAAATGTTTTCATTACAGTTCTAACAAGATAGTGGAATAGACTAATAGACTGGAAACCCAAGCTTTTTCTTTGAGATTTGTACAATTATTTATAAAGTTTATGGTTAGATGATTATTAGTATTATTTCAAATTTCATATAAGTATATCAATTGTGGTGTCTACCTTAAGGTATTACAAGAGTTTTCCAGTAATTGAGTCTTTTAACTTTTGTTCCTTATTTTCACTGCATGAAAACATGTTTGTTCATTCTGCTTGGGAGAAGAGTTAGTAAAAGATCTTGAATGTTCGTGGGAAGGTGCTTGGATGTATGTCATTGGTAACCAACACGAAGTCAAAGCTTTGATAAAGAAAATGGCACAATTAGGGCTGTTTTGTTTTTCCAAGTTTTAAATTATGAAAGTAATCCATGTTCACACTTTTAAAAAACCAAGCAATATAGAAATGCTGTCCAAAAGTACCTACCATTAACAGTTAAGTATATGACAACACATTCTTGGCTTTTAATTTCACGTTGGTGTTCTTAAGAGCAGTGATTTAATATGTATCAATTCCTTGGTCAGTCACATTCATGAAGACAAGAAAAGACAACCAACAAAAAGGATTTTAATTAGGAAAAATAAAACAATTCAATGTAATTTTTAAAAATTGGCAAACATCTTAACTCTGTTATATTATAATACATAACAGCTCCATTTAATCTTCAAAAAGGAAGCATACAAAATGTTAATGAAAAATTAAAGGAAATTATACTTAATGAAGGAGAAAATAGCCTAATATTTTAATAGCCTCTATAAAATAAGCTCAACTGGGTGTGAAAGAGCAATAAAACATTAGTTATTTTTTCTGCCTACATCTGTGACTATATCAAGCATCACAAGCTTCATGTTAGTATGCATTAGGGAAACATTTTCTTTTTTTTACACCTTAACACAAAATTACCTCTCTATTATGAACGGTTAGGTTGCTATATGGCCTTGTGTATTCCAGCTGTACAAAAAGGAAAGCAGCACGGTAGGACTGGAATTGTCTAGATAAGGCTACATCGATTTATTTTATAGTTTCATTGCCAGTGCCTAACATAGTGCCTGGCATATAAGTACCTAATAAATATTTGTCAAATAAGTGTGAATAGTAATAGCTAGCATTTACTGGGTGCTTTCTATATGTCAGCCACTGTTCTAAGCACCAATACTATTTCATACAATCACAAAAACCCACAAATTACTTCATAGGGTACCCATTTGTTCATCCACTATAGGGCAAAGGTTAAAAACTTTTGGAATCGTGACAATTGCCTGAATTTTAGGTTTCCACTGGCTCACTTCTATTGTCCAAAATATGGAATTTCTTTATCTTTTTGTGCCTTTCTGGTGCTTAGAATCTCACACACTGTTTACTTGTGTTTTAAAACTGCTGTGAACATTCTTATACGCCTTTTTGTGGACATATGTATTGGTTTCTCTTGGGTAAGAACCAAGGTTGTAGGATAGGTATATGCCAGATTTATTCCCAAAGAAGTTGTAGCATTTTTTATCTTCTGACAATAGAGTTCTGATTTTTCTACATTCTCACCAACATTTTTTAATTTTTAAATGTAAAATTAAAAACAGTGTTTTTAATTTTATTTATTTTTGTTTTTTATGTTTATTGGTTATATAGATACTCTCTTTTTTATTTTATTATTTTGGAGACAGATTTTCGCTTTGTCATTCCAGTAGAGTGCAGTGGCATCATCGTAGCTCACTGCAACCTCAAACTCCTGGGCTCAAGCAATCCTCCTAACCCAGCCTCCTGAATAGCTGGGACTAGAGGTGTGTGCCTCCTCCCCCGGCTAATTTTTCTGTTTTTGATAGAGACGGGGTCTCGCTCTTGCTCAGGCTGGTCTCCAACTCCTAAGTTCAAGTGATCCTCCCTCCTTGGCTTCCCATAGTGTTAGAATTGCACTCTGGGAGGCATGAGCCAACACACCCGGCCCATATTATTCTTACTTTCTTTTTAATATCTGTAGAATATGTTGTGATAACCCCAATTTTACTGTTAATATTATTTTGTTTTCTCTTTTTCCTTGACTAGTAACTCAAGGATTATACATTTTATAGATCTTTTCAAAGGCCAACTTTTGGTTTTCTAAATTTTCTCATTATTTTGTCTCTTTTCTATTTCATTGATTTCTGACCTTGTCTTCTTTTTATTTTATTTATTATTTTAGTTTTTTTTTTCTATCTCCTTAAGATGAAAACTTAGGTATTGATTCTAGGCCTTTTTCTTTTTCAATTTTAATATAAACATTTAAAGCTGCACATTTTCCTATGAGTATTGTTATAGCTGCACCCCATAATTTTAATATATTTTATTTAATTACTATTTAATTAGAAATAGTTTCTAGTTTCCTTGTGCTTGCTTCTTTTACCCATGGTTTTTGTAAATGTGTTGATTGATTTCTCAATAATTGGGAGTAACTTAGGTATCTGTTACTGATTTCTAATTTAGTTTCAGTGTGGTCAGACAACATACTCTATATGATTTCAGGTCTTTCTGTGTTTCCCAAACTGGTCTCAAACTCCTGGGCTCTAGTGATTTTCCTGCCTCAGCCTCCTGAGCCGCTTGGATTACAGGTGTGTGCCACTCACCTAGCTTAATTTCAGTTTTTAAAAATTTATTGAGACATGTTTTATGGCCCAGCGTGTAGTTTACCCTTAATATACATACATATGGTCCTGAAAAAAATGTATATATTCTGCAGCTGTTAGGTGTAGTGGTTAATAGATTGTTCAGATTCCCCTTCTCATTACTGTTTTTGTTTACCTTTTTACATTTTGTTTACCTTTTCTATCAAATGATGAAAGATAGGTCTTAAAATCTTCAATTATAATTGTGGAATTGTTTACTTCCCCGTTTAATGCTGTCAATTTTGGCTTTCATGCATTTTGAAGTGTTGTTATCAGTCACATAACTGTTTACAATATTTGTCTTTCTAATGAATTAGAAACATTATTTTTTAATTTTTATTTATTTATTTATTAAGAAGAGTATCACTGCAGGAAACATTCTTTTTTTTATCTCTTGTAATACTCTTTGTCTTGAAGTCCAGTTTATGTGACATTCATATATAGCACTTCAGCTTTTTTATGTTCACTGTTCACATGTTATAGGAGGCAGCTGCTGCAATAGCTCCAGATATTTCCCACCCTCAGTATTCATGCCCTTTTGTAACTCCCTCCTCTAGGGTAAAGGCTGGACCTAGTGAGTTATACCTAATGAATTTAATAAAGAAAAGGTGATGGGATGTCACTTCTGATATTAGGTTACAAAAGGTTGTGTCTTGCATCTTTCTGGCACTCTTTTTCATAATTTGATGAAGCCAGCTGCCTTGTTGTGAACTGTCTAATAAAGAGGCTCATGAGAAAAGAAGTGAGAACAATGAGAAATTGAGGTCCTCAGTTTAATGGTCTTTGAGACACTGAATCCTACCCACAACTACTGAGTGAGCTTGGAACCAAACACTGCCCAACTGGATCTTGAGGTAGCTGTTTTTTTATACTTTTTCCAAAATGTATAGTTTTTATTTGTGAGAGAATTGGTCATTTAGCAGTTTATTCAGGCATAGCAGAAGGAGAAATCCTATTTTTGTAATTTTTTAAAAGTTTGAATCATGATCCATATAAAATTCATACATTATAATTGGTTATATGTCTCAAGTCTAATATATTATCCTTTTATTGCTCATTTTCCTCTTGCAATTTATTTGTTGGAAAAACCCAGGTTGTCTTATAGAGGTTCCTACAAATATAGATCTTGCTGATTGTGTCCCTGTGGTATAATTTATCATGTTTCTCTGTTTCCTGTATTTCCTACAAAATTATGATGTAGAGATTAATTAGATTCAAAATCAAAAGCAAGATTTTTTTTTCTTTTGCAAGATTACTTTATAGATGGGTGAGAACTTCTATTAAAAGTAAATTTCAGTTTCTTGTTCTGTAAATGAAAAGTTTTGGCTAGGTCATTGATTTCCAAATTCTGTGTTCTGGAACAGTTTACATTTTTGCAGGGTCTTTATGGAGGCAAATCAGGACCTTTCTTTCCCTACTTCAGTCTGGGTTGGCTTTTATCTGTTTCATGTATTGGAGTTCATTGTGATATTTCATTTGAAGAAATATTTTAAAAGCTTGAAAACAACAGACTAAATGTTTAATAATATATGTAGTGTGTGTGTGTGTGTGTGTGTGTGTGTGTATAGTTTTAGAGACAGGGTCTTTCTATATTGCCCAGATTGGTCTTGAATTCCTGGGCTCAAGTGATCCTCATGCCTCCTGAGTTGCTGGGATTACACAGGTGTGAGCCATTGTACCCAGCTCATAGGTAATATTTAAAAAGTTTTAAAATCTTTCATTCCTTCTTTTCTTTTTTTCCTCTTTCTTCATTTCTTCTTTCATTTATTCTTTCTTCCCATAAAATTTTCAGTAGTACTACTGCTATGTGGCAGGTACTGCCATTGTCACTGAAAAAACATTAGGGAACAAAGCACACAAAACTCCCTGACTTCATGGAGTTCACATTCTAGTGTGGAAAGACAGACTATAAGCAACATACAAATAAATACCTAATACTCTTAAAGGCACTAATGGCTATGCAATAAAATGAGCAGGGCAAAGAGGACCAGGAATACTTTAGGAGGGGCTGCAGTTTGGGGTGGGGTAACTGCCTAAGCTGATTGTACATTTGAGCAAAGACATGAAAGAGAAAAGGGAGCAAATCATGCATACCTGACAGAAGCTCATAAAAATGGAGAAAACAGCCTGAGTTAGAAGTATGCCTGGCATGCTGGAGGAGCAGCAAATGAGCCAGCATGGCTGGAAGTAAGTAAAGGTGTAAAGGAGAGAGGAGTAGGTGATGATGTCAGTATGGATTGTGTGGAGCCATAAAGAATAATGTGAGAGCACTGGCCTTGGTATGGAAGAAGTGGAAAGCCATTAAACGGTTTGGGGCAGAGCAACATGATCTGACTTATGTCAATAATACTCTGGTTGCTTTATTAAGAATTGACTGGGAAGGTCAGGTGCGGTGGCTCACACCTGTAATTCCAGCACTTTGGGATGCCAAGGTGGGAGGATTGCTTGAGGCCAGGAGTTCAAGATCAGAATGGGCAACATAGTGAGACCCTGTCTCTACAAAAAAATTAAAAAAAAAGAAATTAGCTAGGAGGATTGCTTGAACCCCAGAGTTTTGAGGCTGCAATGAGCTATGAGCTATGATCATACCACTGTACTCCAGCCTGGGCAACAGAGTGAGACCCTATCTCAAAAAAAAAAAAAAAAGAAAGAAAGTATAGACTTGGAAGGTTTAAAGGTAAATTTGGATAGATGAGTTAGGAGATTATTGCAATAATTCAGGTGAGAGATGACAGTTAATTACAATTGGGTAGTGGAGGGGATAAGAACTGGTCTGATTCTAGATATATTTTGAAAGTAGAGCCAAGAAGTGCTGGATTTGTAAAAGCAACACATCTTGTGCATTCTTGGTTGCAAGCAATACAAACCAATTCTAACTACCTTGAAGGAAAAAAAAGAATTAATTTATTTTGCAAATTAACAAAGGCAATGGGAGGATAAGCCTTGGGGAATGAGTAGGATCTAGAGAGCTCCAACGATCTAGGCAGTAGAAATACCAGCAGAGATTATTGCTCTGCACAGTGTTGTTGCTATTGCAATGCATATGACATTTAACTCTTTCCATATCTTTAGCATATACTAAAAATTCAGTCTTATGGGAGAGCATTTAATTGGCTGAGCTTCAGTCCTGGGGGTAGGAAGTGGCTCTATTCAGATCTGTGGTAAGAGACTGGAATTACCTCTCACTAAAACCATATTCAGGGCTGGGTGAGGTGGCTCAT
>VBSM01000272.1:28214356-28248925 GCA_008086735.1 Cheirogaleus medius
AAAAAGACTATTATTGGGAAAGAAGGGTTAAATTTTTAACAGCCAGGAAAACAATTGTCCATTAAAAATGCTCATGATAGAAAATTGGAAATGTGTTTTTAAAAAAAGAGAAGGAGAAGTAATTTCCTCAAATGCTACTGTCCAGCTATAGGCACTAAGGATATTTTTTATGTCATGTATTACTTTACAGTTACATTTTTTCTATGCATAGGATTTCTACATAGTTGTATTATACAATTGTGTAGCATTTGCAGTGCTATATCTCACCTTTTAAGATCATTCCCAATATATTTCTATTATTTATTACATGTAATTTTTCTTTCATTATTAAACATACAGTTAACCTGCTTATGTCAAATTGACATACATTAGAGGTCAAATATCCACTATTTTTTGGTGACCTGGGTTCCATTTTTACTTCAATTGCATTAATTCCATTTTTCCATTCATTTGAAATGCAACAATTTTATTGCTAAGTACAATCAAGGTATTCAAATTGTCATAGTAAATACTATTCTACAAAGATGGAGCTATTGTCAAAATTAAACTGGCAGACACTTTGGGATACCTCAGATTTTTGCAAGTCAGTTGATGGTGTGGAAAAGGCAATATGTAGGTGTCAATGTATAATGTTTGAAAGCACAGGTTTTAAGAAAACTGAATTTTTGCTATGGATAATTGCCTGTGTTCATAAACACTGGCAAGTCTTAACTGAATGATTGTTTAGTAGTATTAGCATTAGCTCTCTTCCACTCATAACTGGGCTGGCTATAGTATGGAAATCATTCAATTTTTGGGTAATTTACTCTAATGTCAATTAAAGAGGTAAATTATTATTATTATTATTATTTTTGAGACAGGGTCTTGCTCTGTCACCAAGACTGGAGTGTAATGGTGTGATTACAGCTCACTACAACCTCCAACTCTCAAGCTCAAGTGATCCTCCTAGCTCAGTCTCCCTGGTAGCTAGGACTACAGGTATGTGCCACCACACCCAGCTAATTTCTTTTTTGTAGAGACAGGGGTCTCACTATGTTGCCCAGGCAGGTCTCAAACTCTTGACCTCAAGCCTCGGCCTCCCAAAGTGCTGGGATTATAGGCGTGAACCACTGTGCCCGGCCTAAATTATTTCATCTTTGATGTAAATTTATTAATTTTGGAAATGTGTCACTTAATCCATTATACTTAGTAAGAAACAAATGGGAAAAACTGTCATAAATAGTGGATTAGGTAAAAGTAAAAATAGAAACTTTCTTTAGTATATTTAGAAAAAGCACCACTGATATTATAATAAAAATAAGTTCATTCATTCATTAATTCATTCCCCTATTATTTCAACAAATATATACATAGCTTTTATATGTCAGGCACTGTGGACAGAATTGTGAACAAAAAGACATTGTTCCTACTTTCAAGTAGCTTAAACAGTGGAAGAAACAAACATGATCCAATAATTACATCAAGTACCACAAAAGAGATACTCATGGTGCCAGGGGCTATGTAATGTGGGTTCTGACAGTGTGGGTAGTTAGAAAAGACTTTGCAAGGAGTTGTAAGTGAACACACACTAAAGGATGAGTAGCAGTTGCCTACTCTAGGTTAAAGGAATGAGGACTAGAGGGACAGGGAGAGAGAAGAGCAGGTGCAAAAACCCCTGAGAAGGAGACCGCAAGAGTAAGAAAGTAAACATGGTGTAAAATGAAGCTGGAGAACTAGGTAAAGGCCAGACCACGCAGGCCTAGCAGGAGTGATGTGTTTTAAGGAGGTGATGACATAATTGGTTTAGGTTTGCATAATGTCATTATAAATGCAGGCTGGAGAATGGATTAGATGAAGGCAATACGGATTCCTGACGATCAATTACAATGCTATTTTTGGAAAAAATATTGAGAATATACTGTGTGCCAGGAATGTACTGTGTTGCTAGATGCTAGAGATAGACTCATGCACAAGATCGATAAGGCTCTTACAGAACTGAAAGTATCTTGATTCTTTCAAAGGCAAAACATATATGCATTATGAATAAAGATATTGGTACTTTTATATGTATAAGATAAAATGTAAATATCAATAATAAGAAGAATATATTAATGGAAATAAAACTTTTGATCCTGGTTTTGTTGCTAATCAGTTACCTGACCTTGGTAAAGGAATGTAACCTCTATGTTACTGCCCTTGGTAAAATTCATCTGTGAAAAAAGAATGAGACTAAGGAGCTGAGATTTTTTTTTACACATCTGAAATTTTACTAATCAAATTACATAATTTGAAATTTACATAATTTGAAATAATGGCCTCATCATATTTAGAAACCTCTTGCTCCATCAAGGAAAGCTAATTCTATTTTTCTAAGCAAAACTTCAAGTGCCTTGCAAATCTGTGTCAAGTGATTTATAGCCTAATGGTTCATATGAATAAAGCAACGATTCCTATACTAATTACTGACTATTGAAGTGTGCAAAATAGCTTCTTCTGGCTCACAGTGATTATAATTTCTAAAGCTTGTTTAACAGGCACAAATGACAGGTTAGATGATGCTATATTATAACCAACTTGGAAATATGACATTTTAATTGGAAACTGTTAATAATTCCAAAAAGGACAGAATTTGATGGTTATTCATTAAAACTTTTCAAATAAAAATCTTAAATGGTAAGTTCTTGCAGGGACTAAATCTTTGTACCTAATGCTGCATTATATACAATATATATTATATATAATATTATATATATGTACTTTATAAATGCTTTGGGGATAAAGATGGAAATATAGAAAAACAATTACATGAAATCTATGTGACATTATAATATTAATATTTAGGTATAGTAAAACATTTAATCCTATGATGAAAGATTTAATCTTACTATAAAACAATGTTACTATTAGATGATGATGTAACATATCACATTTTGAAATAAAATCCAGAAATTATAACATATTTTTTCATAACTTTAGGTAATAAAAACAAAGCCCACCACAATAAGGGTTGCCCAGATTGTCTTGGTAAGAAAGTTAATAATTTTTCAAATATACCAGTTCTCATTAGTAGATTATTAATAGAACTAACTACAAAGGTGTGAGAAATCTTGTTCACTCTGATTTGAAGAGTGATTGCATTGGCAGTGTGCATGTTTGTGAATGAGGGAGGGTGTGAGGTGGGGAAAGATATTCCATACCAAAAACTAACTTTCCTAAATTTCCCATTCTCTACTGACCTGAAGGAGTATAGATTTAAAGAGAGAGAGAGAGATCAAGATGGAGAGGAGAGGGAAGAAAAGGAAGGGAATATAAATAAGAGGAAGAAACAAACTGAAGAGGAACAAAGGTGAGATGGGAGTCAGGAAGCATGGTCCAGAGTGTCATCCAATTTAGAGAAGGAGATGGAAGCTGATCCTCCAAAGAAAGGACCTCAGTAGTTCTATCCTCCACATCACAAATTATTTTATTGCTTTATACTCTTTACTATACTAAGTACTTATACTATACTATACTAAGTAAATTTAATTCAATTCCTTCACTATTTTGTGTGTAAAACATGTTCATTAAGCATCTTAGGTATTGTGGGAGACACATAAGAATTTTTGAATGGTTCATTCTTTCAAGAAACTTGTCATTGTGATAAACTATGTATATCTCCTACAAACTTTAAACAGCTTTTGTCCTCTTGACATATGAATTCAATAATGATAATATTTCCACTGAAGGGACCTAGAGGAAGAGGCTAACATTTAAATCAGGAATCTTGGGCTAGGACTTGCATTGGAAAGGTACAGAAGTCTGGCCAAAAGCAGCAGCAAGGGGGCCACATCTTCCAGACAAGAGGAGATAGCTTAGGCACAGCAAGGTTTCCCTTCAAGGAGAACAGGGAGTATAGAAGCAGGAACAGTGCTTCTTCTGGTGAGAAAATAATGAAATGAAGGTCTTGCCTGCATCAACCTTGGTGTGGTGGGGGTTTGTGGCTGGGGTCAGGTGGGGCAAAGGGAAAATCAGCATAGGTGCCCTTGCTCCTGAGCTCCGAGGTGAGAAGGCAGTATAGAGAACTACCAGTTCCATCAGGCAATCACAGGGCCTCAGCTGAGATATCAGTAGTAGTAATAGTAGCAGTAACTGCAGTAGTAGTGAAAGTAGTAGTAATACTAACAGTTAACATCTATTGAATATTTACTATGTGCCAAAATATGTTTTAATTACATATATTTTTATTTTATTTTATTTAGAGACAAGTTCTCACTCTGTCACTCAGGCTGAAGTGGACTGTGACCTCAAATTCCTAGGCTCAAGCTATCTTCCTGCCTCAGCCTCCCAAGAAGCTGGGACTACAGCTGCATGCCACAACACCCAGCTAATGTTTTTTTGTAGAGATGGTGTCTTGCTATGTTGCTCAGGCTGGTCTCAAACTCCTGGCCTCAAGCACTCCTCCCACCTAGGTCTCCCAAAGTGCTGGGCTTACAGGCATGAGCCACTGTGCCCAGCTTAACTACATATATTAACTCCTTTAATCCTTTGAGATAAGTACTATCACAGCCTTTTATAGAAGAAAAAACTGAGGCACAGAGAGGTTAAATAACTTGCTTAAGGTCATATGGCTAGGAAATGGAAAAGCCAGGTCTGCAACCTAGGGAATCTGGCTCCATATTCCAAAGCTATAGAGCCTCTCAAGCAGACAGGGGTAGGCCTATCTCAAGAAGTGTTCTGGGACCCCCAAGGTGTGAAACCTCTGCAAAGCAATGGTGGTCCAAGGAGGAAGAGGCCCACTTGGAAATGACAACATGTATCTGGTCACTGCAAAAGGAGGTGGCTGGATTGATGGCTAAGGAAAGAGCCCGGGGAGAGGGATAAGTAGTGGGGAGCTATTCAGGCTGAGAGACTAGATAGACTATAGCTCTGCCCCTCACCTCCACCCCCATTCCCCACACAGCTGGTGGTGTTGTCATACATATAATTTGTAAGCATGCGCTGTGTAACTTTTTCAATTCAAGTCTCTGAACAAGTAATACAACAACAGTAACAAGTAGAGAAGGAGTATTCATGGCTACTAATTTACCACTTGAAAAAAATGATGTAGAAACCCCAGCCTCTGATACTGGAAATTAGATATAAATATAAATCAAAATACTGAAAAATCTGCTTATCTTCCTTCCTTCCCTCTTTTCCATAATATTTATTGAATGCGCAAGTGCTAAATGCTAGGGTACAAAGATGAAGAGGATATGGTTCTGCTCCCTATCTTTGAGTATCTCATATTTTAGTAGAGGAGACAGCCATGTTAACCAATATTTACAATACCAGGTGACAGGAGGCATACTGACATATAAACAGTGTTGTGCTGATACACGATAGAAGCAGTTAACTCTCCATAGGACAGTCAAAGAAGGCTTCTTTGAGGTGATATTTGAGTGGGGTCTTGAAAGAATGGAAATTTTCATGAAGAAAAAGGGAGGCAGAGCAGGCGGAAAAGAATATGCAAATGTGAAGGTTTATGAAAGGGCTTGGCATGTTGGTGGGCTGATGAAAATTTCAGTATGGCTGAACACAAGGTTATACATGGTGGAGGAGGGTGTGGTAGGAAATAAGGCTAGAGTCATATTGGGAAGGATTTTCTACACCATACTAAGGAATTTGGTTTTTTTTCTTTTTTCTTTTTCTTTTTTTTACCATAAATTCAACCAAGTAGTATTTATTAGGGAATTTTGACTTTGTTCTGTGAACAGTGAAGAAGACATACATTTTTGGTTTCATTTTGTTTTTAAGCAGGGATAGACACAGTCACATTTGTTATTCTAAAAAAAGATGATTTTGTAAATGATGACTGGGAGTAGAGAGAGATTAGTTCCCGAAAGACCAACTAGAAGGCTGTTGTTGTCATAGTGAGGATGAGAAATAATGAAGGCCTAAACTTGGGCAGGGACTAAAAGAGGAAGATTCAGATTTTAGAAATATTTTTCAGGTATAATTGGGAGAATGATGTTGGAGGGTGGTGACACAGGGAGACAGAGAGGATGAAGGGAACAGGAAGATGACTGAAGGTCCAACTTGGGAGTCTGAGTGAACAGCGATTCTGTCACTCAAGAGAGACATACAGGAGATAGGAGAGAAAGGGATGGAGAGCTGGGGGAGATAAGGAATTCACCTCAGCACATGTAGAGTTTGATATGATTGTGGGTCACAGGAGTAGAGATATTCGGTTTGAGATATGAGGTTTGAGATCCAAAGAATTCAAAGAACTGTGAATATAGTCGGCTGGTTCCTCAGTAAGGATACTGAAGTAACCTGGCGTGAAAGCAGGCAGTGGGGAAGGAAGGAAGACAGGGAACTACAGTCTTCTGAATTAGGAAATGGTTCTTTTTTTTTTTTTTTTTTAATGCTACTTCTATTTTTCTAGTCATTCAGATGAGTGTAATAATTTTATATTTTTACATATTTTTGATTGTTCTCTCATCCTCTATATTTAATCAGTTATACCAAGTCCTACTAATTTTTCCTACTCTATATCTCTCCAACCCACCTTTTCTATCTTAGTTCAAACTATCATTTCATATCTGTTCCATCTCAACATTATTCTCACTGGTCTTTCTTGTCTTTCAGAGCTCCATTTCAAGTGAAGTTCTATTGCCAAATTGCTACTGTTAAAAAAACACACAGACTATATAACTTCCTTGCTTCAAGATTTTTAATTGATCGTTAGTATTTTTAGCATAAAGTTTATCACAACACTGGAGCTCCTCCTGAGCTCCTTCTAATCTAGCTTCGTTTAGTTATCTTCCAGACACACTAAACCATTTAATTGTTTCCTATATATATCTTGAACGTTTTTTTAAAAAATTTTTTGAGACAGTGTCTCGCTCTGTTGCCTGGGCTAGAGTGCCGTGGTATCAGCATAGCTCACGGCAACCTCAAACTCCCAGGCTCAAGTCGTCCTTCTGCCTTAGCCTCCTGAATAACTGGGACTACAGGCGTGCACTACCATGCTTGGATAATTTTTTCTGGTTTTAGTTATCTGGCTAATTTCTTTCTATTTTCAGTAGAGACCACGTCTTGCTCTTGCTCAGGCTGGTCTTGAACTTCTGACCTCAAGCAATCCTCCCCCCTTGGCCTCCCAGAGTGCTAGGATTACAAGCATGAGCAACCACTCCTGGCCCATCCTGAACTTTTATGACAGCCTAACTGCAAGTAAACAAGCTAGTACTAGAAATTTAAACTTCAGGGATAATATGTCATTCAATTCAATTGCCTATGCCCTATAAATACAGTATTAAAAAATTGTTATGATGCTGATCCTAAAACACTATAGCACTTGAAACAGCTCCTGAATCAGAAAGACAGTTATTTTCATTATTCTTTTGCATATATTCAAATTCTGTGAAAACCTATATGTAGAATAAAGTTTCACTTCCATTAGAAGATAAGTGCTATGAGGATAAGGTCCATGTTTGTCTTGCACAGCTGTATTCCTGGTGCTAGCATAGTGCCTAACTGGGTGCTTAATTGTTACTGAATGAATAACTTATGACTAAGTTAACCAGAACATCCAACCTCCCAAACATTGTTGATATACTTAGATCTAGCTTATACATTCTAGGAACATTTATTTGGTACCTACATGTGAAGATCCCTGTTTCTTAAAGAGCAATGTGTAACATTTGCCTTTGCAGTCCTGGCTTTTTAAAATTGCAAAGACCTAAGGATTAGAGATCATGTTTTACTTTACCAGACACCTGCACTTTGCTAGGTTCAATTAAGTAGCATATAATCACCTTATGCACACGATTGTCTGAAATACTCTGTCCACATTTCTTTCATTGAGTCTGCAGACAGATCTAGACTGGACTATACTTACACTCATCTATTATTTCTGGGTTCTAATGCAGACTATAATATTTACTAGGTGACTTTGGGTAAGTTACTTAAACCGAAACCAACAGTTTCCTTATTTGTAAAGTGGAGGTAATGATGCCTCCTCATGGGCTGTTTTAAGGCTTAAATATGGTAAAGTGCATAGTAAACTATCAGTATGTGTTCATTTTCTTTCTTTTTTCCCTTGCATTGTAATTATTTGCCCACCTGCTAATTTCCTTACCAGATTGTGTGGTCCAGAGAAGCAGACATCTATGTTTTATTCATCTTTGTACCCTCAGCATGCACAATGGCTGTTTTACAATTAATAAATGTTTGCTGAATAAATGAAGACCAAAGAGGGTCAAAAAGGTTGTATTGCCCGTTTATTTGCTAGTCAAACTGCCCCATATCACTTAAAAGAAATCAGGTATAGCTTTTGTTAGGCTAGCTGAAAATTCATGTAGTGATACCATATATAGTCAATCATTAGACTTGGGTGGGAAGCTTGTTGAATCAGGAGCAGCGCACAGAGGAAGTGAGGCTGCTTTCCACAGTACTTTAATATATTTTCAGTAATGAGATTTTTGGAATGCTAGGCACACCCATGTTTGGATATGCAAGCACATTTCAAATGGAAATTTCAATTACTGTTTTTCTTTTCTTCTGCCTTAGTGGTTATCACAGCATCATAATGAAGGGCTGAATGTAAATATTGACAAGGAGGGAAACCAATAATCACCAGACTGCTTCACTCACTTTGAGGACTGCATTACAAACTTTTCAGGCATTTTAAGGTTGTCTGATAAAATCAGGAAAAATTGTAAATCCCCATGACCTGCTTGGTATGTTCTTAAATGTTCCATTGCAAAGTACATGTTTTCGTCTTCTTATTGGCATTTAGGGTTCTGGCAATGGATTTCCCTTGTTTCTTTAATTTAAATCAGCCATCAGGTGGTAACTATGCAAAACCCATCTGGTGGAGACGTATTTTTCTTAAGAGATTGTGTTACATAGTATAATATTTAGAAAATGAAGAAAATAAATTTTTTTCATAATAGAAATATTAATCACAGGAAAAAGTTGATAAATTCTTGGCTAGACTTTAGAGGAAAGCAAAAGTTCTCATAGTAGGGGGATGAGCGGCCAGGAGGCAATTTACTCTGGCTCCAAAAGATTCTACAATCTTGAGGCATATTTTTAATTTATCCAAATGCAAGATTATATTTAAAAAATCTGAGAAACACTAAGAATTTATTCTAATTACTCGTGATAATCCCTAGACCAGAGCACAATGCTTTACATACAGCAGGATCTATTTTTATTACTTTTAAAAATTTTCCCCACTTTTGCAGGATTATACACCAGGATTAAATAAGCAGTTGCGGATTTGAAGTCCACCCGGGAAGCCCCATTACTAGGCCGGCTCCTTAGCCTTGCCATACGTCAATACTACCACCAAAGTCAAAATCCCTTAACTCAACTTTACACACATTCCTAAAGCAGAAAGTATTCCGGCAGTAAATCTTACAGCTCACAGCGACTAGTAGGAAAAAAATCATCTGCAGAGGCACAGATTTTAGTTTAAAGGATTTGGTAGCGCTTTAAAAAAAAAAAAAAGTTAGGGTTGGGTGGAAAGAATCCACAAACTTTCCTCAGGAAATTGGATGTTTGCTGAGTAAACAAGCGGTAGTCACAGAAACACCTGCAGCTTCCTGAGACGCTCAGGAACCACCACCGCCACCTCCTGGCCACATCCGGGCATTTATCTACAAACTCCTGACGTCCCGACGTCCGAGCCGTTTGGCTTATTTGAAACACATGCACAACCAATCAATCGGCGCCTGTGGGCAGGCGGGCGGAGAGCAGCGACCAATCACCGTCCCTCTGGAGACTCCAGCCTATGGGAAGGAGGTTGACATCACGCGCCAATCGGCATGGCCCTTAGAGAGAGCGGCTCACTTTTTGAATTGCCTGTGGCGGCCACCGGCGAGGAATGGCGGTACCTGTGAGAGGACTCGGACTTTGAAGAGCTGGAACTCCCAGGGCTCTTTTTGAGAGTGGTGAGGACTCTGTGTGGGAGTGAGGGAGGTGGAAGTGGTCGAGCATCCCCAGAAGCATGGGCTCCTTTGCCTGCGGTCTACATCCCCGCCCCGGTGACCGCGAATTCCGGAGCAGCCCAGCTCAGGCCTCTGGGAACTCCGCCACCCCACCCCAACGGCCGGGCCGTGACGCGGAGTGGGAGCCCTTAGTCCCCAATATTACTGAGCATCTTCACCCCGAAACCGGTTGGATCTTTTTAAGGAATAGTGTGTTTGAAGGGAGGGAGTTGGGAAAGGGATTTTGGCAAGCTGCGCACAGCTCTTCGGCGCTGGAGGCCAGCATTTGCAGCCTTTAGTGACTTATCTCAGTACATAGTGGTTTCACTGTAAGATTCATCTTGGCCTCTCTCCAGAAAGTTTAGTTTTTAATTTTTGCATGTAACAGCCAGACCATTACCCCCCGCCCCGCTTCCAGGAACAGATATGTAGTGGTTAAAAGCACAGCCTCTGGAATCAGCCAGGCTTTGAATCCCTGTTTTACCACTTACTAACAGTTTGACTTATGAGAAGTTACTTAACCTCTCTATTCCCAGGTTTCTTTATCTATAAAATGAAGATAATAGTACCTGCCTTTTAGGGTTGCTGCAAAGATTAAATAAGTACAAGTAAAAAGAGTTTAGGACAATGTCTGCTACATATTAAGGGTTAAATAAATATTAGTTGTTGATCATGTTATGTTAACACCACCAATATACTCAGGATTACATTTTGGTCCTCACTCTGGAAGGTGATTGCCTAAAAAATACTTAAGTAAAGGGAAACCTAAAGTGAATATTTGTTTAAATGACAAAGTTTATTTTTGGGAATTAAAGGGGGACATGTGTTAATAGTGTATTTAGTCAGAAAGTCCTTGAATCTGTTCTTGGGTGAGAAGTAAGCTGTATAGGTTTATGAACATTGATTGTATTATAGTTTATTTTAGTTTGTTTTATTTTTTTGAGACGGTCTCCATCTGTCACCAGGGCTAGAGTGCAGTGGTGTCGTCATAGCTCACTGCAACTTCAAACTCCTGAGCTTAAGTGATCCTCCTCCCTCACCCTCCCTAGTAGCTGGGACTACAGGCTACCATGTTCAGCTAATTGTTCTATTTTTTTGTAGAGACCGGGGGGTCTCAGCTCTTGCTCAGGCTGGTCTTGAACTCATACCTCAAGTAATCCTCCCACATTGGCCTCCCACAGTGCTAGGTTTATAGGTGTGAGCCACCACTTCCAGCCTATAGTTTATTTTGAAAGCTTCTGGAATATAGGAATGTGAAAAAAATTGATCAGTGTATTTGCTTTTGTAATCGGACTATTGGATGTTAACTATGTCATCAATTTACCATTCATCTCTTTTTCTCTATAAATTTTGAGGCTGTTTTGGCAATAAAGTGATCATATGTCATCAGGAACAATTTTAATTATTGTTATTATTATTTTTAGAGACAGGGTCTTACTTTGTCACCAGGCTGGATTACAGTGGCATGATCATAGCTCACTGCAGCCTCGAACTCCTGGGCTCAAGCAGTCCTCCTTCTTCAGCCTCCTGAGTAGTTGGGATGCATGCCACCATGCCTAGCTACTTTTCAAAGTTTCTTTTAGGGACAGGGTCTCACTCTGTTGCCCAGGCTGGTCTTGAACTCCTGGCCTCAAGTGACCTTTCTGCCGTGGCCTCCCAAAGTGTTTGGAGTATAGACATGAGCCACCATATCTGGCCAACAATTTTAATTATTATTATTATTTTTTGGAGACAAAGTGTGACTCTGTCTCCTAGGCTAGAGTGCACTAGTGTCATCATAACTCACTGCAACCTCAAACTTCTGGGCTCAAGCAGTCCTCCTGCTTCAGCCACCAGAGTATCTGGGACTACAGGTGCATGCAACCACACCTGGCTAGTTTTTCTAGTTTTTCTGTAGAGACAGGGTCCAGTTCTTGCTCAGGCGTGCCCGGCCAATTTTAATTATTAATTACCTGTTTTGGTGGTTTTTAAAGAGGGAGGCATAGGAGAAAAATGTAAACATTTTCAAATGGTTTTTTTGATTTATTAAAATCTCCCCTCCTTTTCTAATCCTAAAGCAGGTTAGCTTATTTCTAAAATATTATTTTAATGTTCTTTTTAGGGAACTTTGAATGAAAGTCTTTTTAAGCCTTTTTCTTATTCATGGAAAATGAGTGAGTGTGGAAGATACAAACAACAAAAAAATAATAAAGGCTGGATAGAATTTGTTAGTCTAAATTAAGACTCTTACAACTATTGGAGATTCTTTGGAGAGCCTTAGAATAATGATTGACATGGATGTATGGTAAGACAATAAAAAATATTCACATTGTGAATATTATATGAGAATTAATAGTCAATCATTTTAAGACATCATCTATTCAGTTTTCATCACAACTGCATTTGAGTTGTACTACTATGTCTTTTTCACCTATGTAGAAACTGAGGCTTAACCTACTAAGTGCAGAGCTGAGACAGGAAATTGAGTTGCCTGACTTTGAAGTGTGTGACCTAACAATTGTGCTTCAGTCTGTTAGTGTGCAGTTTTCACACTACCTAATATCACTATTCAGAAATGATACTGATGATACCTTATTATTTCTCCATGGCATATAATTTAAACTATTACTTTGCTGAGAATCTGGAGGAAGGCATTTGTATATTTTATTAAACTGAAGAAGTAGATCAGACATGTACCTCTAGATAAAGGTGGGGCCTCCTGTATATTTGCCTGATATTTTAGAAATTAACTTCAAGCTAATCAATTTATATAAAAACTTATATAAAAATTTGAACTGATGAAAGCCTATTAAGCTTTTTATTTATTCCCTGCTTGCCTAACTTTTAAACTCTTAAGTCCTGGAAAATTTAAAGGATTTTCTTTCATAGTCCAGAGTTATATTGGCACTAACGTGTGCATAACGGTCTTGTTAAATCTTTTAGAGGAGAGATGTTTTTAAAGTAATATGAAAATACTGAAAGAACCAGTCCAGTATACATGGATGTATGTTCCATGGATGTATGTATATACATGGATGTTCCGAGACATCCACAGAGTAGGAGTCGAGAGTGGTGAATTGAGGGCTTGGAAGCTATGCTAGTGAAGAGTTGAGCATTATTTATGCATATAGGTGTGAAGTAAATTGTGATTTGTGTTTGAAAAATGCTGAGACATTCATTGTTGCTGTTGCATAGATTGTATGGGGACTGTGGGAGTTACTTACAGGTGATGCAGCTGAAAAGGTAGACTGGGACAAAATTGTAAACTTAAACTTGATGGGAAATATGGACTTGGTTCTAAGGAGGGGTACTCATGGAAGGTGTTAAGCAGGGAAATGATATGGTAACATTTGTGTTTAGGAGCATAACTCTGAAAACCATGTGGAGAGTGGTTTCTGAAGAAACTGATGATAAAGTTGTTTGGAGCTATTGTATTAGACCAAGTACCATTGTGGCATTGGGCATAGAGAAGAGGGGCCAGGTCCCAGAGATACTTAATGGGATTGATAGGAGTTTTGAGGAAGGGAATATGGTACAGGAAAGAGTAAGTATGAATCTAAGTTTTTGACTGGCATTATTGGGGTTGGGGTATTACGATGATACTATAAATGAATATAGGAAGAGAAATAGGATGGTTGAGGGCAAAGGTGTGGTGGGAGGGTGGAAAGTAGGTTATTTATTTGTCAGGTAATGTTCTGTGTGCTTTTGCATTATATTATTTTTACTATGTTCTTGTGGGTCAGGTATTAATGTTTATTTTTACAGAAAAGGAAACTGAGGCTCAGAGAAGTTGAGTGACTTTCTTTGGTTCAGTATTAAGAAAAATGGGTAATAATTTTATAAATTCTAGGTATAAAAGTAGAGCTTCTAATGCTTATTTTTGCCCAATGATCATGTTTGTTTAATGCATTTTTCAAATTTTATTTTTTTAGTCAACAGAGTTGAAACAATGGCTGAAAATAGTTTATCATCATGCACTGGGAGGACTAGCTTGGCAGAGTCATCCATTTTTGATTTTAAAGGTACTGAAACTTCCAAGGAAAACTTATTTATTGGATCTGCTTCATATGTTGAAGGTAAATGTACTATCTGCTTTTAAACACTGAATTGCTATTTTAATCCTAAACTTAACTGACTAGTGATTTTCTTATGATTTAACTGTAATATCAACTGTTATGCTAGAGTAAAGGCATTGAATAAATATTTTGTTGGCACAGTCCCTTTACCCTATGTAGATTTTCTGATTATCATTTGGATTAGTGCTTTCCAACTTTGAAAAGGTGGAGGCCTCTTAATGTTGGTTATTGCTTTTTCTGTATGTAGGGTGATCTAGCTGCAACATTCTTCGCTAGAATTTATTCAGTTATGACTGGTTAAGTAAAGAGCCATTTCTTTCCTTACTGCTTTATAAATGAGTCCTTCCTAAAGTTGTATGCACTGTTGAAAAGGATGGCTATGCAAGATAGTGCTTTCTTTGGTAAGGAGGAATGCTGATGTTTGTATACCCTGCTACAATATGTTTTCTTTTTCTCTAAAGTGATATATGGCCAAATATTTTTTTAATAAGTTGGGAGTAAGTCATTTTAGTTTTAGGGAATTTAGTTTTAGATCCCCTCAAAGATAGAAGACATATCAGATAAAGCCAAAAAAGGGATTAGGAACTACTGATCATGATTTTAGTGCCTGACAAACATATTTAAACATTTTAAATTTCAACAGAAGAAATGCCTCAGATTGAAACGAGAGTGATATTGGTTCAAGAAGCTGGAAAACAAGAAGAACTTATAAAAGCCTTAAAGGTACAGAGTTTTAATTTTTCATTTTTTTAAAAGTGCAATTTTTCTTCCATCAGTGTATAAATAGTTTCATAGCTTTCTTAATCTCATACGTAAGTCTCTTTTCCACAGACTATTAAAATAATGGAAGTCCCTGTTATAAAGATAAAAGAAAGTTGTCCTGGGAAATCGGATGAAAAATTAATAAAAAGTATTGTTAATATGGTAGGTCACACATCTCATTGCATGTGGCATGCTGCATTTCCCTTGATTGTATTTTTCCACTTTTTGGTGATTGGAATTAGGCACAAGATGTATTTTGTGCACTCTGAAGCTTGGTGGATAGAGACTATTTTATACTTTTTAAATTTGGATATATCTGAAACTCAAAACTATAGCATCTATTCTAAATAACACCAGATTACTTTATTAAGTGATGTCAAGTTTACAAAGATCTGATAATTTTCTTTAAACTCTTTAGCTTCTTTTTCTTTTTTATTTAGTCTAAATTCTTGCTGTGTTTCTAAAATTATAAATCATAATAATTGCCACTCATCAGGGAATTTGCCTCAGCATATGAAAGACATCTAATTCTCTAATTCAGCTATTATAGTTTGCTAGGGCTGCCATAACAAAATACCATATACTGAGCAGCTTAAACAACAGAAATTTATTTTGTCATAGTTTTGAAGGCTAGAAGTATAAGATTAAGGTGTCAGCAGATTTAGTTTTTCTTGAGGCTTCTTTCCTTCACTTGCAGATGTCCTTCTTGCTGTGTCTTCACATGGCTTTTCTTCTGTGTGTGCTCCCATCTTTAGTGTTTTGCTTGTCCAGATTTCTTAGCTGGGCTCCTGTGAACCCAGCTACTTGGGAGCCTGAGGTTGGAGGATCACTTGAGCCTAGGAGTTTGAGGCTGCAATGAGCTATTATTGTGCCACCGCACTCCAGCCTAGATGACAGAGCGAGACCCCATCTCTAAAACAAAAAGGAAAAAACCTGTAAATTTTAATAAAAGGAAAAAAACCCATACATTTCTTATAAGGACACCAGATTGGATTAGGACCCACCTTATGACCTGATTTAACCTTAATTATCTCTTTAAAGCTCTTAACTCCAAATATAGTCACATTCTAAGGGCTTCATTCCTCATTTTAGATTAGGGCTTTAGCATGAATTTTAGGGGCACACAACTCAGCCCATCTTACCAGCCTTGCAGATAAAGCCCAAATAATTTATCAACCCACTCTGAGTTTTCTTTTAAATGGTTCTGTTCTTTTCATACAGGAGTTACATAGGTATTTAAGTATCTTCATTCTTTTTAATAGAGGGATGGGGAGCCTGTGGCCTTCTGATTTCAAGATTGTTCTTTTTTAAGCACCAAAGGAGGCAAGAAAGCTTCATCTTTCTCTGCTCCACCCCTTTTAATAAAAGGATTTGTTCTATAAAATTTGGATTCAATCAAAAGGCTGCACTTAAGGACCTACAAGGCCACCTGTGGCCTTAAAGGCTGCAGGTTCCCCACCCCAACAACTTGCCTTTTTATATCCTACATTAGCCATAGTGCAAATTGCGTACATATTTCATATCTTTCTCCTTTTTCTTACATATTTACTGAAATGATTATGTTAATCTTTCTTCTTTAAATATTAAGTGTATGGTATTTTTTTTCATATTTTTCTGAAGATAGTTGATTTGTGCAGGAAGCACTGTATGTATGGTATTGTTTCCTAGGTCAGAAAAAAAAGAAATAGTGGATGCCTTTCTAATGAATGCATCTTACTATCAAAATTCATGTACTTAAAAAACTTCATTCAAATTTTATGGAACTTAATGTGCTATACTAGATAATCTATAATGACTGCTAGGTAATAATTCAGAAGCTTATTCCTTCATAATATTGATCTTTAAAATTTAAGATCTTAATTTGGATGGAGAAATGTATATAGAAAATGCAAATAAGTTAAGAAGTATGGTTGTTCATTATTAAGTGTAATGATTATTGTTGTATGATTTAAAACTTAAGTTTTCTACAAATATAAAAATAGAAATGTCAAAAAATGTTCATTGGATTGATTTTTAGGCCTTATTTAGAGGCACGAATGAATTTATATGATATATCAGTAATTTTTATTTCTAATAACTATATGAAAAAATCAAGGAAATTAAAGTACACTTTGTAAAGATGGAATCAATGGAAGAATTTGAAGACTTGGATTCTCCAGAATTTGAAAATGTATTCATAGTCATGGACTTCCAGGATTCTGTCTTTAATGACTTATACAAGGCTGATTGTAGAATTATTGGACCACCAGTTGTATTACACTGTTCACAAAAAGGAGAGGTAAGAAATAATACACATATGTTACGACTTTTTAAGGTTACATTTTTATTAATTTTTAATTAGCAGAAAATTCGTAAGTAGAAAAATCCCATTAACTGTGGAAAGTATGAAATATTTAGAATAGGAATAATAGTGGCTACTCTAATGTAGTCCTTTAATATTCTTGCTATTATAAACTTGAGTAGTGAAAGCTAAGGACTGTGAAGGTTAAACAATGACAGTTGTATATACACAGACATATAATCTCAATAACGGAATGTCTTAGAAGAGATAATTTCCTTAAACTTGGGTTCATGAAGTGTATACACATACATAAACTTATTTTCTTCTACATAGAACAGATATCATGTTTCCATTTTTATCAGCTACTGCATGATTTAAAATTAGGAAAATTATTTTAGCTTTTTGTTTTTAAACAATGTTTCAATATAAGGGTTGTAGCAGTTAGTCCCTATTTGATTTTGTTGCTATGTTTTGCCATTCTTTTTTTTTTTTTTTTAAGGCAAGCAGGAAAATGAGGTTTATTGAGGAGAGACAGGATTATAGGACAAGAGCGAGATACAGGTTTACACAGTGTGATACATACCCTACATATGACGACCGGACCCATTGTCTCAGCAAAGGGAGAGCAAAAGGAAGGGCACAAAAAGGGCTGTTTGCCATTCTTAAGCTTGCCTATTCGCTTGAAATTGCTTAGGTTGTTGTGCTTCAATTGTTATAGATGATAGTAATAAGCTTATGAGCTTTAATTCTCTAATGTTTTGATTCAAAAGTGTTGCTCTCAAAAAGCAAATAAACTTCAGAGATCAAAATTGAAAAAGAATCTTCTTGCATAATGGTGGGAATCAAATATGTTCTTTTATTATTTTTAAACCATTCTGTCTTGTGTGTATATAAATATATTATTATGTGTGTGTGTGTATATATATATATATATATATAACCACTGGGTAAATTATTTACTGAATATCTCCATTTTTTAGTTTAAAAATTGGAATCATATTTGGTTTAAGGATATGTGTTATAGTTACCTAATGCTTATTATAGAATACCTTTAACCTGTTTTAATAACATTAATTGGAATCATTTACAATAGTGTATGGAATGTGAAATTTTTGCTTATAGACAATACTTCATGTGTCAGTATGTTTTCAAATAAAAAGTTTAGATATAAATATTTTCTTTGTTAAGATTGCTGATAGTAAAGTATATTTAGATTATGTTAAGTATGATTTGAAAATCATGGAAACTTTTTTATTGTGATGCTTGCAGTCCAGTTTTTTGCTATTTTTTGTTACATATTAAAAACACCGGTCAGGTGCAGTGGCTTATGCCTGTGATTCTAGCACTTTGGGAGGCTGAGGTGGGAGGATTGCTTGAGGCCAGGAGTTTAAGACCAGCCTGAGCAACATAGCAAGACCTCTGTCTCTACAAAAAAATTTTTAAAATTAAGTGGGCATGGTAGCATGTGCCTGTAGTCCTAGCTATTCGAAAGGCTAGCCAGTAGCATCACTTGAGCTCAGTAGTTCAAGGTGGCAGTGAACTATGATCATGCCAGTGCATTCCAACCTAGGCAACAGAGTGAGACCTTGTCTTTAAAAAAAAAAGAAAAAGGAAAAATGGCAATAAATCTGTGGATTGGGAAAGTTGATTGGCAAGAGGGGAAATATCTTTAGAGTGAGAAAGTTGTATTTTCTACTAAAAAGAAAGCTCACAGAGTTAAAATTCTTGTATCCTCAGCCTTTGCCATTTTCATGTCGCCCATTGTATTGTACAAGTATGATGAATCTAGTACTGTGCTTTACTGGATTCCGAAAGAAAGAAGAACTAGTAAGTATTATAAAACAAATTCCATTAAGAGCATGTTTTTTCAAGCAAAATAAGTTTAAATTGGCTTTTTATTTCTTTTTAGTATTATAGTTTTACTTTAAAGATATTAAAGGAGAAAAAACTATGGCTATAGCAAGGTTTAAATTTTGTGAAGAAATAAATTCTGAAAAGTCTTGTAATGAAACATGTTTTGTCTAGGATGACTGATAAGAATTAACACAAAAATTTCATAACTCTGTTCTGCTTAACTGTCTTGTTAAGTGTCATATCTGCTACATTGGTTATTTGAAGTTTTTGTTTATACACTGCATTTTTTTGTTATACAAGTCCAGCCTCAAAGTTATTCTTATTGCCGTAGCAAATTCATAGAAACTTCTTTTCTTTGGTTCACAGTATTTTGTGTGTTAGAGCTAATGGGCATTACTCTAATTTTGTGGCAAGAATCTTGGTGTGCTATGACCTGCTGTTAAAAAAAACAAAACACAATATATTTAGGCAGTGTGGTATTTTAAAAAGCAGCAATAAATTTAGGCAGTATGAAAGCCAGTTGTTTAATTAACTTAGTTTTGTGTGATCTTTAGTAAGGTCATCTATACATGTAATTTTGCCCATGCTAGCATACAAACAAATCTTTTTTCAATGCTTTTTTTTTGACATAAAATTTAATATCTTTATAAAAATCTTATATACACCTTATAAATAGAAAGTGTTTACTATTAATAAATGCTAAATGAATGATAAGCATAGTTTAAAATTTTATTCAAATTAGTCATGAAGTCAGTGTTGCTTAATTTTTCTTTTGAGGTCAGATTGGTGACATTGGTCCATCACATGGGCGGAGTAATTCGAAAAGACTTCAATTCAAAAGTTACACATTTGGTGGCAAATTGTACACAAGGAGAAAAATTTAGGGTATGTAAACTTGGGTATTTTTGTATATTTTAATATAGCATTATTTTTGGATGAGTTTAATAATAGCACTCTTCTTCTATTTCTCCCATAATTTATTGAGGATCAAAAATTCAATTTTTGCTTTGAATATATTTAGTAAAAATATTAACTCATAAGAGTGATTAAGTTTTAAGAAAGCAATGGATCTTGAGGTAGGTGTTGAAAGATGAGTTGGATTGTGGGAGTTGGTAGGTGGATAACATGGTATGAAGTTTGAGAGCAGATATTTCACTCTATTTAAGTGGTCTTTATTTTTCTTTAATTTTTATTTTTTTTCCCCAGGTACCCACTAGCAAAATCTAAGTGGTCATTATAAAAACAGCTCTGTTGTTATAAAATGGTCCTAAGATTTAACTTCTTAATTATAAAAGAATAGGAGAAAATACTTTTATTAGGATTGAAATCTTAGTTTAAGATTGTTAGTTAAATATTTAAGCAAGAGTTTGTCATTTAGTCTCACCCTTGCTTGGTGTATTTATGAAGCAAATGATAATTTTAGAGTACTCTTGAATTTTCCCTAAACTTTTCAACTCATAGGTGAGATTTTAGTGACTTCATCAGTTGTTTTCTTCTGTAGTGCCATCTTGGGGGTCAGTACTTCAAGGAAGCAAACGTGAAGAAAGGAGAAATAGAAATTTAATAAAGATGAACTTAACTCAGAGATATATTTATTTAAAATAAGGAAACAATTTGGACATCGTGGAATTTGTTTTAAAGTTATTTTGACCTAAGTTATATGATTGAAAGACAGTTTTTTCCCTTTTTCATTTATAGTTTGTTGCAAAGCAGATGAGTGACATCTGTGTAAAAAAAGTATGTAATTGTTTAGACCTTTCTTGAATGCAGTTATTTAAGGAGAAATTCAATGTAATTAATGTTTATATTTTTAGGTTGCGGTGAGCCTGGGTACTCCAATTATGAAGCCAGAATGGATTTATAAAGCTTGGGAAAGACGGAATGAACAGTAAGTGTTTAGAAATTCAGTATTTCATTATGTAAATTAAACATATTATGTTTTCAGGATAAATCCATGTGCTGAAAAAACTAAATTCATAGATAGTATAGAAAAAAATGAATTCAACCGGGTAGCTTAGGGAATAAAAACTAGGAAGAACAAAATTATCAAAAAATTATAAAAAATTAAAAGATATCTGTGGTATCTTTGGATTTTACCTTGTGAAGTAATGTTGATTATCAAAAACATTCTAAAATTATTAGGTAATAGCTCAATGAATCTGGGTATTTGGATTGTTAAATTTTTTTTATTTTATATTGTATTTTATATTTTATATTTTATATATATTAAATATTTTATATTTATTACATTTTAATTGGTGTTTGCAATTCATTAGTTTTGCTAAGCTTTCCAATTTCAATTTCTTGCTGTAGCACTTCATCATTACTTAAGATTTCCTGAAACTAGAGAACCCCTGGAATACAGTTCACATAAAATTTCAAATACAGAACAAGGATTGGAATCTCTTGTATAGGTTATCTGTGATCACGTTTTTTTCAGAAGTGACTTCCAGGTTGAGTGAGAATACATCAGTTTTGTTTTTTTTAACTGAAATTTTTCTGAATGTTTCTGGACCAGATGTAAAATATTTTCAATAAATGGATTATGCTAAGACCTTGAAAATTACTGCTGATTTGTAAATTGATATGCCTAACTTCTTAATTTAAGTTAAGCTGGTTCTAGAAGAGTATATTTTGGTTTCAGGGATTTCTGTGCAGCAGTTGATGACTTTAGAAATGAATTTAAAGTTCCTCCATTTCAAGATTGTGTTTTAAGTTTCCTGGGATTTTCAGATGAAGAGAAAACCAACATGGAAGAAATGACTAAAATGCAAGGTAAAATTTATCATATTTAAAAGTTATTTTATTCCCTATGCCTGCTTAATCACATCCTAGTGAATATGCCCCTTTAAAAATTGGGGTTTGGAAATAAGTAGTTTGGCTTATTTTTTCTTGTTTGCATTCCTCTTCAGGCGGTAACTATTTATCAGTTGGAGATGAAAGATGCACTCACCTTATAGTTGAAGAGAATATAGTAAAAGAACTTCCATTTGAACCTTCGAAGAAACTTTATGTTGTCAAGCAAGAGGCAAGTAATTCTTGAATGAGATTGGTTTTTTTAAACATTCACTTATGGCTTCTCTGAGGTAGATTTAAACTCTTTATTAAAATGTTTTTTCTCTTACCTAGTGGTTCTGGGGAAGCATTCAAATGGATGCCCGAGCCGGAGAAACTATGTATTTATATGAAAAGGTATGCTTTTTGGCCCTTAGTCATTTATTTTGTGAACTTGCTTGTATAGAAACAATACTTTTCTATCCAGAAATTTTAGAGAGCATAGTATAATTGGCATACATATCTTTTACATAATGTTTAGGAGTTTCAGAATAATTAGACAATTGGATGTCAAATAATAGTCTACGTAGATTTAAGTGGAACTATTAAATGTAATGTGTATTATTTTAGTCTAGTATATGTTGTTCTGTTCTAATTCTTGGTGATACCATTATGAACAATAATGTCTCTGTCTTCAGAAACTTAGAACCTTAGTGTAAAGATAGGTTTGCAAAGTTACAATGTAGAATGATGCGTGCTAAAATTGAATAGTGTATTCTAGGTAGCCTCACTCTTTCTTAGAGACTTAGGTAGTATTGGAAAAGGGAAATAACTGTTGAGTCAACTTACTAAACTAAGTAAGGACAATCAAGTTAGAACAGCAGATGGGAGAGGGTATGAAAGCTTGAGAATACATTAAAATATTAAGTAATTTAGCATGGTTTTAAAAATGAGTATGGGAAATAAGGACAACAAATAAAACTTAATAAATAGATAGAGTCAACAAGTTTTTTAATATGTTAATGAGTTTGGATATTATCCTAGAAGTACTGGGAACCATTGAAGAATATTAAGGGGGGAGCTGTCATTAAAAAGATGACTTTAATAGTAGAATGTAGGCAAGGAAAATCTAGCTGTTAGGATGGAACTTGGTGAAGAGTGATATCACTTACCAAAATGGCATAAAGGTATAGAAGCAGGCTTTAAAAGAAGATTTACTTCAGTTTGGGATTTAATAATTTCGAGTGGAATATTGAAGATGAGGATTTATTGTTTTTATAAAATCTAAATAGGTACCAACCATATTATACTCTCTTCAGACTCTTCTAAATGTAAAATTCTTAAGATAAAGTTTTAAAGGTATGCTTTAGGTTTAGCGAGAGAGCTCTTAAAATCAAGTGTTATTCAGCAGATATTGGAGAGCACTGTGTGTAGGCACTATGCTAAATCCTAGGGATACAGTGAACAATATGAGTGGTCCCTGCCCTCATGGAGTTTATGGCCTAATGAAGGAGTAGACAGTAAACATGCTTACAGATGAAAATGTAATATTGTGCTATGAAGAAAAAAATGAGGTGCTTGGGGTTAGACAATTACTGTGGTCTCTTGACTATTATGTTTTCTGAAGCTTCTGAATTGCCTGGCACTGTAGAGTTGTAAAATTATTGTGCAAAGTCCAGATTTTGTCAGACTTGTAAATATATTTTTCTCATGTTCCTGTCCCACTAAAGAACCATGGAATTAAAATTGAGCTTTTGTGCTTTTGATTACAGGCTAATACTCCTGAGCTCAAGAAATCAGTGTCACTGCTTTCTCTAAATACACCAAACAGCACTCGCAAAAGACGTCGTTTAAAAGAGACGCTTGCTCAGCTTTCAAGAGAGACAGACATGTCACCTTTTCCTCCCCGTAAGCGCCCGTCAGCTGAACATTCCCTTTCTATAGGGTCACTCCTAGATATCTCCAACACACCAGAGTCTAGCATTAACTATGGAGGTAATTCACATTTTAAAATACTGATCTTTAAAATTTAGTGGAATGGAATAACTGTTAGAATATAGATATATCTCTACTACAGTAAACATGAAAGGCTTTGCCTTTAATTATCTTTGTTCTAGCTGAGGAGAAAAGACACATGAGAAGTTAAGCATAATACTTCAATTTAATGATTGCTTACTACATGCTAAGTACCTTATACTGTGTATTTATAGTAGGTCTTATTATCCCTATTTTACAGATAACTAAACTGAGGTACAGAGAAGTTAAGTAACTTGTCCAGGGTCACACAGCTAGAGAGTGATAGAGCTGTTCAAAAAGCAAACTTTTTTTTTTGAGACAGGATCTCACTCTGTTGCCCTGGCTAGAGTGCAGTGGTGTTACTGTAGCTTACTGCAACCTCAAACTCCAGGGCTCAAGTGATCTTCCTGGGACTACAAGTGTGCACCACTGCACCTGGCTAATTTTTTTTAGTTTGTGTAGAGAGGTCTTGCTATGTTGCTTAGACTGGTTTTGAACTTGTGGCCTCAGCCTCCCAAAGTGCTAGTATTACAGATGTGAGCCACCACACCTGGCTCAAAAAGCAAATTTTTAACACTAGCTAAACAAAATCACAGATGTCACATGAATTATGGAGAATATAGGTAGAATGAAGTCAGAGAAGGGTGAGTTCACTTTGTGCTGAACTGATAGGTTTCTATAATTCCTTTCTGGATATTTCCCTCTTCTGTTTTGTTGTCTGCAAACAAATATATTTTCTAGATTTAAGAAACAAAAAATCAAAATTTCCCCTGATTCCACAACACTCTCCATTTACTGTCCCATTTTTCTGTTCCATTTCACATCAGTATACTTCAAAGAATTACCTTCATCCATTGTCTCATTTCCTTGAATCTCATTGTCCTTTCAACCCATTCCTACTGAGCTGCAGTCCATACTACGTAAAATTGCTCTTGCTGGGGAGGGACAATAACAGTCAATAACATTGAACACATAAATAGCTACATATTTTTATATGTAAAAAATAGATACATTTTTTTTTCTTGGCTTTGTGATATCACTCATTTCTCATTCTCCTTTGCCTAGCTTCTCTCTTCAACTCTAAATGTTGTATGTTCCTCCTGAGTCATTGTTTCTTCTCTGTTGTATTCTCCCTAAATGATCTGAGTTAATTCTGTAGTTTTAAAAAACATTATGTACTCATGACTCCCCAAATTTTTCTTCTTCCCTGTCCAACTGCCTACTCGATACCTCCTTGTCCGTGTCTAATAGATATTTTAAAATACGTAACCAAATTAGAATTCTTGATTCTACTACTACCAACTCTTCTGTTACTTTGATACCCGTTTTTTAAAATCATTCTTTTCCGTAAAAAGGATCTCTCTTAGACGATTGCAGTAGTCTTCTAAATATGGTCTCTCCGTTTTAATTTTTGCCTTTCTACATGCAGCACTTAGAGAAGTCTTTAAACATATATAAATTAGATTATACCACTCCTTTGCTTTGAAGTCAATCAGTGGCTTTGTATTATCATAACTTGTAAATCCCTATGTAATCCTGCCCTCATCTACCTAACCTCATGTGGTATTAAGTTCTCTAGTAATATCTGTATTCTCTAAGCTTCAGTCATGCTATCTTTGTTATTTTTCAAGTATTTCTAGTATATCCATACTTCAGGACCTTTGTACTTGCTCTGTCTGCTTCAAGGAAATCTTAATTGGGTTTTCTGTAAAGTTAAGTTCCTCTTCTACCACTCCTTTCTACCAATGCCATTACCTGATGGTTGTTTTCAGTAGTAGTTATCATTGTTAGAAGTTATATTTTTTGTTTAATTTGTTATTTGATTTGCTTCACCAGAATGTAAGCTTTAAGAGAGTATGAACCTTGTCTGTCTTATTCTTTAAATGTATTCACTAAATGTCATGGAAAGAATTGAAAATAAATTTAAGGTTGGCCCAGAAAACTGAGATGAATTTGAAAATATAAAGAGGAGCAAGTATGCAGATAATAGTATACAAATTGAGTTTTTAGGGAATGCTGGATAGGTCAATTTGCTTGGAGTGTGGAGGAGTAATAGTTAAATTCGGAAGGTTGAGGCCTATTAATAGATAACTGTGAAATCAGATTGGCATGTCTAAACTGTATATCGTCATTAACAAGAAATTTTAGAAACTCTTTGAGTAGCACAGCAATTGATTGACTAGATAATTCTTAGTGGATTATTTTGAAGAATGATTAGAAGAAGGGCAGTTTGGAGACAGGCCTGACATAATCTACCATAGTGGCTTGGGCCATTAGATAAGGTGATAGACCAGGATACATGGTAGTTGGAAAGAAAAGTAAGAAGCATTGGGGAAATATTGATAGGTTGGAGTAATAGGAAGGGAATAAGAGGAGATGAAGGCAAAGTATTTCTTTAAATGAAAGAAATGTTGCTTTGGTGCAAATAGGAAGTTTATATTTTGGGGGAAGATAGTGCAGTTTTAGAGAAATCCAGGTTACATTAAGGTAGAAATGTCCATAGGCATTTGGAAAAGTTGACCTAGGTGCTGGAGATGGTGATCATGATTAGATAATGTTGATTTGAGAATTTACTGGTTCCATAATCATAATGGACAAGGGCATGGATGGTAAGGGCTTATCATAAAGGACTGAAACTCAAATATGCATTTTAGGGGACAAGAGAAGAAAATAAACTGCTGAAGAAAACAGACATGACAACTGTACTAATATATTAGGTACTCTATAAAATAGAATCCTCAGTTTGTAGATCACTACCTAGACACAATATAATTGAATTAGATCAGAGTATCTTAATTTTTTCCCACTGAACGATATTCTGTAATGGCATAGGCTTCCGGGTCTGATGAATATAACCTGAAATAATGTATGGTAAGTGGAAAATTCTTTCAAGTCTGTTATCTATGGAAAAAAAGCATCCAGAACATCATGGTACACATAATTGTTTTAATATAAAAATGTTTAAAATTATTTAGTGAGTACAACTGATATGTTTCAAATATACATCATGTTTTTTTGTGTCACACATTCCTACTTTATGTCATATATTCGTTTTCCTATTGAAAAACTTGCCATTAGGAGATGCTATATATAATGTTAAAGTATTCTAACCATAATGATAGTAAGAATATGTAAAAATTAAAAGCTTTTATAAATGTTTAAAAATTTTTTCTTTCATGAAATACATATAAAATATACTAATGCATCCTCTTTCTACTCTGGGTTGGACTGGATGTATCATTATGTTAAGATAGTGTGAACTAACAGAGTTTTCAGTTAATGTTGGGTTGTTTGAGGGGGGCTTCCTTAATATATACATGAAAAGATTTCTGTTATTGTAATTGTTTAATCATAAAAATTTTTTCCTCCTTTTTTTAACTTCAGTATTTTTACATATTGCTTTCCATTTTATTTTATTATTTTAGCTTTACCAAGATTCCTTTACCTTCTACTCAGATTTCTCAAATGGAAAGATTCTGCCATGTTTGCTTTAGCATTCATTCAGTCAAAATCTCTTTTTCTAAACACATACACACACATATTCTTTTATATCTGTATTGTTTGAGAGTAAGTTGCAGATGTGATGTGCCTTTGCTCTAACTACATTACAATTATTATAATGAGGAAGTTAACATTAATACTATGAACTATTCAATTAATATATACTTCACATTTCACTAGTCCCACTAACATTCTAATGTCCTTTTTAGCAAAAGAAAAAAGTTCCTTTGTTTTTTTTTGGTCTGGGATCCAATCCAGGATCACATGTTGTTATGTCATCTCTTCCTATTCTCCTCTAATCTGCAACAGTTCCTTAGTCTTTCTTTGTTTTTAATGACCTTGATATTTTTGAAGTAGTACCAAATAAATGGCCTGTACTCTTATTAGTATTGTACTCTTATTTCTACTTATTTAGTAGAAATTTTTTCTGGTCTTACTCTATGAGGAAATTTTATTTTAATGGAAATCTGTATGGAGGTATTATAAGAGTAGGTTATCTCCTCTCCCACCCTTTTATCCTGTTAAGTCTGTACAACATTTGGTACTTATATCTGGCCTCCATTAAATCTTTTCTCCTTTTTAACTTTCAGAAACACCAAAGTCTTGTACCAAGTCTTCTAAAAATTCCACTCCAATTCCTTCAAAGCAGTCAGCCAGGTGGCAAGTTGCAAAAGAGCTCTATCAGACTGAAAGTAATTATGTAAATATACTGGCAACAATTATTCAGGTAAGTATGAGTTTGGTGGTAAAATGATTTCTGTTCCCAGTGTTCTAAGTAAAAACAGTCCAAGTGATCCTGTTTCTTATAAGAAAATTATATAAGCATATAATTTGATCATAGATATTAAAAATGAAAGTATATGACAAATGTCATAAATGTAGTATTACGTTTTATTCATCTGGAAATAGTACCATTTTAATAATGACTTTAAGAGAGAACAATCCTCAGTAGATGATCTTAGAGGAGATTGAGTTTAATTCAGAACTTTGCAGGTTCCTTTTCAAGATACTGCATTTATATTTGGAAGTGGTAGATAACTTCTTCTGAAAATATATGTTCTAGAGTCATTGCTTTATTTAGTACTGTATATATGTGAAAAATGATTATTTAAAAATAGCAGTGAAGCATAACAGTGTCAATGTTAGTAATTTTTTAAGTAATCCTTTTAACGTGACATATGAAATGTGCAGTAGTTAGCCATAAATAAATGTTAACTCATTGCTTACTAATATTAAAATGTACTATGAAGTTATTTCTGAGGAAAAATCAATTCTAATGAATAATCTTTGTAGGACGACATTAAAGAAATTAAGGAATAAACTGAAATTTAAAGTTCTGAAAGACATAATAGGGCATTATTTTGGTATCTATAGGAAGAAGGAATAAATTTGTTCTGTCAAGAAAATGACGTTGTTACCGCTAAGTTTATCTTTCAATAGAAAAACCATAGGGAGTTTCTGTTTGGGTTTAGTTTTTATTTTTAAGACAGAGTCTTGCCTTGTCGCCTAGCTAGAGTACAGTGGTGTCATCATAGCTCAACTGCAACCTCACATTCCTGGGCTCAAGTGATCCTGCTGCTTCAGCCCCCCAAGAAGCTGGGACTACAGGCATATGCCACCATGCCTGGCTAATTTTTCTATTTTTAGTAGAGACTAATTTTTCTATTTTTAGTAGAGATGGGACTTGCTCTTGCTCAGGCTGGTCTTGAGCTCCTGACCTCAAGCAGTCCTCTCCGCTTGGCCTCCCAGAGTGCTAGGATTACAGGTGTGAGCCACCATTCCTGGCTGATAGTCAAGGTTTTATAAGGCCTCTGTTGTATTAAATTTTACTTGTTTTTAGTCAGGTTTGTTCTTCTTTCTCCAGGGAAATCAACCTAGATGAGTTTCTTGTTGAAGTTTTTATAGTAAGCCAAAATATAGTTGAGTAGCAAAAAGTCCCTTTGCCATATACTATCCGTGTACTTTGGTAGCATTTATTGCCTAGAAATGTAAATCTTTTCAGGCCATGATAAAATGCATTGAAGTTTTGGAATTCTAATTTGCACATCAATTAAATTCACTAAAACTCCTTTGAAAAAGCCCATGAAATTAGTAGGCTAGAGAAAAAATTTCATACCACATTGCTTACTATAAACTCATGGAAGGTTTTATTTAAAAGATTGTGGCCTAAATTCACGATAGTGTTTTCTTTAAAGAGCTTTGTTTTAGGCCTGTTTTCTTTTTTTGGAATTGGATTTAGAATAACTTAATTTTATCTTATCCCTGAAATTAAATGTATATCTAGAGCCTTCTTTATTTATTCCATGTAATACTCAGGTGCCCAGTAATAAAGAAGTAGTATACCAGGTAGTAAAGAAGATTCCCATTTTAAAGAAGCTTAGACTGGAAGAGGAGATAAAACGTACACACTTAATTATAATACCAAGTAGAAGATTATGAACATCATGAGGGAGGTTTAGTAAAGTAAAGGTATTAGATTTGTGAGAATGGTTCTACTACACTTTCAGCTTAGGGAAGGGGTTGGGCTAGAATTTTCTATGGGTTGTACATTGGAAAAAGTGTCGTAAAGTAACAGTTGAAGTGAATTTTAAAATGTAAGTACAATTGGTACATGCAAAGAATATGGGTGGAAAGTCTGAGACTGGGTAAACAATACAGATAATTGAAGAGGTGTGTCATTCAAGGTATCTAAGTAGTAAGGATAGGGTAGGGGTATGGATACAGTGACAGTTGAGATAAGACTACCAGAGAGAAGGCCTTTGATGTGCTATGCCATGTGTAAGCTATAGAAGAATTTTTAAATGGGAAGAGGCGTCAATGATATCATTTGACTTGCATTTCAGAAAGATAACTTTGTTCACTTTGAAGGGAGGTATTGAAAGAGGAAACTGAGGCAACAAAGAGACCAATTTGGAGGCTGTTTCAGCAGTCTTTATGAGAGATTTTGAGGTTCTGAACTTCTTAGGATAGTGTCAGTGAAAATGAAAAGAGGATAGATTTGAGAAATATTGGAAAGGTAGAATCAATAGTTTTTAGCTACCTAATTTTATACGGGGTACTAAAGCAAACAGCAGAACTGTTTTAGAATAGTTCAGCATGTCTAAAGGCTACTGAAAGTTTTTTTTTTTTTTTAATTTATTTATTTTTTTTATTTCAGCATATTATGGGGGTACAAATATTACGGTTATGTATATTCCCCATGCCCCCCTAAGTGGACATGTAGGAATAACTACTGAAAGTTTTTAATGAACCTCGATGTATTTTGATTTTCTGAATGTTTTTGTGTAGGATTTTGAGTAAAATACTGACTAGATGAAGGAATGTTTACAAATTATTACAAAGATCTTTGAAACCTCTGTTGTGTTTTTCTCCAATCTTATTTTCCCTCCTCTCAGAGATAATCATTATCTGAAATTCTGTACTTGTTCATCACCATTTCCTTTATAGATCTATCACAAATGTGTAAGAAAATAAGCCATATAAATATAATCATATTATGTATTTCAGTAACTTGTTTTTTTCACTGATAGAAATATTCTTGTGGCCGGGTGCAGTGGTTCATGCCTGTAATCCCAACACTTTGGGAGGCTGAGGCAGGAGAATTGCTTGAGGCCAGTAGTTCAAGACCAGCCTGGGCAACACAGCAGGACCCTATCTCTACAAAAAATAAAATTAAAAGATTAGCGAGTGTGGTGGTGCATGCCTGTAGTCCCAGCTATTCAGGAGGCTGAGGCAAAAGAAGTCCAGGAGCGTGAGGCTGCAGTAAGCTTTGATTATGCCACTGTACTCCAGCCTGGGTGACAGAGTGAGACCCTGTCTCTTAAAAAAAGAAAAAAACACAACAACCAAAAATCTCTCTTTACCTAAGTCTAACTTATGAAGATTTTCTCCTATGTTTTCTTCTAAAAGTTTCATACATTTAGGTTTTATTTTTGGATCTATGATCCATTTTGAGTTAATTTTTGTGTAAGGTGTTATGTTTGGGCTGAGGTTTATTTTATTTTTATTTTTATTTTTTTTGAGACAGAGTCTCACTCTGTTGCCTGGGCTAGAGTGCCATGGTGTCAGCCTAGCTCACAGCAACCTCAAACTCCTGGGCTCAAGCAATCCTACTGCCTCAGCCTTGCGAGTAGCTGGGACTACAGGCATGAGCCACCATGCCCGGCTAATTTTTTCGATATATTTTTAGTTGTCCCGTTAATTCCTTTCTAGTTTTTTAGTAGAGACAGGGTCTTGCTCTTGCTCAGGCTGGTCTCGAACTCCTGAACTCAAACGATCCTCCCGCCTCAGCCTCCCAGAGGGTTAGGATTACAGGCGTGAGCCACCATGCCTGGCCTAGGCTGAGGTTTATTTTTTACTTATGACAGAAGGTATTCTAATACCATTTGTTGAAAGACTGTCTTTCTTGCATAGAATTGCTTTTGCAACTTTGCTAAAAATTACTCGACCATATTATCTGTGTGAGTTTGTTTCTCAACTTTAATTCTGTTCTGTTATTCTATGTGTGATTCTCCCTTCCCTAATACCAATACTATAAGCTGCAGTCTTGAATACTGCAGCTGTATAGTAAGAAGTTCCTTGCCTTTTTTATATAACATTTTAGAATCAAGTTTTCTATACCTACAAAAAGTCCTGGAACTTTGATTGGCATGTTAAATCCATAGATCAGTTTGGAGGAGAATTGACATTCATACTGTGTTTGAGTCTTTTAGTTGCTGACTATATATCTTCATTTATTTACATTGTCTTTGATTTCTTTCATCAGTATTCTGTAGTTTTCAGCATCATATACATGTTTTACTATATTTATACTTAGGTATTTTTATTTTTTATTATAAATGATACTGCTTTTTAAATTCTTTTTCCATTTGTAAATTACTGGTATATAAAAGTGAGATTGATATGCATGTGTGCACATGTGTGCATTATCCTGTGGCCTTGTATCCTTGTATCCTTGTATCCTGTGGCCTTGCTAAACTAATTTATTAGTTCTTGGAATTTTTTTCTTTTATTTTTTTAGTTTGATACAAGCAAAAACATGGATACAAACAGTTCTTCTAGCTTCAAGTCTAGTGTCTTTCACCTAAACTACGTTTTACCATTTCTAAAACATTTAATACTTATAAGTATATGTCTAGAAATAACTGCTTATTGCTTTCATCCTTATTAACTTGAATAAAAGGTTATCTTGTACTAACAATTTTAATGATTGATTTGTAGAACTGTGTGATAAAGTTTTATTAGCTTCTAACATAATATTTCATGACAAGAGGATATATATATGCATACACAGTGTATAAATAAATAGAATAAGCAAATAAATAGAATAAAAGAGAAAATGTTATAGGAAAAAATTTCTCAAATTTAGGGAGAATTTTTTTATTACTTTTTTCTTCTCCATCAACATCTCATATCTCCTTTATCATATGCTGTCTATATTTTAGCTTTTTCATTTTCCTACAATCTACTTAAATTAGTCTTTTTTCTTATTTAGTTATTTCAGGTACCACTGGAAGAGGAAGGACAACGTGGTGGGCCTATCCTTGCACCAGAAGAGATTAAGACTATTTTTGGGAGCATCCCAGATATCTTTGATGTACATACTAAGATAAAGGTAAATGTATATATATTAGGTTGATAGTAATTTTTTTTGGATTGTGTATATTTATTATCTTTCAGGTACTTCTGATTAGCTAAATAAGTTTTGTACCTAAAACCTCTTACTTACTTACTCATTTATTCCTTTGAATCATTTGTCTCTTTGTTCCAGTGCCTTATTAATGTTTGTTGTTTGCCTACTTTTTATTTCAATTAATGCTAAAAATTAGGAATTAAGGTCTTATGAAGTCTTTTTTATAGAGATGTGATTCCTATGACTTTTTCTTATGTTCCTACTGTTATTACTTTTGGATTATATATTTTTGTTTTGACTTGTTCAAAAAACTCTAAAGCTGTAATGCATTTAAAGGCCATTTATTCTATTCTCCATTTATAGGCAGATAAATGTCAAAACCATACAAAACAATGCTATCTTTTTAATAATTTTTCTTTGATGAAAGAGCCATGATTTCTAGGGTCTATCTCTTAGATTAAAGTAATTGGAGAGGGAAGTACTTTTGAAATATTTTTTTTGTTTTATACAAATCAATGAGAGGCACAAAAGTAGAGTTAAAAGTCAAGTAGATTTTCATCTTGGTGTTCTGCCACTAACTTGTGTATCAATTTGAATTTGTGTCAGTCATTTAGTTATTTTGGGATTCTTCTAAAGTGTCCTACAAACATTAACTCATTTTGGACAAGTGTAGCTGAACTCTTAAACTACTGACTTAGAAAGTAGTTTTATTTCCTCTTATTTTTCCTATGTGATACTTAAATTTATCAGTTTTTCTCCTCAAAATAACCTGTATTAATGTTTATTCTACATTCAATAAAAAAATCTGAATTACAGAATATGTTTAAGCACATTAAATTGCTTTTTTCATTTTAGTGCACATTATAAACAATAATACAGAAGCTCTATAAGTTAGTAAAAATGCAACTTACCAATTGCCTACATTTTGTATTTTATCAAAATCTTTGATCACATTTCAGTTAATTTCTAAATCTAAAGGAAACTCTAAGGGAATCTTTATCTGTTCAAAAAATTTAAGGAGCTACAGAGTTTCAAGCTAGTTTATCTTTGTTTCCAGTTAGGATTCTGAACAATTGGAGAGGGAAGTACTTTTGAATTATTTTTTTGTTTTGTACAAATCAATGAGGCGCACAAAAGTAGAGTTAAAAGTCAAGTAGATTTTCATCTTGGTTTTCTGCCACCAACTTGTGTATCAATTTGAATTTGTGTCAGTCATTTAGTTTGTTTGGGTTTCTTCTAAGTGTTCTACAAGAATTAACTCATTTAATCCTCTATGAGGTAGGAATAATTACTCTCATTTTTCAAAATGGGAAACTGAGTCACATACAGGTTGAGTAACTTGTCCAAGGTTCACAGAACTAACAAGCCCTAGATCTAGTAAATATTGGTAGTCAATGCCAGAATTCACTATATCGCCCCAAGGGTAGACATATTTATAATCTTTTTTTTTCTTTTTTTCCCTTTCAAATGTAATTTTGAATAGTTAAATTATCCTAGTTCTTGACATGTGGGCTGTTAAAGTATTCTTGTTTTGAGTTTACTTTTATGCTATTAAAAGTAGTTTTTTCCCTCTTGAACTTTTCTGAGTCTGTTAGTATAGTAGAGTGGTTCTTGAGTTATTTTGTCTCAGGATAACTTTTCATTCTTAAAAATTGAGGCTCTTTGGTTATTGGCAGTCACGTATTCAAAATTAAAACAAAATTTTAAAATGTTTTTTAAGGCCGGTTGCAATGGCTCATGCCTATAATCCTGGCACTCTGG
>VBSM01000272.1:28251858-28276333 GCA_008086735.1 Cheirogaleus medius
AAAAGTTAATTCTTTGTTGAAGAGAAAGAATGGATATTAATTATTTCGCACATCAAGTTAAGACACTTTTTAAAAGCACTTCTTGCCAATGAATATCTTGGAAATATTAAAAAAATATATAAGGGGCTGTCAAGTTTAATCTTAAATATTTAAATTTGTGCTATTTCAGGATGACCTTGAAGACCTTATGGTTAATTGGGATGAGAGCAAAAGCATTGGTGACATTTTTCTTAAATATGTAAGTATTTTATTTCTTTTTTAAGTTTGCAAATTAAAGTATCATCTCAGCAAGGACTGCCAAGAAGTAAAATTTACCTGTTTAAATGTGAGAGGTTTTAAAACTGACAAGATTGTGTTTATAAAGTATATTGGGAATATTCTTATCTTCTGAAATATGCTTTCTATATACAATTTAATACTTTTTTGATAGCTCAAGATCATTAGAAGAATGCTAATTATTGCATTATGCTATGATTGCTTTACTATATATAAAGTTATTTCTCCTTCATAAATGGCTACAGATTAATGATTTTTTGAAATTTTCTATACTTAAGTTTTTATTTTTCTCTTTTCTTAGTTGATATTACTTTTTGCTGTCATTATGTGTGTTTCTGTTTAAAGACTTCTAATGAACTGCTTCTTTACTAGGATGAGAACCACACAACTTAAGTTTTATAAAATAATTCATTTCGATGAGTTAGCATGAATAGGATTTATAAGTTTCTTTGAATCAGTTTTGTATGTTTCAGTGCCTTGAGTACTGGCCCATATATTTTTGTTTTGAGTCCTCTCTCCAGCGTTTTTCCTTATCAAATAGTCTCTTAGGCATATTTTTCTGGTTGGTTGAGAGCTCCAAATATGTAAATTATTGCCACATCTTTTTTATACCCATTAGTCTCCTCAATTTGCCAAGATATTTTTCCTTTTCTTGCTTGCATTTTTGGGTAATAAAATTGATCTTTTAATGGTGGTTTGGATTCTTCAATAAATAATAGTATGCTCTTGGATTCTTTATGGATCAGATCTAATTGAATTGCCATTTTATGATCTTACAGAAGTTTTCTTTGTCATGTTTGTGTCAATACAATAGGCTTTAACATACTTTTATATCTTTCGGAGTCTTTATTTTCAGTTTTATTTTTTTAATTTTAATATAATGGGGTGGGGGGTTGTGAGGAGGGGTGCTCGTTGCCTTGGTTTTTTTGTTGTTGTTGTTGAGACAAGAGTCTCACTCCATTGCCCTGGGTAGAATGCAGTGGTGTCATTGGAGCTCACTGCAACCTCCAACTCTTGGGCTCTACTCAATCCTTATGCCTCACTCTCCCTGGTAGCTGGGACTACAGGCTCGCACTGCAATGCCTGGCTGGGTTTTTTTCCCTTTCGTTTTGGTAGAGATGGGGGCTCACTCTTGCTGAGGCTAGTTTCGAACTCCTGAGCTCAAGCAATCCTCCTATGTCCACCTCCCAGAGTGCCAGGATTACAGGCTCAAGCCACTGCACCCGGCCTACTTTTCAGTTTTTATGCTGTGTCTACCAATTGATGCATTTTGTTTAGCAATTAAATCTTTACTAAGAAGTTTCTAAGATAAATTTTTGTGTATAATTTGAGAAAAAACTTATTTTTAAAACTTTATCTTGAACTTTTTTTGCACCCATATGTCAGATTGTTTCATTGTCTTTAATAGTGACTTGAATAACCAATTAATGGTTTTTTTTCCTCTTTCTTCTTTCTAGTCAAAAGATTTGGTAAAAACCTACCCTCCCTTTGTAAACTTTTTTGAAATGAGCAAGGAAACAATTATTAAATGTGAAAAACAGAAACCAAGATTTCATGCTTTTCTCAAGGTAATGTACATTTCTTTCAAATAAAAATCTGAGAATCATTTCTGAAGGAATTTATTAAAATTATGAAAAAATTAAGTAGATTATAACTTTGGTAAAAATGTATCTACGTAAAAACAGCTTAATGTTAATCTGTTCATTTTAGTTGTACCTGTGAGTTACAGTGATGTTTAGTTTTAGAATATTTGATATATTACGTAGCAGGAACCAAGAGGCAGCTGAGTGAATCAGAATGTTGTATATAGTTATTTTAAAAAAAGAAAAAAAAGTTATACATATTTTAGCTCTCAAAAACACCTACAGATTTTCCAGTGAAATTTTGTTTCACCTTTAGTGATTATTTTTCCCTTGTAGGTGTTTTACATTGTTTATTCAATGGTATCAGTATAATTAATATTACAAAAATATTTTTCTTGTAAATGGTATAGACTGAAGAGAAACTTAAGATGAGATATATGGGGTGTGTAGTGGAACTCACTTTCTGTGAAGGCATTACCCTTGGCTGGCCAATAGGTCATTTTTGGCCCTGGAAGATTATTCAACCCCAGTAATTTGCCAGAGAGTAACCAACATCCCACCTCTTCTCTATTAGTTCTTTTCAGGGACACTAATCTATCAAGTGTAATCTAATAAGTGTAGGGTGTTTAATCTTTGCAGAAAACATTTTTTTTAAGTTGTTGAATAAATTAATTCCTTTCAGATAAACCAAGCTAAACCAGAATGTGGACGGCAAAGCCTTGTTGAACTTCTTATCCGACCAGTACAGAGGTTACCCAGTGTTGCATTACTTTTAAATGGTACTTGTCTAGTATGTTTTCAGACTACTTTAGATAATTTCTTGGAATTGTTTTTTTCTAAAAAAGTTGAAATTATTCTCATTTTCAGAGTTTCTTAGATTTCAGCATTAAAGTTTATATATCTTTTACATAGTAAACATCTTTATGAATAATATTAAAAAATAGTTACTGGTACTACAAAAATTCAGTCTGGCTTGAAATGCTTTATTTGTTCTGATACCAATTATATTGACTAGGATTTTAAGTACTTTTGTCTTTCCATTTAAAAGTCTTATATTTCATGGTGTGTCAGTAATTCAAAATCAATTTATATCCAAGTATTCACAAAAGTCACCCACAAAATCAAGAGGAGAGAACTGATTCATAGGTACCAAGTTTTCTTAGTCCTTTTCTGAATTTTAGTAAAATTCTGTATACTTGGTCTTCTGCTTATTTTGTTTGCCTTAGATTGTTCAGAATACTCTTGAAACATATCTATTCTAGAGCTTAAACTACAGATATCAATAGAAGAGAGTTTTATAATAGAGAGTTGTTATGAATAAATTTTGCCTGTGGTTAAAGTAAAGCATATGTATATTCCTTTACATTTAGCTGATTAAAATAGTGAGTGTTTTTAGGACAGTGTCAGTTTCTATTTTTATTTTTTTAGTTAAGTATGAAAACTCAATTATAAGGAGGAATAAATCTGTAATAAAGCAGTCAAAGAGGCTAATTTTGTGACTGTTTAATCTATTTTTTTCTGTAAAACACTTTGGTTAGTACATGAATTATAGTACCAACTAAAACAATTGACATTTTTTGTTTTATTTAGGTTATCTAATGTAATTGAGAATTACTAGCCTATAAAATGATTTCCCCACTATTTAAAGTGATACTATTTTACATATTATAAGGAGAATATATGAATAAACTTTCCAGTTTCCAAAACATTGTATTTTTTTTTGCTAATTTGCTTATCTTCATTATTGTTTCATTAAGGACTTATAGAAATCCATCAAATGTTGTCATGATTAAAATAAGCTTGGTTTCTAAGTTTTATTCCTATTATTCCACATAAGCAATTAGGTGGACATGGTATTAGATTGAGCCTCAGTTTGGTAAGAATGTTCTGAGGGTAGCAGAGGGAACATAATAAACAACCTGGATAAGAAGAGTTCATCTGTTAAGTATGAATCTCTAAAATAACAAAACCTGTGCTTGAGGACACCAAATGTTCTCTGTCATGTAGTTGTGGGCCCCAATATAAAATATAAAATGCGTAATGATTTCTGAGCTCATTAAGGATCCTGTGTTTTCATTCAGCACCATGGAGAGGGTTTGAGGAATCTAGGACAATCTTGTAAGAAAATCTGTTATGTATTCTGAAAATTTAGTCAATAAAAAATGAGGAAACCTTAACACATATGTAGTAAGAGATCTTTTTAGGGAACATTGTCTAAAACTGTTTAGTTTTTGTTATGTAAAGATTGAATATTTTCTTTAAAAATTAATCAGTCTATATCAAGATGGATGGCATTTTGAAGTCATAGATGGGAAAGCACTGAATTCTTTTTAATCATGGAAAAACCATTTTATTATTACAGATCTTAAGAAACATACAGCTGATGAAAATCCTGACAAAAGCACTTTAGAAAAAGCTATTGGATCACTAAAGGAAGTAATGACGTAAGTACATTATTTCAATTTTTGATTGTTCCTTAGATTTAGAATGGAATTGATAGAACAATTAGAGTCATAAATGTAGAGAAAAATATCAATAGCAAATTTTTGTAAAGTAATATCTGAAGTATTTTTCTAATAGTGTAGTTACACATTAAAATGATGACAAGTATTATAAGAATATATTGATTAATCAAAATATTTACTTCTTAAGGTAATAAACTATTATACATAGAGAATAATAATGATTTAGAATCTTGAAAATGTTACAGATACATAGACATTTTCTTCATGTACCTCCAGTCATAGCTTATTTTTGTCTTCATATTTATATAAACTGCCCACATGTAACTTGGGAATTTGATCATGTTAAATGAAAATGTGTATAATATTTTTTCACTTTTTGTTTTTTACCTTGAATTTTATGGAATTAGCAGGATTGGTTAGAGATGTATTAAAAGTACGAATTCAATGAAATTGTATTTGGAGAGCTTGATCATTAAACTTCGGCTACTTACTCTAGGTCTAATTTGGAGATAGGTCTGATTTGATCAGAAATAATCTTCTATTATGATCAGAGTAGCAAACTATTACCATTAACTGTTTTGCCTCATGGGAAGCACTTCAACTCTTTGGGTTTTATATATTAGTGCATTTAATAGATGTAATTAAATGATTTCTGAGATTCCATGAAGTGCTTCTATATGAAAGAGTTTTTAAAAATATTTGCATAGCAGATCTTTGAGAAAAACTTTACTAGCTCTAGAGAGAGGGTCTATCAGAGACCTCTCTCTTATTTGAGAGAATAATGCTCAACAATAATAATAATATCTTCTGTTGCTGCTGAAAGAGTTATATATACAGTTGTCCCTTAAAGGCCATTATAGGGTTATTAACTGGCCTAATTTCAATATTGTGTCTCAGGGAACAGAGGCACAAAGAGAGGGAGAGAGATGGAGGAATGACCATTTAGTAAAGCACATATTTTTATTAGACCACATATTTTTATTGATTAAGTTCGACGTCTTATATGGGCATTGTTCCTTGCATCCCACAACAATATAATAGTAATGTCAAAGATTGCTGATCATAGATCATTATAATAGATTATAATAATGAAAAAGTTTGAAATATTACAAGAATTAACAAAATGTGACAGACACGATGTGAACACATGTTTTTGAAAAAATGGCACCAATAGACTTTCTTTATTCAAGATTGATAGAAATCTTCAATTTGTAAAAAAATGCATTATCTGGGAAGCTCAATAAAGTGAAGCACAATAAAATGAGATAAACTTACATGCACTTTCTAGGATTTTATTTAAATGGAATCATATGGTATAGTCTCTTTTGTCTGGTATTTTTACTCAGCATAATTATTTTGAGATTATTTCTTATTGTTGCTTATTTCAGTAGTTCATTTACTTCTGTTGTTTTCCATTTTGTACAGTTTATTCATTTTCATGTTGATAGACATTTTGATTGTTTCCAGTTTCTGCTATGAACATTTGTGAACAAGTCTTTATTTGTACATATGCTTTTATTTCTTGTGGATAAATTCCTAGGAGTAGGAACGGTGAGGTTAGATGATAGGTGTATTATGTATAACTTTCTCTAAGAACCTGCCAAACTGTTTCCAAGATTGTTATAATATTTTGTATTCCCACCAATGTGTGGAGTTCCAGAGTCTCCATGTCCATACCAACACTTGGTGTGTGTGTATTTATTTATATATAAAAGGTCAGTCATTTTAATTTGTGACAATTTAATAGATGTATAGATAATCTAATAGATGTATAATAGATATATCAAAACTACTCACTGTAGTTTTGATTTGCATTTTCCTAATGACAAATGATATTGAGCATCTTTTCATGTGGTTTTTTGGTATCATGTTATCTTCTTTAGAGATATGCTTTTTCAAATCTTTTGTCTATTTGTTTTAAAATTTGTGTTGTTTTCTTATAACTGAATTTTGAGAGTTCTTAGTTAAAAGGATTTGTCAGACCATGTGCCTTACAAATACTTTCTCTTATTCTGTGGTTTGTTTTTTCTTTCTGTTAGCAGTTTCTTATAAAAACAGGCAAGAAACTGTTTTGAAGTCTAGTTTATTAATTTTTTTTAAATGGTTAGTACTTAATCACTTTAAGAAATTTTGGTCTAACCCAAGTTTCACAAAGACTTTTTCCTGTTTTCTTTAAGAAAGTTGATAGTTTTAGTCTTTAGGTAAAAATCACTTAGGTCTATGATTTATTTTGATTTAATTTTTATTTATAGGGTATGGATCAAAGTTACTTTTTTAAGTATGGAAATCTGTTCTAGCACTATTTGTTGAAAAAAATTTCTTTCTCCCCTGAATTATTTTTGTACCTTTGTTGAAAATCAGCTAACCATAAATGTAAGAGTTTATTTCTGGATTCTCAGTTCTATATCATTGATCTATGTCTATGCTTATGTCAGTACCACACAGCCTTAATTACTTTGCTTCAAGTTTGAAATTGGGAAGTATCTTCCTTCTTTGTTCTTCCCTGTCAAAATTATTTTTGTTATTTTGGGTCCCTTAAATTTGCATATGGTTTTTGGAATCATCTTGTCAGTTTCTAAAAAACAACAACAAATATTGGATAATTTGAGTAGGAATTTTATTCAATCTGTAGATCCATTTGGGAAGTATTGTTATCTTAGCAGTATTAAGTCTTCTGATCTGGGAATGTTTATTTCCACTTATTAATATTTAGTTCTCTAATTTCAGCTATATTTTATAGTGTTAGAACATAAGCTTTGTGTGGTTTTGTCTGTTTCTTAAGTATTTTATTTTTTTTGCTGCTATGGTAAATGGAAACTTTTCTTAATTTCATTTTTGGATTGATTATTGTGAACATATAGAAATATAATAGAATTTTATATATTGATCTTGTACCTTGCATCCTTCCTGAACTTGTTTATTCTAATTTTTTTTAGTGAATTCCTTAGGATTTTCTATAAATAAGATTATGTCATCTGCAAATAGAGATAGTTTTACTTTTTCCTTTCTAAGCTTAGATGCCTTTTATTTTATTGTCTTACCTAATTGCCCTGGCTAGAAGCTGCAGTACAATGTTAAACAGAAGTGATTTGAGTGCACATTTTGTCTTATTCCTGATTTCAAGGGGAAAGCAGTTAGTCTTTCCCCACCATGTATGAGTTTTTGTAGATTACCTTTATCAGATTGAAGAAGTCCCCACTTATTTCTAGTTTGTTTTGTGTTTTTATTATGAAAGAAATATTATTTGGATCCAATTGTCTTATAAACTGGTGAGTTTATGTTTTACTATCTTGTGACTAAAATTCTAAAATAAATGCTATAAGATCTTTGTGTGTGTGTGTGTGTGTGTTTGTGTTTACACATATGTACATGTATTAGGCTATTAATATATGTTGTGTCTACATAATAAAATCTGGCATAGCCAGAAATCCCGTTAAGAATCTTTATTCCATTGGTTTAAGCGAATGAACATACATATAAAATATAATAATTAACCCCAATTAAAAAAATTTTAGTTTATATGACTTATGCAAATCTTTGATAAATCTATTGGTTTTAAAACTGTTGCTAAAATGACATTTATAAAATGTCTTCAAAATTGTCAACATACATTTTTACTTAGATTTATTGGGCAGTTTTAAATTAGTGTCTGCTAGATGTTTTGAGGTCATGAAGCTATAAATGCAGACTAAAACAATGGTTTTTGTGCAATTCTTTGATAAGTGAGAATAATATTGTTGATTTAATAAAATAGCTGTATCTTCAGAGTTATTGACAACATACCTATGTGTTTAACTTTAAGGTTCTTACTTAGGAAAACACCTGATATTAACAGGCTATAATATTGATTAATAAAAAATTAACTTAAAATAATGACTAGCTCTAATATCTCAATTTTCATTAGTAATCTAGGTATAATTGTTAAAAAATAAATTAGGTAGTTGTCTCCCATCCAAGTACTAACGAGGCCCAACTCTGCTTAGCTTCCGAGATCAGATGAGATCTGGTGCGTTCAGGGTGGAATGACCATAGACTAAATTAGGTAATTGTAAATGGAATAAACATTTATAAATAGACATTAAATGTAATTTGAAATCCTAAAGTTATGTCATATTAAATGTCTAGGTTATATCTAAACAAGATAAAAAACTAAAACAAATCACTGAATAAATGTTCTTGGCTTCTTACATTTTATAAAAAGACTAAACATATTTAGATCTATTTATATGTAAATTATAAAAAGACACATTTTTTTATTACAAAATAATTTTGTCTAATTTGGAAGTTATTTAAGGGCTGTTTCAAAATATAAATTTAAGAAGAAAATAAATACAAGGGAAATAAAACCAGTAAGTAGGACAGAGAGATATAAAGAAAGTTATGGGTGTAAAGATGTATTTTTGGTTAAAAATGTTAAAAAATAATTTCATTAAAAGATATTCTTATGTGATAGATTTTTGTGCAAATGTAAAATGATTGGTTGTTCCAATGTTAAAAAATATCATAGGACTAAGACTAGGGGTTTAAGAAAATGATGAAAGGTATAAACAAGTCAAAGAGGATTTATGAAGGGTAAGTTTTATAAAGGAAGGCTTATGTGTTCAGGTTGGCTGGAATTGGAAAGAAATTGTAAGTTTTTTCTCAAAGTTAAACATTGGTTTCAGGGGTTCACTGATACAGGACCAAAGTCCTCTGTTTAAAGCAATGAGGTTTTCTTGAAGTATTGATCTGCTCTTAATAAAATTACAAGATGTTTTCATTTTTAATTCTAAAATCTGTTTCTTTAGTAGCCATCTTCTAAACTGCAGATACTTTATTTTGTGCCCCATTTTTTTCCTGAGATCTGTTTAATTTCCCTCGTTTCAATTTAAAAATGTTATCCTCTTCATCGAAAATGATTTTATTCTTGTGGTAGAGTTTTCCTTTTGAAATTTCTCAGATTCAGATCTTAAAGATTCAAATTTTGCTGTATCTTGCAGCACACATTTGGTGTATCTTAGAGGTCATATATCACTGTCTTTAGCTTTTTCTCCCCTTGAGAAGGCTTGACATGATAACATGTGTCTTCAACTTGTCTGCTTCTGTAATTTTTTTCTCTCGCTCCAACTACTGTTACTGTCTGACACTAAAATATTTATCTTGAAGGCCTTGGTTCTGTACTTGTGGTTTTTCTTGATCTGTCTGAATTGTTATACTCATTGTGTAACATTCTTCCTGTTTCTGTTTAAATTCAAGTACCCTTTTCTTCAGGTTCAATTTTGAGGTTATCTAAATGAGCTTCTGGTAAGGAGAAACAATCATACTACAGAAGGTTTTTCTCTACCTTTTTGATAGCTGGCCTAAGAAACAAAGAGTTTACGTTTCATTGAGATGATTTCCTGTGTTGCTTTTATTAGGTTTTTGATTACTAGGGGAAAAAAAAAGCCCTCTGCTTTAAAAAGGTTTTTTTTCTTTTTTATCCATGTAGTTCTATGTATTGCTTTTAAAGTCTTTTGGTTATTGCTCTGGTTATATATATATGACTATTGTTTCACAAGTGACCTCTGATCCTATTTTGATCAAGTATTTTGAGACTTTTTTGTTTGTTTGTTTGTTTTGAGACTTTTAACATCTTTGACAAGCTTCCTCAAAATCAAATTTTAATTTAAGTCTTTTTAACCTAAAATTAACTGAGATTTTCAAGGTGGGCCCCTGGAAAGCATCTAAAGATATATCTCTTACCTTGTAGAAATAACAACACATTAACTGCCATGTGAGTTGTATTTAACTCATGATAGTTTTGAGCCTGGGGCCTCATGAAACATATGTAACTCACACGTCTCTTTACCTTTGCCCTTATGAACTATTTTTCAAGTTGCATATAAGTCATGCACAGAAAAGAATTAAAAATAACAAATTTTTCATTAAATTAGAAAGGATCATTTTGTTTTTGGAATTTTTGTTCTATTTTCATAATAAAACACTATGGCCCTAGGGAAAAATTTTTTTTTTCTAGTGTGGCAGTCAATGTGTTAAATGGTTAGGCTTATTTGGTAAACTGTATAAAAAATTGTCCAGTGATAAATGATGCTATATCTTCTTTTAGCTGCAGTTATGAGTATGTTATTGATATAAATGTTTCAAAAATTATATAAATTCCTAGAAACCTAATATATTTTTAGTCATAATTTTGGTTATCTTAAATACTTTATGTAATAGCATTTCCTTGTCAGTTGTAAACTTTCATCAGAGTTTTTAACCATGGCTATTCTAAGTTTTTTTCAGCCATACTTATTGTTTTGAATTCTTCTCTAGAAACGTTTATGTTCAGATTCATGAAAAAGACTTTTAACAAGTACTCTTAAGTACAGATTTCTAATAAGTTTAAGATCAGTGAACTAAATAAAAATTTCCAGAGCTCTAATTTAAAAAACCCAGTGGATTCATGAGACTACTAATGGAAATCAAGCAGAACAAAATTTATTAATAATTACATGACCTTGAATAACTGATGAAGATAATGTTTTTATGAGTTTATTTGAAACATTGATGGTTCTTTACTCAAATATTTTTTCTGGATTTATGAAAGTTTTTTCTCTTAAGCTATCTATAAATTACAGCAATTTGGTAAACTATACTTTTATAAACACAGATAAAAATATTTGTTTTTCTTTTCCTACTTAATTGTTCCACAATTCAAAAAACTATTTTTGAGTATTCTTAAGACAATATAGTTATTTACAGAAGTCCAATAAAAATCTACTTGCTCTTTATAGCAGAATATAATTGAAAACATTGGTTATACTACCAAAGCTTTGACTGAAATATCATATTTGAAAATATGCCTAAAATGCCTGACTTCAAAAGTTCCCAGCCTTACAGGAAATAAATAAAAAACTGTCACTTACTGGCAGGCCCAGGAACCTTAAGACTGTAAGTCAAATCTAAAGTCTGCCTTGGTTTGGCTTCCTAGCCTGAAGAAGTTTTTAAATCTGAGATTTCTATGTGATCAGTGTAAAAAAAAAATAGTTATATTTCCCATAAAAACCTATACTACACCCGTTATTAGATTTTAGTTGTGTTTATTGTTTTTGAGTTCCTTTTACCTACCTAGACTAGACTAGATCCTAAATTCTTTTAGGTTCCTCTAATCCAACTTTCTTCCATAAAATTAATAAAAATGGGAACTGTCCTGTACCTAAAGCCGTATAAACTGAAACTCGATAAATTTTAAGAAAAAGTCTTGTGCCTGATGTATAGACCACACAAAAAGTTTGCTAAACTGCCTGATGCCATAACTGGAGATATTCAAACTGCAAACCAGGATAGGTTGATGTTTTTCATTCTGTCGAAAGCTTTTTCCAAGATATCAGAACAAGACTCCATATCATAATGAGACTCTTATCCTTCCTAATGCCTACCTTTTTCACTTGACAAAATAATGCTATAATTAAAATTTCACAATCAGTAACTGCTATAAATAACTTGACAAACCCTGACCTAAGAAATCCTTTTAATCCACCTAGTGGGTAACTTTAACAACATTTCTAACACAACTTTTTCTTCAAATTGTATTGGTGGTCCCTTTTGTAAAGTTGGCACTCTCTTTAATTTAACCCAGTCATAAAATACTACTCAATGGCTACAACAGGTCTCACCCAGTTTCCCTCATGGTCTTTTGATTTGCTTAGTTGGTTGCCCTCAGGCTGGTGCTCTTTGTTCAAAACCATTGTACAACTAAATTTATAATGTTTAATTATTTTTTGTGTTATAATTTTTAAGCCTTATTCTTATTGCCTGTTTAATCTTTGTAAAGCCAACTTTCCCAACAGGATAATGTTAGCTCAACACTTTAAGATGATTTCTAATATCTATGGAACTTAGCAAGATGGAACTTGCTGCTGGACTCCAGGAAAACCTGCCCTGAGAAAATTTTTCCTACTGGCCTCTTTGTTACTCAAGTGTGGCCCAAGTCATGACTCTAAGACTAGTGTTACCCACCATCATCACTCACTGATCAGCTTGCCAGCTCCTGGAAACTTTACTAGTGCTAATGAGCTTTCTTTATAAACAGTACAGTTACATTTCTCTTGTAGAAGTCCCAACCTTCTTTTTGTTCTTTGAACATACCAAAGACCACCCAGGCTGTGTATATGCCCCAAATTACAGTTCTTCCTTCCCAAAATAAAATGTTAATTTTAGATATTCATCTGTACATTTTATCTCTGACTTCGACACTATTGCTGTCTTCAATTTTACTAATCTTTTCTTTCACAGTGTTTAATCTGCTGTTATTCTCATCCAGTGTATTTTTCATCTAAGACAATGTAGCTTCCATCTCTAGATGATTGATTTAGATCTTTTAAAAATATGTTCCATTGTCTTTGTTTAATATGTTCAATCTTTCCTATAGTTTCATCTGTATCACTTGTGGGTGTTTTCCCTCAGATGAATCATATTTTCCTTTTTCTTTGCATGCTTGGTATTATTTTCTTGTATTCTAGACATTGTCAGTTTTATTTTTTTGAGTATAGATATTTTTGTATTCCAATAAACTTGAGATTTTTTCTGGTATGCTGTTAAGTTACTTGCAAACAATTTGATCTTTTCACAGCTTGCTCTTAAACTTTGTTAGACAAGATCAGAACAGCATTATTTATGTCTAGAGTTAATTTTTTCCACTATTGAGGCAAGACCTTTCTTAATGCTCTATGGCACATGAATCTTGAGTTTCTCCACTTTGATGTCACTGTTCCATGCCATGTAAGCACTGGACACTGTTACCTCTAAATCTTTATAAACAGTAAAGATTGGATGTTTCTTTCCCTTTCCTTACACTCATGCAGTGATGAGTTCTCAACTGGCTACACAAGGAAGCCATCCTCCTGCAGATCTATTGAATTCTCTCTGTGCAGCTCTCTTTTTCCAGTAATCTCTTCTGCAAACTAGCTACCATTCCTCACTGGACTCCCACCTTTGCTTTTTTCACTTGGGGGTATAGCTGGGACTACCTGTGTTCTTTACTCAGGGAGGAAACTTTCTCTAAGCTGTAAGGCAGGGCAGTTGTAGGGCTTGCCTTGTTTCCTTTCACACAGAAATCAATGTTAAGTATCTTGAGAACACTGCTTCTTTATATTTTGATTGTTTTTTAGTCGTTTCAGGCAGAAAAGTAAATCTATTTCCTCTTCTATTTTGTCTGGAAGCATTCATCTTAGCTTTTATTTCAGTTAAATGATTAGCATATGACTTGGAAAAGACTTGCATAAAACCATAATTGAATTTATATTTAGAACTTCAAAATTTTGTTTATTCATCTGAGGTTTGTATAGTTTTAATGTATTTTATAAAGTATGTAGTCAGTAAAGAAACACAGTAAGGAGTATAATATAATAGTGAAACGTACTTTTCTGAAGGATTCAATGGAATTTTTATTTAATGTAGTGGGATATTTTAAGGAATATTTTAACTGATTCCCTTATCAAAATTAAGACAGATTCACATGAAAGGACATATTTTTGTGATGTGAGATTTGTTATCAGTTTTCATGTTCTGTTTTAAAAATAACTATTAATTTTCAGGCATATTAATGAGGATAAGAGAAAAACAGAAGCTCAAAAGCAAATTTTTGATGTTGTTTATGAAGTAGATGGATGCCCGGTAAGTATTCTTTTTTGACAATTGTGAATTTATTTTCTCTTTCTTGTTAATGAGGTGTCTATAGTTTTAATGTAAACAGAATCTTGGTACCACTTTCTTTTAAACTACAACTTCTTAAAAATCACTTGATAACAAATGATCTTTTTAATTCATATTTTCAATCTATACAGGCTAACCTCTTATCTTCTCACCGAAGCTTAGTACAACGAATTGAAACAGTTTCTCTAGGTGAGCACCCCTGTGACAGAGGAGAACAAGTAACTCTCTTCCTTTTCAATGACTGCCTAGAGGTAAAGTACTTTATATAGTATAATGACACTGCTGATTTTTGCGACTTCCTTGAATACTTAAACCAAGCTTTGATTGAAGTACAATGTAGAAGTTTAAAGTAAACTCAAATAACCACTTTCTTAAAAAACTGAGACCAACTATTGATTTAATACTATTAATAAAGTGTTTTTAGGATAAGGTCTAATATTAAGAAGTATGATAAATTTCTATGATTTCAAATCCAAGTCAAAAAGAAAATTTATTTTCATGCAAATAAATGCTTAGGTTAAGAATTTTGGGAATTTGTTTATATTCTTTATTTATTCAAGATTTACAAAATAATTAAGAGGTTTTCTTTTTGAAATTTAAGTACATTTTTCCAGCAAAGATGAAGTCACTATTTTGTTGAGGAGAGAGATAATATGATAATTTAACGCTATGAATTCTTTATGATCCTTTGATTCTTCCTTAAACCATCAGGTTTTAGAGTGAAAGAGTGGTCAGTATATCAGATGGAGTGTAATGATTTTAATTCTAAAATTCTTATTTATCCAAGTTAAATGTTTTCCTTCCATATTATCTCTATAGAAAATTGAATTATGTTTGTGTGCTTTTTCCACTCTTTTCTTTCATTCTTTAAACATATTTTTAAACAACTAAACAGTCTAGTAAGAGATAAAAAGGAGTGCATTTTCCTTCATCTTAGAAGAGAAAAATGTTCATTTTGATAAAACAGACATTAACAAGATGACCTGTTTGACATTTCTGTTACTAGTAACTTTCTGTTGCCTTCATCAAAGCTATTGAAGGGTTTCCTTTTTCTTTAAAGTCTGTATTCCTTCCTTTTGTCCTTCTTCACTTCTCTTGAAGTGCTGTCCTCTTATACCACATACATAATTATTTATAGTATAACACACAAAGGAATCTTAGGCAGCAAGTCATGTGTGGAACAGTTACTGGTACAATAAAATCTCACCAAAAATTCACTTGTGTTAAATGCAGTTTTGTTGTTATGAGGTTAAAGAAAAATGATATTTTCATTTGGTCAGTAATGTTACAAAAAGCATAAAAGTAAAGACAGTAAAAATCCCGTACACAATTGACCATATCCTGAAGTGAAAAAGTGAAATCATGGGGCAATAATTTCCAGCTACCTGTTTCTCCCGTAAGAACTTTAGCCTGCCCTGCTTTTGAGAATGGGCTAGGTGAAGGAGTTAATTTTCAAATATTTTATCTGAATTATATTATCATGGAGTTTTACTGTATGTCATTTGTCTATACTTTTATTTGTTTGCTTCTATTACAACTTTTTTAGGTTTTTCCCGTTGAAGTCCTTAGGTCATCTTGTTCCATTCATCTATTAATGATAGGTTAGGTTATCTGTATTTCCTTGCAAATCCATTCTGGTTTTTATCTCCTTATTCCTGATAGAGCTGTGCCTTACTTTAAATTTTTGATCTTACATCTCCTCCAAATTCCTTGATGTCTTCTGTAATTAATTCATCAACTTCCTTTCCACTTTAATTCCTGTCATTGGTCAACCCCTGTTGCTTCCAAGTCCCTGGCCTCTCATTCCCTTTACCTTCTTGAATTTAATGACTTTTTGTTCTATTCTTTTTTAGCCTCCCTGTCTCAGAATCACTTCAACAGAAACTGCATTATTTCTAACATTAAATTTGGACTTTAAAATTCATAATCAATAAAAATTTAAAAAATAACAATTCTAAATTCTAAATGAACTATTCTTTAGCTTGCTTGTTTAAAAAATAAACAAATTTCTTAGCGAATTTGGAATGAAAAGTGTGGTACTTGACTGATAAAAACCTATGTATGGCAAGCATCATACTTAATGATAAAAATTAGAAACATTCAAAGTGGGTAAAATCTATGTTGTTTTCTCTTTAATATGACTAGTTATATTTTACTGAAACTAAACTAATTTTGGATTTGAGGATATATTTTCCCTTTATGTTTTATGTGTGTTTTGAGTTTTTTTTACCTTGATATACTAGCATTTGTGTCATCAGTATTACCACTTGTTTTTAAAAATAAGCCTTAAAATCATTTAATTATTGTTTAGTCAAATTAATTTATAAGCATATTCAAATATTACAGTGGAAATAATTATTTTAAGAGTCTTTATTGCTTATTTTCACTATATTAATATAAATGAACTTTTAATATTTGGTATATATATATTTGATATGTAACATAGACCTGTTTCATATTTCTGCATCAATGTTGATATGATATACACACTAGTTTTTGGTCTTTTCTCATTAGCCCACAGAAAGTACTATATTTTTCAGCCATATTTTGTCATATTTATGATGATGACCAATCTCGATTTATTAAGTAACTTAATCTAAAATCATTTTATATTAATGTCTTTCAGCTGATAATTATTATTGCAAAAGAGATGTTCTTTTAAAAAGGGCAAAATAATATAGTAGGCTTTCATGGAAGTAAAAGCAAAAAAATTTAAAGACCTTATAAAATTCACAGAACCTAATAAGTACATCAGAAATCACAAGGTCCTTTCTGGTTTTTCTCCTGTCTTCTCCATTATTACTTTACCTATCTCTTTCATTTGCTTGAGTTCCCAGGTTAAGTAAAATTATATCCTAACACAACACCTTGAATTTATAATTTGTATCATTTATTTAATGCATTATTTAATTACTTTTTAAAATATTTCCCTTTCTCAGTAGTGTATAAATTTCATGACAGCAGGAGCCATTTATATTATTTGCTCATTTATCCTCAGTGCCTTGCACAGGATCTGAGATATTGTAAATTCTGCTCTTAAGCTGAAATTAAATATCTTTTGAACCCAAGAGAAAGATGCCAGAGCAATTCCCCTTCTGAACAAGCAATTCCCTTTCTGTTCAGGATTCCTGCATCATTTGATTCTGTTGCTTCTCATAATGCTTCTAGTTCTTTCACACTTCTGGACCTTTTGCATACACAACATCCCTTTGCCTGTTTTCCTGATTTTTGAGTTCTACTTATATAAAAATGGGCATTTCTGCTACACAATTATATGTATGATTTTGTAACATAGTAACTCTGCTTCTTATAGCAACTTGGGAATGACTTATAGTTAAATGCATTATGACTTATAGTTAAATGTGTTATATATAGATTCATGTGTTTAGTGCTATTTTAGTTTTAAGTAGTTGGTCTTTAATTGTTGTTATTCATACTACTGACCATTACTTTTTTACTTTCTATAATCAGATAGCAAGAAAACGGCACAAAGTTATTGGCACTTTTAGAAGTCCTCATGGCCATACACGACCCCCAGCCTCTCTTAAGCATATTCATCTAATGCCTCTTTCTCAGATTAAGAAGGTGCTGGACATAAGAGAGACAGAAGGTATGCTCTTTGGATAAACTATTGGTTAAATAACAATAGTTTATATTCATTGTAGGTTTGATTCATTCCATTATGAATTTTTTAATCTGGTAAATTATCTTTAAATATGGTTGGTCAGTCTGCTAAAGTAATTGTTCTTATACTACCTCTATCCCAAATCCTTCTCTAGGAACAGACTTGATGTTTTTATTTTTTCCAATGAAAGTGCTATTTCAAACTATAGGATATTCTCATTCGTTAGGGGTCCAAGAGCTCTTAAATGATTATACATTAAAATAATGCCCTAGCTTAGCCTATTTTCACACGAAAACTTATCTTTGTTCCTTCAGATACAAAAGAGACAACCAGTCTATTACTTGCACTACATATCTTAACAACCTTCCTATTGCCAATGGCTGCATTTTTAGGGATATATTGAGGATATGAATTAGGAATAGATGCAGATGACATAAATATACCCAAAGAAACTGATAGATTTGATATCTATCAGTCAAATGTGTATTAAGGACAGTGTTTATTTATTTTCACCTTTGGTAGTATTATGGAGAGTCTCTGAAGGTCTGAAATTGCCAAAAATGTATACTTCCCTAAAACAATGTCATCTATTTAATTGGCACCTCCTGATACAAAATGGCGTAGTATTTACACATAACCTATGCACGTCTTCCCCTATTCTTTAAATTGTCTGTGGATTACTTATAATACCTAATACAGTGTAATGCTATGTAAATAGTTGTTACACTGTATTGTTTAGGGAATGATGATGAATAAAGAGTACCATGTTCACCACAGATGCAATTTTTTTTTCCAAGTATTTTTGATCAGCATTTGGTTGAATCTTCAGATGTGGAACCCACAGATATGGAGGAAGACTTTTTATTTAAATCATCTCCATTTTTTTGGATTTTAATTATGGAAGATTTCATCTGTTTAAAATAGCTTCTATTTTAGCATCTTGGTCACAAAATTTTTTGTAACAATTTTAATATTTGGACATGTTATTTCTTTGAACATGATTTAAGTAGGCTGAGTTATTGAATTCTTATAATGCCATTGTAATTTAAAACTTAAATTCTATAATTCTAAGAAATATCTAATTTTTTTTCTTAAACTCATCATAGAAAATATTAAATATTGTGGTAATACTGCTTACTTAATATCATTAAGTTGTCATTATTGGTTCCTTACATGGTATACTATTACTATTATAATTCTTTCTAATGCTTCAACTTAATATGGTGATATTCTTTGTCTAATTGAAAATAAGGGAGGGGGAGTGTAGAGAAGTAATTAATTTTGTTGGAATTTTGTTGCAGTGACGGAACTAAATTTGTATAAATCTGTCATTTTCCAAGGAGTAACACTTAATGTTTATGGTTATTCTGGAACCCTAGATTGTCACAATGCTTTTGCCTTGCTTGTGAGGCCACCAACAGAGCAGGCAAATGTGCTGCTCAGTTTCCAGATGACGTCGGATGAACTTCCAAAAGAAAACTGGCTAAAGATGCTATGTCGACATATAGCCAACACCATTTGTAAAGCTGATGCTGTAAGTTCTTAAACCAGTATTATAATGAAAGTTTAAGCTCTGTGGCATTGCATTCATACTAAACCTGTACATTTCTTTTTTTAAAGTTATCTTTATTTTTTAGGCCCCTGTTTTTCACACTGATAAACCTGTATATTTCTAACGACTTGTTTATTCTGAATGTAGGAGTGTTTTACTTTTGTGTGTAGTCAGAAAAACTGGTTTAATAAATTGTTTTGGAAAAGATTTTTAAATGTTTTGGCACAAGAAACATTTCTTTGAGTCCCTGGCTTATATTCAGATAGACCCTCATAGTCTTATAGCTCCTGTGGCTTGGATTTAGTGAGGCTTTTGGGATTTTTTTGTAATGTACCCTGTGATTTTCATTGTTCTCATAGATGTGGCTATCAGTAAGATGGAAAGTATTTTGTTCTTTCTTTTGTTTTTTCTTACTATTACTGAAAGCAATAGATGGGTTGTTTTATGTTGCTTTTTCTATCAGGGCAAGATGCGAATTCATTTTTCTCATGCCAGCCTCTTAAAATTGAATGCCATTATGAATATATAATTACTATTATACCATACAGATTAAAGTAAAAATAGATGAGAAATGAAAATACTGAAGTTAAATGACTTACCAGAAATCAGGTATCCTGCAGTAGATCTTGGATAAAATCTAGACCACCTAAAATATAATTTGATTTCTTCATCTCCATATATGAGAGAGACACATAATAGACATAGACCCCTTATTCTTTGAGCAAATGACATAGATTGAAGAGAATGTGTTGATATAATAAATGACCCTTTTCAGTACAATAGTACTGTAACTGAGATTGCCTTGGGCATTTTTGTGGGAATAAAACATTTTATCATAGTTAAGTCTGACCTTGGAAGATACTGAGGTATACTGTGGTTTATAAAGTAGATAATCTTTTATTAAAAGATTACCAAAGTGTTTAGAACAATAATCAGACTTTGTGATTTGTTTAGGGTTTTTCTTTTTTATTTCTGTGAGCTATAGATATGTTGTTATAAATAAAAACTTATTTTTTCACAAAAAGCTTCATAGAGGGCAGTAAAATGCTAGCACATACAACATAATGCTAGACAGAAAAATGGTAGAAATACCTTTTATTATGAGGCTTACAAAATTGCTCATTAGAAGAAAGAATTTTTTTCATAGTTCTAGGTATCCAAGGGCTTCCTTATAGTATAGTGATTCCTTATTATAGAAATAACTCCTGCATTTATCAGGATGTCAGACTAGATGGATTATATAATCCTTTTCATATGTATAGCCCTAATACTGAAATGTAAACTCAATGGCAAATTTCTCTTAAAATTCAATCTGTTGAATTACTAAGCTACAATATTACTAATACATTGAGATATAGACAGTGAATGGTAAAATTTTATAAAGTAAAATTAGCCACAAGATGGCAGCAAACATTTAACTATGTTCTGATTTACACTATCTTATACCACAAAATTCTTTCACTATGTTGAAATTTTGTTCTTAAGAAATATGTTTATAAATTCAGATAATTTATAGTGACTTCAGTTGAGTCCTTTCCTGCATTCACAATTCTACACATAGTAAATTTTTAAAAAGCTCTGCGTCAGTGTCTTATTTGAGAACATTTTCCCATGTTGAAGAGAAAGTGTTTCTATATATATATACACAAAAGATATAAAAGATATAAAAATCTGATTCTTTGAGTTATAGCTTTTGTCTTTCTATTGTATTTTTTTGATATCCTATATAATTTGAACTTGCTTAATTAAAAGAGTCATGTAAATACAACTATTTTATTCTATATTATTTCATTTATCATGCCCATTTGTAAATGACTTAAAATTTTCAGGCTAAAAGAAAACTTAATATCATTATTTTACATGTAAAACTAAGGCCAAGAGCAGTGACTGATTAGTATAAAGCTAACAGTAGAATCCAGTTATTCTTATTTTTCGTCAAACCCTCTTGATAGTTTTCCTCTCCATGGATACCATGTCCCATATTCTGTTATTTCAGAATTTAAAGATTAAAATTTAAATTTATTTAAAATCTTATCTTTCAGAATCCATATATATATATTCTGAAAGATAATATAATATATATATTATATATATATATATATGGGTTGTTGATTTTTTTTTTTTTCATCTCTTGCCAACACCTAACCTCTAATTGCATGGTTTGCAGCACTTTAAGTTTCATATGTTGCCTGAGGTCAGATGGTAGCTTTGTTGAGTCCATTACAAATTTCTAACCTCTAATGTCAAAAGTATAATTTTAATAACAAATGAATTTAAGCAATGATACCCACTTTCCAATTTGGTAAGTTTAGATGTAACTTGATAATTAAATGCCTTATGGTATAATTCAGCACTTTTGCCACTATTTATATTTCCTTTAAAAATCACTTATCCTACATATTGGTCAAATCACCACTGGCTACTTATGAATAAGCTTTTAAACTTGTAAGTAGAATCTCTAACTGCATGAGGAATAGATTGAAAGTAGAACATATATGAAAAGAGTTTGTGCTTGGAGCCAATAATATTTATAATGTAGTTAATATGATTTGTATTTAAAATTATAATTATTCGGCTAGTTATTAGGTATGTATAGTACATTATTAATATAAATGTCTGTTATCGGTACTACTTTTAATTTAGCCATATCAGAAACTCTAAGCCATAGATTACAGAGTTTGCGGAGTTACAGGCTGAGGGAGGGGACACATGGTAGTAGATATTTTTTCTTTAGCGTCTGGGAGTGTGAGGACTACGGGGAGAGGAGAGTTTAGGGAGAGAAGGGAGAGAAAAAGGATTTGATAATTCACAAGTAGACATTGACTTAAGACGTCAACTGCTAGAAAATGTCCTGTGAATATACCACCCACGAATAGGGTTCTAAAATCTATAGCTGAGGTTCAGTTTCTCCTGAAATTAATATTATAAAAATCTTAATGGGAGTGATTGATCACACTGCTTTTTAATCTTAAACTCATCAGGTGTGTCTTCAGAACTAGGTGAATTGGCAGCTTAATGAAAAAACTCATGCTCTTCCAAAGCTTCTTTAATGCTTGACATACTTTGAAGAAGTCAGAAAATGTTTTTAGAATTGTTTGTTATTAAAAAAGAGTTTTGGTTATGCTATAAATTTTATTTTTATTTTGTTTTAGAAATTTAGAGGAATAGATTAAAAAGAAAAAATATTTTTAGAAGAGAGAAGGGAATTATTGAGGAAACAAGTAACTGAAGTCTAGGACTACTGAAGTTTCTCTCACTCTACAGTTTTGCCTATGATTTACCCTGTTGCCCGTCCTCTATGCAGAGAGAGAACTAAAGTACTTCATGTTTATATCTTAGCAAACAGTTTTATTGTATTTTTAGCCACTAGCAAACTGTCTAGATGTTTTCCTCTTCAGTCATTCCAAACCCAGAATCTTTTAGGAATGTAAAAGATTTTATATCTTTCCGCTCCCCTAAATCAGAAGCAATTTAGTTATTCATGGAGAGAAAATATGAAGGCATCTCCTCCCTTTTCAGTTCATAGGTGGTTATTAATGCTTAGCTAAGATAACAGGAAAAACTGAGAAGCCCTGTTCTTTATTAGCATCTGCTAAGGATTTAAATTTAGGGGCCTTCAATATAAAGAACATTTCATCAAAAATAATCACACTTGGAGTTTATTTTCATTAAACATATATATAGATACATTTTGCTGACAAGCATGCACGCCTGTAGTCCCAGCTACTTTGAGCTGAGGCGGCAGGATCGCTTGAATCTAGGAGTTCTGGGCTGTAGTGCACTATGCTGATAGGGTATCAGCACTAAGTTTGGCACTAATATGGTGACCTCCCAGGAGTGGGGGACCACCAGGTTACCTAAGGAGGGGGTGAAGCGGCCCAGGTTGGAAATCCAGCAGGTCAAAATTACTGTGCTGGTCAGTAGTGCAGTCACGCCTGTGAATAGCCACTGCGCCCTGGCCTGGGCAACATAGTGAGACTTGTCTCTTTAAAAGAAAGAAAAAATTTGATACATGTTGCATCTAAACATTTTATTCAAATAGTAAATTTAAGGTACCAATATTTAGTTTTATATTTATGCTAAGATTTTTACCATCTATTTTAAATTGAAAGATAATATTTGTACCTAAGGAAAAAATACATAAGAGTATACTGTAGTAAAATATAAGTTTCATACTTCTCTCTGGCCAGTCTTTGTTTTCAGAGGTATGACTTTTGATACATTCTTAGGTATCTTTCTAGAAATATAAGAATGAAGTTTTCTTCAAAAACATAATTCTTAAAAGATTTATTCCTAAGCAATTTCCTCTTTATAATACTATCATAAATGAATATTTCAGCTGTTTCTAAGTTGTTTTCTGTTGTTTTGTAAATAGGTGAATCTTTGATTTATGTATGTTAAATTTGTAACCCCTTTTAATAAATTAATTCTCTTATTGTTTCTAATCATTTTCCAGCAAATTCTGTTGATTTTTCAGCATTTAGTTTTTAAAAACATATAAGTTAACCAGTTCCAATGAGCACTGACAAATCACTTTGTAGTTTAAAAACAAAACATAACAGAGGAAAATATGCTTATTTATTTTATTTTTAGTTATTTTATTTATAATTGACATAATTGTACATATTTATGAGTACAATATGATTATGGGGTATTGTTTCAATGCATGTATACATTATATAATGATCAAGTCAGGGTAATTACCATATCTATTGCTTTAAACATTTATTTCTTTGAGGAAAATATACTTAAATGTCAAAACATTTTTCTGAATTTATATCTTACGGACATAAAAATTTCCATCAAATAGTAGGTTTTCAATATATATTTGTTGATTGAAATAAAAATTGACATGAAAACAAAATTAAGTTCGCAGAAGTAAAGATACAGCTGTGCTTAGCCATATGTACAGCAGTATAGGAAATGTGATTCCTATACTTACTGCGAGATGTAAGAAATCTTACTAACGTAAAACCTTACAGGCACGTGTTGATGGGGATGAAGGGAAACTTGGGTATAGGCAGAGTTTGAGTCACATTCCTAACTGCTTAGTTTCTCATAGATTGGCAAGAGGTATTAAGAATTCAGAATTATTTTGGAAAGCAGTTGACAAAAACCAACTGAAAACTATTAGAACTTATAACAGAGTTTATTAAAGTAGCCAAATAAAATATAAATACATAGATATCAGTAGTTTTGCTTTATGCTGGTAGTAACCAATTAGAAAGTACAGGAAATGAAGACCTCTTTTCTAATAAAATTTTATCTACAAATACCCTTATAAGAAATACATGAGGCC
>VBSM01000272.1:28279523-28295337 GCA_008086735.1 Cheirogaleus medius
CTCGCCTGGCTGTTAATAAGATTTATATTGAGGTCTATTTTCAATTGCTTTGGTATCCATGGTACTTGCAATGAATTATTCATTTACTGAATGCTTTTTTTCTGCTATCTTTAAATTAGCACATTTCAGAATAGAAATTATATCAAATATGATTCAAGCACATCAAAAATCTTAAGTAGCTTCATTTATAAATACTCATATATGTATAAATATCTTTAAGGTTTGATTTTTAGAAACAGTTGTGTTTTTTTATTTTAAAACAATAAAAGAGTATTATTTTTAATAGGAGAATCTTATTTACACTGCTGATCCAGAATCATTTGAAGTAAACACAAAAGATATGGACAGTACATTGAGTAGAGCATCTAGAGCTATAAAGAAAACTTCAAAAAAGGTAAGTTTTAGTAAATTATTATTTGACATATCTCTAAAATATATTTTCCAGACTATCTTCAAATAATACTGCCATAAATAGCAGTATAAAGATAGTCTATACAACAAAGCTGTTTTTTTGGTTCTAGGAAATGACCCACAGAGACAATAGTTTTAGTTCAGTGACTTCTTTGCCACAGTAATTATAACTTATCTCTCCTATTCTTGTCATAGTGATAATACTATGAATTATACTTCAGTAGAAATGTACTGTTGGTGTTTTAGATCTAGATTTGTGTACATTCATCTTAAATATCACCTCAGATATTTTTCAGCAAATGTCACATGACAGAGTCAGGAGACCTGGAATCTATTCCTGACTCTAGAAGTATGTTTTAGTCTTCTCATGTTGAAGACAACTTCCTTACTTATCAGAGTTGTTGAGGACTACATAAGTATGTTGGCAAATAGGGCTTTTAACTAGAATTTTAGTGTTCCAAGGGAAATTTGCAACCATATTCTCTACTGTTAGATTTATACATTTTGTTTTGTTTTCTTTCCCTTTGTGGAAAGGCCTTGTACTTTAATCATCTTTGTATCTCCAATTATTTAACATGTATGATGTATAATAGACAAGCATATTAAATGGTATTTCAAATGAACTCCCTCTTACAATAAAGAAATGGAGGCTTTGGTGATATTGTATTAAAGAACTCATACCTAGACTGGCTAAATTAGACAAGAACCCAGGTTTCTTCTCTCCAAGGCTAGGTTTTTACATTCCACCTTCTTCCACTGGACTGCATTGCTATCTAAATGCAAGACAGAATAGTCTACAAAATTTCCCCACTGCTTTGTGCCTAAGAGATTCTAATTCTGCCACATACTATTAGTAAGAAAACTTTTAATATGTATTTAACTTTTTTATTCATATGTCTAAACATTCTTATCAGCCATATTACATTTGTCTAGGCTTACCTAACTGTAACCCCTTTTAATTCTAGGTTACAAGAGCATTCTCTTTTTCCAAAACTCCCAAAAGAGCTCTGCGAAGGGCTCTTATGACATCCCATAGCTCAATGGAGGGAAGAAGCCCTTCCAGCAATGATAAACATGTAATGACTCGTCTGTCTAGCACATCATCATTAGCAGTAAGTGATTTTGATTTAATGGGCTAAATGACTTATTCATATTTATAGAGTTGGTATGGAATTTGTTAACTTTTAATATATGGAAATATTAATATACTTAATCATTTTTTATGTGTCTCTGAACTTCTAACGTCTTTTTTGGGTAAAGGCAAATAAGAAAACCTTACTATTAATGAACTAGAGACATACTTAATGTGCAATTTATTTGATATAAAATTTTATTGTGATTAATATATGTTCTAAAATCTCAAAGGAAAGAAACAAGTTTCAATGTGGCCTATCACTTTACTAATGTAAATAGCTATGGTTCTGTTTACACAGATTGGTTCCAAATAACATAGCAGAATCTGAGTTTTATTCGTTTTGCAATTTCTGTGATGAGTACAATACAATCTCTGAAACTGAATTTCACAAGATGATATGGGTTCTAAATTTATGTATATATTTTTAAATGTTTCCCGAACAACCCAAACTTCCAATAAATGCAGAATTATTGGATGTTAATAAGGGTCTTTCTAACATGTATTACTATTGCTAAGTATTTGAGTGATATATCTGTTCTTTGTAAATTATTTATTAACCTAACCTATGCAGGTTATGAAAAATGCCTGTTACTTCTTAACTCTGTGTCCTTCAGCAAGTTTCTTATTCTTTTACCTACAGATATGAGAAAAGATGTTAGTAGTGCTTACTTACCCCATACTGTTATTGTAAGGACTAAATAATATATACATATTATATAATCACACATGCATAGGATGCGATTATATACTGAGAAGCCTTTTGGGTAGTGGTTAATAGCGTGAACTCTGGAACCCAAGTGTTCAAATCCTTGCTCTGCTATTTACTAGTTTTATGACTTTTGGCAAGTTATTAAAGATCTCTCAATTTTAATTTCACTGTCTGTAAAATGAGTCTCAAGTGTGTAAAGATTAAATGACTTAATATATGTAAAGTGCTTAGACTAGTACTTGGCACATTGTGAATGCTCCGGTATTTGTAAGTGGTTACCTTTTATTATGTAAAATTTATACAGGCAAGACACATAATACTCAATAAATGTTTTTTAAAAAGCTAGTTAAAGTTTTTAACCATCCAAGAGTTATGGTTAAATCTATTAGTATATTTATACAGATTTTTGATCAAGGTTAACCTTAACCAATGGGAGAGAAGTTATACTTAGTTGATAATGTAAATATATGCAAAGTAATTTGACCAAAATTGACAAAATGTAGATAAACATTCAATTTTTGTTTATTTTTTGCATCCATAGTAACTATTGTAAATTTTATTGCCTTTCAAATGAAGGTAAATGAATTTTATAGAAAACTTTTAGAAAATTAATTTATATTATTTGTGATTTTTGTCACGTTTATATAGACAATATACATAGGAACACCTAAAATATATTTAAGTCATTCATGTGCTCTTCTCAAATGCTTGTTTCTGTTCTAACAGATTACCCATTCTGTTTCCACAAGCAATATAATTGGATTTACTAAGCATGTTTATGTTCAGCGCTCAAACTCTACTGGTGGGCGCTCTAAATACTACTGGTTTCGATCTATACGTCATTCTGCCTCCCGAGCTAGTTTTTCACAGATACTAGAAGGAAATATTGATTTTTCAAATTTCAAAAAAGGTTCTTTTCAAGTCATCTTTGACATTTGTGAAGAATTAGGAGATATGCCAAGCACTAATGGAAACAAGCCTCATGAAGTTTAATGTGAGCTTATTAGCTATTTGAAATTTATACTTGGGGAAAAAAAAAGAAAATATTCTTTCTCCACTGAATAACTTATTTATTGTGTGGGTGGAGACTTTGGAAGTCACAACTTTCTGTCTGCTTTGAATTCACAACTATTCAGGTTTAATACATTTTCTTAGAATTTTGGCACATACAAATAGTTTTGGAAGTTAATTTACTTTTTTTTTTTGAGACAGAGTCTTGCTCTGTTGCCTGGGCTAGAGTGCCATGCGTGGCATCAGCCTAGCTCACAGCAACCTCAAACTCCTGGACTCAAGCCATCCTCCTGCCTCAGCCTTCTGAGTAGCGTGACAATAGGCCTGTGACACCATGTCCAGCTAATTTTTTCTATTTTAGTTGCCCAGCTAATTTCTTTCTATTTTTAGTGGAGACGGGGTCTAGCTCTTGCTGAGGCTGGTCTAGAACTCCTGACCTCAAGTGATCCTTCCCCCTTGGCCTCCCAGAATGCTAGGATTACAGGCGTGAGCCACCATGCCCAGCCTAATTTACTCTCTCAAGTCTGGAAAAATAAGTTACTTTGGAAATTTTCTTATGTAAGACAATGATCATTTTAAAGAATAGGAATGATGTCATGAGTAGTGGATTTTTATTCCAGGTTTGATTCTTAATGTTAGATTTTTGGTATTTATATAAAATTCATGATTTTAATATGGCAAATCATGAAAGTTCCACCTGAAGAAAATGTAAACTTTTATACTATTTAAGTCATTGTTTTATTATCATGTGATTGGTAATACTTTGCCAACTCAGCTTTATAAGCACTTCTTTTTCACTATCTTACTGATGAAAACTTGTAGCCAGCTACCTTATTGGCTCTAAGTTTAGTTACAGTTAGCCATTCATTTATGTTAAAATAAAACAGTAGTCTTATAATTTATTTTGATTTACACTCACTCTTGGGTTTTGTATTGTGCATTTTTTTTGTTATAGTTATTAATAAAAATTCTGATGATATTTAACTTTGAACTCTGAAACAATAAATTCACGTAGGTTAGCAATTTAATAATCACTTATTCAGAAGGATTGCTATTATGCTTAATTTTTATATGGGACAAAATTATTTATGTACATAAAATATACACACATGAGTTTCACATATAATACAAACACTCTCTGGGAGTATATGACTTAATTTTAGAAAATTATTTTCCATGAAGTGATTTAATTGCTCTTAATTCTGCTTTATGAATTAAGAAGAAACTACTAGGAAATGTCTTTTTACCTCAAAAATTTGTTTACTAATTTGTAATTTTTTCTTTTATAACCTGAAACACCAAATCATTAATATATCACAGAAGAAAAAGTTAGATATCACTACTAGCAGTAAGCCAATATCTGTTCCATTAGAGTTAATATCTAGTTAACTGGTCTATTCATTTGGTTTTTGTTTTTAGAATGCTAAAAATAGCATTAATTATGTTTTCTCCCTATTCCATTCCTGTAATTTTAAATTCCTTTATTTAAAGAGTTTAGAATTATCAGATGTCTTTTAATTAATTATTATGGTAATTTGTAAAATGTAGAAATGATAGGCATAATACTGAACTATATGTTGCAATTTTTTTAGAGAAAAACTTAAAATATAAAATATTCATCTTGTCTTGTCTTTACAGGGTATCCCATCTCCCTCCCTTGTCAGCCTGCCTTCCTTCTTTGAAAGGAGAAGTCATACTTTAAGTAGATCTACAACTCATTTGATATGAAGCCTTAAAAAAATCTTAAATTACAGAAATGTATAAACATTTCATGCTCAAATAACAAACTGACTTAAATGGTACTTGTAAGTAGCACTTGCTGAAAGCTAGAAAGAAGATAAGTAACACTAAACTATGCTATTTGATTTTCTTCTTGAAAGAGCAAGATTTACCTCTTATATTTTTCAAGTTAATTCATGTAAAAATTATATTGATTTTGATGTAATTTATCTCTTTGTTCAAATCCCTTATTTGAAGACCAATAATTTAACTTATTCATAATATCAGTGGATTTGCAACCCTGATACAGTAAATAAATTTTTTTGGTGGATGCCAAATACTGCTGTAAGTCTATTTGTATAGTGTCCGGAAATGAATTTATGGAAATAGATATTGCTGTGTCTCAATTTCTGCAAAGATTAAATGATATTGCAGTACTTACTAGATTTTTAAAACTTGCATAGATTCCTGATTAAATAGTGGGGTCTTATTTTGCTTGTGCTGTTTGAAGTATTTAACTGCTCCTTTTGCAGTTCATTTTTTCTCAAGTGTTTTCAAGATCTGGTATGTGGAATTTGAAAGATTTACCCTTATTAATAAGAATAGCATTTAAAGGAGATTGTTTCAAAATATTTTTGCAAATTGAGATAAGGACAGAAAGATTTAAGAACATTGTATATTTTGCAAAAACAAGATTGGTATATATTTGTAGCAGTTTCAGAGACAGTTCTGTGTTTTTTTTTTTTTGGTGATTTTAGCCACTAGCAAATCTTGATTTAGTTTGATAGTGTATGGAATTTTATTTCAAACAATAAAACCATGGGAAAATTGTGGTAAAGAATGTTTATACCTTTTACGAAGCATTTCTAAAGTTGCTGTCAGTTTTACAAATCTGCTGTAAAATGCTTAGATATATGTATGGTCAACTTTTTATTATGGTCTTATAATTAAATGTAAAATTGAAAATTTATTTGCTATTGTAAAATATATTTCAAAGCTTGATGTTATCTTTCACAATAGCCTTTTTATATAGTCAGTAATTCAAAATAGTCCAGTTCTTATGAATAAACGCATTTTTATTTCTTACTTGTTTAGGGAATACTGCAAAATTTAATTGTCACTTAATTTTCAATTATCTGCTTTAATAGTTTAACTGACTATAGATTTTTTCTATGCCACATATTTTCCACTTCTGAGAATAGTACATGACCCTTTGCTATATTTTAAAAGCAGTTGTATTAGTAAGAACTTTGTAAATAAAATACTTAAAACCTAAGTATATTTTATGTCTCATGTCTTAAATAATTCCTTCAGATAAATTTTCATAGGCTTAGGTTTGGAATGTGTTGCTTAAGATAAACAAAAAACAAAAAATTTTCATAGGCAAATATGAATGCCTATGCTCTTTTATATATTTGCTTGCTTATTTATTTTGTTTATTCCTTCCTTCATTAATATTTTTGAGCATTTTGTATGCTGGAGTCTAAACTGGAGTTTTTAATCTGGAATCTACTTTGTGGGATGGAGGTAGTGATTCCTATATTTTACATAAAATTTTGTATTTGTGTGTATGAATTCTTCAGGCAGAAAATATACAATTTTTATCATTTTACTAGGGATGGGGCTGTTATTCCCCAAAAGGGTGAGGTTTCCAGAGGCAAGAAATGACATGAGGTAATGCATGAATTGGGAAAGTATTAGTTGTACATAGCAAAATATAGCAAGCAGTTAATTTTAGGTCCGAAGGGAATGTTTCTAGTTTTTATCATCAACTACTTGCTCTAGGTTTTTGGTAAATCCCTCATTATCAGATCACGACAGTTAAGACATGTTAAGATGTTGTATCAAGGATGGCTATTTAATATAATTAACTGTTTCTCCTCTATTGAGAAAATCATATGTATGTTTTATTTATTATTGTAAAAGTCCGTTGAACTGCCTTAAGGCATTTAGTTTATCAAATAGTATTATTCCAATAATGCAAGGGTGGTTCAACATCAGAAAATTTATCAATATGACTTATATTGACAATTTATAGGAGAAAGGATATGATTTTTCAATAGGTTCCAAAAGGTCATCTAATAAAATTTAGCTACTGTTCTTAATAAAAATCCTAAGTAAGTACTTTTGGCAACATGTCTGACTAAGCAACTACATTCATAGTGGATGTCCTTCTAATAGAACCAGCAAGCATTTCTCTAAAATATAACCAAAGAACAATTTTAATGTATAACTAATGTTAAAAAGAATAATATAGAAATGCTAAGGTAAGCAAAATTGAGAAATCAAAGCTATAGTGGCAAGTGTAGACTGATAACAAAGACTGGTTGAAGAGATTTAAGACCAAGATGTAGATCTCAAACTGCTAGAGAGTTGAGCTCTGACAGTCTGGCTGGGAGAGATCTCAGTTAAAAGCAAAAGAGGAAAGAAAAGCATGAGGAGAGTGAAGAGATGTAGCAAATAGAATCTATACTCCAAGAACTGAAAATAATGGATGAATCAAAAAAAACAATTGAATATATTTATTTAAGAAAGAACTCATACTGTAAGGACAGATAAATGATGCACAGATAAATAAATTGATTTATTGAACAGATATCAGTTTGTTATTCATAGTAAAATTCTACATGACCAAACTTATATCCATTCTTGCCTTGGGAAACTTTTACACATGTGCACCATCAGACACATGTGCAAGAATGTCCATAGCAGCATTGTTTATAATATTTCAAGATTGAAACAACTAAAATGTCTAACAGCAGTACAATTTACTGACATACAACACTGAAAATGAATACATGTCACCTACATGCAGTAACATAAATAAATTTTAGGAACATACTGAGTGAAAAAGCAAGTCAGAAAAATACATATAGCATTATTCTAACTATATAAAATTCAAAACAAGCAAAACTAAGTTATTTCGAGATAGATGATAGCTGGTGACACTTGAAAGAAGAACAAGGGCATAATTAACATGAAATTCTGGATAACAGTTGCATCTTCGAGGGGTGGGTTTAGGCAGAGAGATGTGGTCAGGGAGGAGCACAGAGGGAGTGTCTAAGATTCTGGTAATTTTTATTTCTTAAATAGAATGGTATGTACCTGGGTGTTTATTTTGTTATTCTTATACCATTCACTGTAAATTTTAAGTTGTATTACCTATTTCAAAATAAATTTTAAAAGAGAAAAAAATCCTCAAAATAAAATAGTAATATAAGGAAATTACCTAAACATGATAAAGACTTTATAACAATGGACAGATATCATAATATATAGTAAAATACTAACACCATTGCATTAAATTAGGAAAAGGTTACATTTATCCTTCATCGCCAGAACTATTTGTTTGGTTTTTAAGGTTTTAGGTAAGTCTAATAATACAAGAAATATAATTAGTATAAATTTGAAAGAAGAATAAGCAACAATTTCATTATTTGCAGGTAATGTGTCTGTATACTCCAGAGACCTCCCTAAAAATCTTATAGCATCAATATTTGATTGGTTACATAATAAACATACAAAAATCAAAAGCTTTTCTCCAATGTAGTAATATCCAGTTAGCATTTGAAAAATAAATTTCTTTAAATTCCCTTACATTAGTGACAAAATTTATTAAATTCTTTGAAATAAATTTAATAAGAAAGGTACAGGCAAACCATTATTAAACTGCAAGAATCAATCTTGAATTATCATAGGGACTTATTTATCCTCGATGGGAATATCTAATATTTAAAATAATTTTTCCCAAATTAATAAGTAAATCTGTTGCATTTCCATTTAGAAAGTTGTCTATTTTTTTTAACCCCTTCTCTGTTTTTTTCTTAACAGGATAAAATGATTCTAATGTGTATAGGTGAGAATAGACACCAGAGACTAGCCAAAACTCTTTTCCAAATTAGTGAGGGAAGACTTGCCTTGTAAATATTGATGCTTAATTAAACCCACTTAATATTGTAATGGTAATAGACAGCGAGATTAGTAAGCAATATAAAATTCCAGAGAAAAGACCAGAGTATTATGAGAAACTAATAAATGATAAAAGTACCATTTTAATATATTGGCTAAAGGATAATTTATTTATGAATATGCTGTCATAATGGGCCATCTGGAAGAAAACAGTTATACTCATAGCTGACATCATTTTGAAAATTCAGTTTTAAATATAAATTCAGTATATATTTTATACTTTATGTAAAAGTATAAAGTATAAAAGTATAAATATTTTCCTAAATTTTATTGTATATTTTATACTTTTATAAAGTATAAAGTATAGAATAAAATTTAGGAAAATATTTGTGTAACCTTGGTATATCAGAAAAACCCAGAAGCTAAAACATAAAGATAGACATGTTTCACTTCATAAAAATAAATTGTTTTTATATGGCAAAAAATTGTATATACTTAAACGATTTTAAAAAACAGCAAAAAGAATTTTCCATGTCATATGGCAAAGGGCATATATCTAAAAAATACAAAGACAACTTATAAATTCATTTGTAGGGAAAGAACCAACAAAATTCCTGAGAAATGAGTAATGAGGTCTTTTATAATATATTTTTATTATAATTTAAAATTTTTTGTAGCATAATATTTAGGGTCAGAATAAGGCTACCTGGGCTCGAATCTCAGCTTCGAGCTGAGTGCTGGTAACTGAGTGCCTTTGGATAGGTTTCTTAACCTCTTTTTATATCAGTTTTGTCTATATAAATGGAGGTAGTTACAGTACCTTCCTTATAGGTTTATTGCGAAAATTTCACTTACGACAGTGACTTATACTCAGCTAGCAGCTGATAAATTATTACTATTATAATTTTAAAAAATGAATTGGGGATGATACTAATAATAGACCCTTATATCTTTGGAAACTATGAGAAGTGAAAAAGATGATCTATGTAAAGCACTTATCATGGGTCATCACACACTGATATGTAGTAATAATGTTAATTGTTAAATTTTATTAGATTAAGAATATCTTATTGTTAAAAATTCAAAGTGGCATAATTAGAACATTATGGTGCTAGCATCAAAACAAATTAATGAAATAGAATAAAAAGTTCAGAAAGAGACAATAATATATAAGAATTTAGTTTATAACAAAGGTTTTACTTCAAACATGGAAAGGCAAAACTATAGTATTGAAGAGTGATGCTCGGACAACTAGCCGAACCTTTGGGGAGAAACAGATTCATATGTCTCATCAAATACCAGGTTAAATCTAGATACACTAAAACTTGTAATGTAAACCCTTAAAATATCAGAAGGAAATGAAAGTGAACATTTATAAAGTTTCAGAAAGCTTTTCTAAGGATAGTATCAAAGACAGTAAAAAAATATATATATATATCTTTGACTATACAAAATAGAGAACTGTGATATATTTTTGAAAATATATAAATATATTTCAGTTGATACTGGTTACCCAGAAACTTAAAATTGGTTGAGAAAGGATTAAGATTTAGTTTTTCTTTGTACAGATCTATATATTTCTTATAATTAAAAAACTCATTAAAAAAGGAGAGCTTTAAAATCTCCTAAAATAAGGTCAAAGGGCAAGCAAAGAGCTGAAAAATATTTATAACGTCATTAACAGTCAAAGTGAAATATCATACCTTTAGTACACAACGGCACTGTACCATCAAGATGTAAATATCAAGATGAATGGACAAGTAATTAACAGGCAATTCATTAAGAATGACCAGTGAATATATGAAAAGATACTAAACATTACTAGTAAATAAGCAAATACAAATATAAAGCAAGATGCTATTTTAAAAATCAGATAGGCAGATATTAAAAAGAATGATGCAGTATTGTCACGAGTATGTGGAAACAGGTGCTTTTATGGAATGCTTGTGCTATAAGCTTTCTGGTGTGTATTCCAGCAGAATCTTTAAACAAAACAAACATATCCTTTGATACAGTCAATATCCTGGAAATTGATCCTAAGAAAATAGGCAAATGTGTATAGTTGTATTACATAATTGTCAATACCAAAATGTTTTATGTCCTTCAATAGAGAATTGGTTATGTAAATTGTGATAAATTCATGCAATGAAATCTACATAGCCATTAAAATGATATTATAGGTATAGATTTATAGACATGGAAAGATGTTCATTACCTATTGTGATATGAAGAAAATATGTTATAAAATGGTATAAAGATTATAGATGGTATTATGGTATAAAGATTGCTAGAAGTAAAGCATATGGTAAAGCATAAGTAAAGCATAAGAAAAAGTCTAGAGGAAGACACACCAAAATAGGTTTGGGACCAAGGGTGATATTTTTAAAACCTTTCTTCTTTCCTCTATTGTTTGAATTTTAAAATAATGAACAAGTGCTCTATTTATCTATTATCTATCTATCTATCCATCCATCAAATTTTCTCCAGTGGGGGGGGCCGAGGAGCCTGTCATTGTTTCTGCCTCTCTTATTGATGCCCCAATTACTCCATAATCCACAGCTATTTGGTTTATGCACTCACCTCTCCACTCAAACTAGTTTGCCAAGGTCACCGATGACTTCCTGTTTGTCAAATCAGTTCTTATCTATTGGCCCTCTCTGGTTCTGTCTTGTAAACCATTCTCTAATTTTTAAAACTTTTTCCTCCTTTGGATCCTTCGTGTGATGGTTAATTTTAGGTGTCAACTTGACTAGATTAAGAAATACCTAGAGCACTTGTAAAGCATTATTTTTGGGAGTGTGTGAGGGTGTTTCCAGAGATAAGTATTTGAGTCAGTGAACTGAGTGGGGAAGATCCCCACTCAATGTGGGCAGGAACCATCCATTTGGCTGAGGGCCTGGATAAAACGAAAAAATAGAGGAAAGAATTTCATTTGCATTCTCAGAGCTGGTACACATGCTTCTTCTCCTGCCCTTGGTCATCAGAACTCTGGCTTTGGACTTACACCAATACCTCTCCTTCCCCCTTGCCCATCCTTCTCCAGTTCTCAGGCCTTTGGTCTTGGGCTGAGAATTTCCATTGGCTTCCCTGGTTTTAAGGCTGTAGGACTTAGACTGAGCCATGTTACTGGCATCCCAGCGTCTCTAGTTTGCAGACTGCCAAATCCCCTAATAAATCCCCTCTCATTTATCTATCTGTCTATCTATATAACTTTCTATCTATCCATCCATCCATCCTATTGGTGGTCTTTCTGGAGAACCCTGACTAATCCACTGTGTCACTACTTTTTTCCTACCTATTGAGCTGCATCTCAGTGTATTTTACTGAGCCTTCTCTACCCACCCCTTACATGCAGATGTTTCCCAAATGTTCAATTTGGTCCTCATTTATTTGCATTTTCCACACATTATATGCATGTATGTACATGTATATAAAAGTGCCGAGGACATCATCCCCTTAATGATTTAAAACTACCTCACAATTTGCATGTTCAAAGATCTACATACACTATAATAAAGACTTGTATCTAAAATATATAAAGAACTCCTACATATCAATTTAAAAAGACAAACACCCTTCCTTCACTCCTCCAATACTATTCTCCTTTTTCTGTATGTTTTTCCACGAACAGTATCACCATCCACCCTACCACCTGAGCCAGAATCCTGGAGCCTAAGCTTAGGCTCCTAGGCCTAAGCTTATCTCTCTTCCTTATTCCTCGTTGCCAGGCTTTTGATCCCACATCTTTAAGATCTCGTGAATGAATAATCCATTCCCTTGTCTTCATTCTCATTCCCATGCTTCAGGTGCACAAGACTTTCTCCTTGATTTTTTGTGGTAACCTTCAGTCTTAACCTAGATTCCCAAAAGCAGAATCTTGAGCCAAAAGCTTGTGTTCAGGTTTATTTGGGTAGTACACCCTGGGGAGTAGGAGTGGAGAAACGGAGAAAGAGGGAAAGCCAACACAGTTTGCTGTATCAGGTTGGCCACTACCACAGACGACTTGCTCAATCCCGTGGGAACTTTTCGTCTGACACGCGAAAGGGAGAAGCATTGATTTCTCAGCTTTCAGCCCTAGTTGTTCAAGAATAGGTCCATGATATTAAGTCCCTGGCAATGCCAGGTTGCACTTGCATGAATGCTCAGCAGTTTTGATACCTTACAGCCTCAGAAATCCTTGGGGTAGGAGATGAGTGGTGGTGGCACATCCTCCAGCAATGGCTTCAGGAAGAAGAAGAGGGGCTGGCAGGATTTAGAGTAGCTTGTATGAAGAGTCTGATTTACCTTCTAGCTGATCTTCCTGTCCTCCTTCTGCTATCTATCCTGTATAGCCAGAGTAATCGTTCTAAAACAAAATGATAATTTTTCTGCTTAAAATGTTTCAGTGTCCCTCCTAGAGACCTTCAGAAAAATATATGCTCCTTAGCATATTATAAAGGCCCTCCCTTTATTGTCTGGCCTTTTCCTACCTCCCTAGAGCCATCACTCACCACTTCCCCCCATGAACACTAGCCAAAACATGCCCTACTCTTATTCTAGCTCTTTATTTGTGCTGCATCCTCTCCCTAGAATGCCTTCCTCTCCTTTTTGACATGTTCTCTCCTTCAAGAAGCTTCGATGCTCTATTCTTCCCAGGCTGAGTTAGTTCCCCCCTGTATGTTCTGGCAGCACCCTGTGTTTGCCTTCATCATAGAATTTGTTATATTCTGTTGCATTTTTTGTCTGGTGTATCTGTTAAACTAGATTATCAACTCCTAATATAGAACCTAACAGATAATAGGTGCTCAATAACTTGAAATTGTTCCAGTCTCTATGGGAAAGCTGTATATGGGGAAAGCAAACCAGCTATATCGCTAAAATAAAGACTAACTACATGTAATGGATGCCTAAATAACAGGGGGTTTTAGTTCCCCTCAAAAGCTGCTAATCTATCATGTTCCTCTAAGGTGTGCTTTAGTAAGAATGCATATTTTAATCATTGTATGGAGGAGTGTTAGGCAAAGAGATGAGAAAGGTGGGAGCTCTGAGAGACTAGAAGGGTCCAAAGAGCTGTCTTAATTGTTACAGGTGGTAACAACCCTTCACAGATCACCTGCCTGCAAACAGTGTGAAAACTGATAACCTGTGTAGCCATTTCTTAGAGTGTTTCAGCCCTCCACACAACTTGCCCCCACAAGCTGGAGCTGGAAAAGCAGCCACATGAGCCTGCATGAAATTGGGCAGAGGGCCAGTGGAATTTTTGTATAGTTTGAAATTGTGACATATGGCACTAATATTATACGTCCCTAAGGTTTGAGTCTTGCTGCCAAGAGGTGTGGCATTGCTATCACCCTGGAAAGTGTGGCAAAGACTTGGGAAAATATTGTAGGCTGAGAGATTATTTTTCACTTCCAACTAAATCTGGCAGGCTGAATTCATTTGCGAAAGAATAGATTCAGCTTGATTTGTTTGGCTTTTGAGGTTTCAGCTTTCATAGAATTAATTTTTGCCAAATTTATTATAACTTTATCTTTAAAGAATAATTGTATACTTTATTTGATTAGAAAAATGATAAATGCTTATAACTATTTCTAGTTTTAGTGTTTCTAATAGTTACCTCCCCAACTCTAAATAATACAAAACACTGCTATTTCTTCAACTGTCAGTTTTAGACATTATTTATTAGCTGAACTTCTGAGACGCTGAAAAGTATTTAATCTATTTAAGCTATGCCTCCTCTCCTCCCCATTTAAAAAAATTGTTATTTTTGTTGTATTTTTTATTCTACTAAGTGAGGCGGCATCTCACAACTACTAATGGTATTAGATAATGTTAAACATTTGAGTGCTTACTGTGTGCCAGACACTGTTCTAAACATTTTACACATATTAATTCATGTTATCGTCACATCAGACCTATGAAATAGAGATTATTATCCTCATTTTTCAGACATGGAAACTGAGGTACAGAGCAGTTACATACTTGTTCAAGGTTACCAGTTAATAAGTGGTAGAGCTGGGATGGCTGTATTATCTGCGCTGCTGGTGATTATGCTCTGCTGTTCCCTGTGGAGGAGGCTATGAGAGCCCCAGCCTTTTCAACCTTGCTACCAGTCAAAGCCAGGTGATCCTTGCATCCAGTTCAAATGAATTTTCACTTCTTATCATCAATTCTTCCTTCCATTGCTCAAGATCATATTACATTTTAATTACCGTGGTTTTTGGACATGACTTTCTTGTACAGTTCTTTCTTCTGGTATTTCTTAGTGTCTTCTTCCCTTCACCCATAACCCTCCCCCCTCCACCTCCTTGGTGGAGGAATTTTAATTAACCCCTTCCTTTCAGATCTCCATTTTCCTGCCCTCCTCCCTACCTCTGACCTCGAACTTGGACTCTCTCTGTGGTTCTGCAATCAAGGCTAACAGTTTCTTTTTTTTGCTGCTTTTCTTCTGTGAATTTTGGGTCCTTGTTTACTCATGGTTTTATCTTTCAATAGGCTTCCATCTTCTTCCCATACCTTAGAAATGTGTTCAAACCTCTTGTCTACTGATGTTTTCCCTCTTGTCCATTTTTATTAGATGGTTTCTTCACTCTTTATTGGAATTTTTGGGTAATCACTTGTGTTTAAACTGCATTTTGAATTTAGAAATCCCACTTGGTCCACATTCTCAATTATCAAAGCAACACACACATACACACACACGCGCGCGCGCGTATAATCTTAAATGTGTACAAATAGCATTGCCAGGTGTAAACAACATTTGTTTCTTTAAAACTAAATGGCTTTGACCTGGGCCAGGTGGCTCATCCTAGCACTCAGGGCAGCTGAGGTGGGAGGATTGTTTGAGCTCAGGAGTTCAAGACCAGCCTGAGCTAAGAGTGAGACCTTGTCTCTACTAAAAATAGAAAAATCAGCCAAGCATGGTGGCGTTGGCCTGTGGT
>VBSM01000272.1:28301386-28406874 GCA_008086735.1 Cheirogaleus medius
GGAGGGTGCAGCAACAGGGAGCCATCTTGGAAGCAGACAGCAGCCCTCATCAGACACTGATCCTGTCAGTGCCTTGATTTCAAACTTCACAGCCTCCAGAAATGTGAGAAATAAATTTGTGTTCTTTATAAATTGCCCAGTTTAAGGTATTTTGTTATATCAGCACAAATGGACTAAGACAGGTTTATTATGTTCAAACAGTAAATAGTGTGATTTGTACCTAGGTTTGCCTGAGTCAGGTCATGAGGTTAGTGTGCTTTCATAGTCCCTGAGCAGGGTCACTGTCTATGGCTGTGAAGGTTATGCCGCAGCTGGCCCCGGGGGAAGAGCAGGGAGTGAAGTACAGCCTTTACTTGTCAAACTGCACACTCTGGCATGGGGCTACATCAGGCTGGAGGAAAGTGAACCTGTTTGTAATTTCTTAGGCTTTATTTGTCATAATTTTCACAAAGGCATAGTGTGTTCCATTGAGGAGGAACCGACTGCCTAATGAGGACTGGATTTATTTAGTGGTGGGAATATGGCTCTCCTTACATCCCCCAAACCCACACAGCTGAATTACCTGAGGAAGAAGCCTTTCCCAAATTTCTGCAGGGCACTCACGATCTCATCCTCAGGAATTGGATTGGCTATAAATTTGTGTAGTGAGAAAACCAATCTCTATTACTTATATCAGTGTATTACATCCCATAAGGATGCTGGGACCAAAAAAAAAAAAAGTCAGAAACTAATGCCAAGGGCCAGCGTGGTGCCTCACGCCTGTAATCCTAACACTCTCGGAGGCTGAGGCAGGAGGATCGCTTGAGCTCAGGAGTTCAAGACCAACCTGAGCAAGAGTGAGACCCCCATCTCTATTAAAAAATAAAAAGAAAGAAAGAAAGAAAATGTAAATAAAATAATTTAAAAAAAACTAATGCCGTAGTGTATGGCAATAATAATTTTAGCTTTGAACATTGTTCTTTTGCCAGATATTTTAAAAATACCCACAATGTCTTCTTCTCCAGACCTTCCAAGTCATGGTACAATTGTGGCACATCCTTCAGAGAGCCCTTATGAGCTACAACCTCCCAGGGCTGCCTTTCTTAGGGAGTGATATCATTTATTCCTTCTCTACTTATGACAGTTGAGTTTGCTTTTGTCTTGTCCACAAGCACAGTATTTCCAAAACAATGAATACACATGCATGCTCATTTTGTGAGTTACATAATTTAAAATGTTGAAATTAACTTGAATTAAGATGAAACATATAATTGCTGATAAATTTTCTATGTATTGGAAAGATCTGGATTTAAACCCCAGCTCTGCCACTTACTGACTGTGTTATCTTTGGTAATTTTCTTCTGTGTCTTTACTGGTAAAATGGGGATCATAATATTTTCTTCTTTTGGTTGTTGCCAGGATTAAATAAAATTTTGCATGCAAAGATGGCATCCCCGAAATGTTAATTAATTGTATTCTCTCATCGGTATAATAAATGTGTCAATACCTTCAAATGGTGAACAACCTATGGAAGCCTCATCAGTTAGGATCATCACCATGATACACCGGAAATAAAAATGAGGAACCACGAAAGAGCAGTAGGTTCTTGCACCCTATGTTTTCATTTTTATTAAAATTCTCATTCAAGTTATAGCAGTATAACCTCTAATAATTTGCCTGACTAACCATATGTAATTATTTTTTTTTTCTAAGAAGTAAAGAACTTCTCAAATCTTTCATTCTCACCAAGTACCTAAGGCAAAAGGCCAGAGGACTCATTTTACAGATGAGGAAATTACTTGTTCTCTCTAAGCCTCAATATTTCCTCCTGGGAATAAGAGAGCTAATAGAAAGTATGTTTCCCCACTTTCCTTTCTCCAAGGGAAATAGTTGGATGATTAATGAGATAATGAATGTGAAGAGAACTCCCTGGAGGAAAGACATTTTATAAACATTAAGTGAAGACTGGCTGACTCACTTACCCAACAGCTCAGAGGTATGGATAAATCTTTTGGTATGAATCCTAGCTACTTAGTCTACCTACCTCATGCACACCTTAAAAGCTGGATTCTGGAGCACTGCCCAAATGTCAAACTGATCCTACTTATGACAAAATTTATCATCCAGTTTGTAATTAACACCAAGTGTTTATGAAATTAGATGATTCATCTCTCATGCTTTTTCAGGGTGGGAGGCAGAGAGAAGTGCTCAGGACTAACTTGGAAATAAATAGCTTATATAATGTAGCCAGGAGCTGCTTTGCTTGGCTTTTCACGGTCTTTCAAAATAAAAAGTCCTTTTCCAGAACCACTCCCTTTAAAACAAATTGATGTTTTTATATATGAAGCTTTTCTAGGAGAATGGCAATGAATTGGTAAAATTTTAAAAAGCCAAAAGCAAAAGATAAAAACTCACAGCTGGAAGAATTGAATGAATACCATACCCAGCTGTTTTCTGAGGTCCTAAAGTATGTCAGGGATGTCAAGATGTTACTGTAGATGTGGCTGGAAGCTCTGTGTTATGCCTCTGACTCTGTGGGTTGAAATGGAAAACAATTCCAGAAGAACAAATAAAGAAGTGATTTTCCAATCCAAATCTTGTGTTAAATGAGAGTCATAGCATTTTTGTTAGATTAGAAAACCAGTCAAAAGACACACTGCAGTTAATATACATTTAAGATTGCTATGTATTCTTGATAAATTGGCTTTTTTGTCATTATAAAATACCCCTCTTATGCAGGTATTCTAGGGCATGGCTTCCTTTGCTCAGCTTTATCTGTCAGTACTTCTCTACTGCACTTGCTTTTTGTAATATATTTTTTTGGATATTTCTTGTATGTTGATGGTTTTCATAATTGTTGTAGATTTAAAAATTATTAAATGGCATCTCTGATCATTGGGATAAATTTGGGCATTTTAGTAAATGGTGCTGGACAAATGGGTGGCCATTTGGAAAGAGAGAAAAAAAATCAGATCCATATCTCATACCTTATACAAGAATAACTCCAGAAGGGTTAGGGATTTAAATGTGAAAAATGAAAGCATATAAGTATGTGAAGAAAACATGGGTAAATTCCTCTTTAACCTTGTCAAAGGTGTAGGGAAGGAGTCTCTAACCATCACTCAAAATCTAAGGTCAATAAAAGTAAAGATTGAGAAATCTGATTATATAAAATTTTTAAAAACATCTTTCATGACCAAAAAATACACATCCTAAACAAAAGACACCACACAAACTAGGAGACACCTCACAAACTAGGAGAAAATATTCATGACATACATGTAATATTACAGAGATGTATACAGAGTTTGCAGAAATTGAGAAAAAAAGACCAAGACCTAATAGGAAAATGGGGGAAAAAACCATGAACAGACACAAAAATGTGTAAATATTCCTCAAATATATGAGAAAAAAAGTTCAGATAGACTTATAATTAGATAAAAATACTGAGGTACAATTTCTCACTATCGGACAGGTAAAAATTAAAAAGCATGTCAGCACATTCTGCTAGTGAGGCTGTGAAGACACAGATACTCCCTCATAAATTGCTGGTGAGAACGTGCACTGGTATCACCAGTCTTGGAAGGCAAGTTGGTAATGTCGTACAAAGCTACATATATACTTGCTTTTTGACCCAAAAGTCCCACTTCTAGGAATCTACCCTGGAGATAAACTTCCCCAAAATACAAAAATACGCATGTCAAGGCTATTTATTATAACATTGTACATGCAAAATATTGGGAGCAAGCCAGATTTTAACACATAGGAGAGTGGTTAAATAAATTATGGTACATCTACACAATGGAGTGCTGTGCTCCTATAAAGTAGAATGAAGAAGATATCTCTATGAACAGATGGAGTGATTTCCAGGACATACCCCTAAGTGACAAGGAAAAGTACAAAAGGATATATATATATATATATATATAGCATGTTACCCTTCATGTGAGAGAGAGTAGTACATAAAGACATAAAAAATATATATCTGCACATTTATGCAAAAAATATACAAGAAAGATAAATGAGAAAGTAAAGAGATTGGTTACCTACAGAAAAGGTATAGGAAAGGTATCAGAAGAAGGAATGAATAGGGACAGACTAGTAGAAATAAAGAGGAGGAAACCCTTTTCTGAATATATTTTTTACATAGGTTTAACTCTTAGAACCATAGTGATATTTCACCTACATAACTATCCTCTAAAAATAGTTAAAATCAACCAGGAAGTGGGAGAAAACCAAATGGAATGTTATCAGTAACACATGAACTTAACCGTATGACAGATGACTGTCACAATCCCACTGGAGTGAATGGAGAATTAAAGAACTAACCTAAAGAACTTTGGAAAACAATATTTTGATCGGATACTGTGAGACTAAAGAGGAAAAGAACTATATATAAATATGGTATCTAGGTAGTAAATTTGTTCCTCTTATGTATAGATTATGTATAGATTATTTGTTCCTCTTATGTATAGCAATTGTGTAACTACTTTTGTGTATACTAGTATTAAACAAATAAGTGAGTATATTGCAGATGATGAAAGCAGGGTCTCTCACTGTTGTAGAAAGAAGTTACAGATAAATAAAAGGGGAAGCATAGAATGAGCCTCATGGTGTTTGGATTGGAATCAGAGGTATCAATATGGACTCATGATGTGTAACATATATACAGATAGATAGGTGTAAAAATAAATACAGGCATGTGTATGTGTAGGTTAGCATTTATATGTGTATTTCCTAGCTTTGTCCACTGAGGGCCTATGAGTAATGATATCACAGTAACATGAGCACACCAAGTGGCAAAATTTTGGTTTGTAAATACTATCCTCCAATGAAAGGAACCAGAGCTTCTTGGAAAAGTGGTTGATTCCAGAATGGGGGAAGAGAAAATAAAAGATGAGACTGGAAAATCTTGTAGTGGCAGACAATAAGGAAATGTGCTAAAAAGAGAAGAATGAGGGTATGTCATAAGGATACAGGAGCCAAAAAATGGAACAATTTGAGCAATAAAATATTCAATGATAATATCGCATTATAAAAAGTAGAATAAAATATATATCCTTGATGCCATACTGTTACAAATAATACAGTTAAGTAAATAAATACATGGGGAGAAGGGACAGCTCTTCCCTATAGAAAAATTTCAATTAACACATTTAGAAGATATGAAGGAAATACAAAATGATTCCTAAATAATGATAAAATCATTGGGCAAAAGTTCAAGGATATTAGCACAGTCTCAAACTATTTCTATTAATTACAAAGGGAAATAATAGTAACTTCAGAGAGGAAAAACCTTGTAAATTCCACCTTAACCAATGATCAAGGCTAACATCACCAGTGATAAGGCATGACTTCATTTACCCTCTGATATATACTGAGAAAGATAAAACATTACTTATGTAGTATTCTTGCTCAAAATTCATAGTGTCATAATCATAAGAAAATGTGAGACAGATCAACATTGAAGAATATTCTACAAAATAACTGACCAGTATTCTGTCTAGAACATGAGAGGCAAGGAAAGAATGAAGACCGCCATGGATTATGTGAGGAACAAGGAGGCAATGTGGGATGCCCGATTATATCCTGGAGCAGAAAAAGGACATAGAAGGAAAACTGATGATGGAATTGGAACAAGGTTGGTAGTTTAGTTAATAGTATTGTTACAATGTTAATGATCTGGTTTTGATAATTAAACTAAGATGTTAATAACTTACTAAAAGTAGCTGACTAAGGAGTATACATGAACTCTGAACTATTTTCAAATTTTTTGTAAGTCAAAAAATTATTTCAAGACCGGGTGCGGTGGCTCATGCCTGTAACCCTAGCACTCTGGGAGGCTGAGGCGGGTGAATCGTTTGAGCTCAGGAGTTGGAGACTAGCCTGAGCAAGAGTGAGACCCCGTTTCTACTAAAAAAATAGAAAGAAATTAGCTGGACAACTAAAAATATATAGAAAAAAATTAGCCAGGCATGGTGGCGAATGCCCGTAGTCCCAGCTACTCGGGAGACTGAGGCAGGAGGATCGCTTGAGCCCAGGAGTTTGAGGTTGCTGTGAGCTAGGCTGACGCCACGGCACTCTAGCCCGGGCAAGAGAGTGAGACTCTGTCTCACCAACAAAAAAATTACTTCAAAATAAAAAATTAAAACAATTTCTTTAAAATTTTAATCTAGACTCAGAAAGGAGAATACATAAAGATATGTGTGTAGTTTGCCATTTTGAAATGAAAAAGCATACATTGACTTTATGATTAAAATTTTTTTATTATGGTAAAAAACATATAACATAAAATTTACCATCTAAACCATTTTTAAGAGTACAGTTAAGTAGTGTTAAGTATATTCACATTGCTCTGAAACAAGCTCCAGAGCTTTTTTTCATCTTGTAGAACCAAACCTATCTATCCATTAAACAACTTCCCTTTCTCCCCTACCTAGACCCCTGGTAAGCACCATCATCCTACTTTCCATATCTGTGAATTTGACTGCTTTAGATATCTCATATAAGTGGACTCATATAGTATTTGTCCTTTTATGACTGACTTATTTCACTTAGCATAATATCATCAAGGTTTTTCCATGTCATAGTGGATAGCAAGATTTCCTTCCTTTTCAAGGCTAATATTCCATTGTATATATGTACCATGTTTTGCTTCTCCATTCGTCTGTCAATGGACATCTGAGTTTCTTCTGTCTCTTGGCTATTGTGAATAGTGCTGCTATGAACATGAAAGTGCAAATATCCTCCTGGAGACCCTGCTTTTAATTCTTTTAGATATACACTCAGAAGAGAGATTGTTGGATCATATCACATTCACTTTTACTTTTCATTGTGAAATGTATCACCTCCATAAAGAGTATGTTATACATATACATACAAACTAATATAAATGTGATGATTACTTTTATGTGTCAACTTGACTGGGCCATAAGATGCCCAGATATCTGGTTAAACATTATTTCTGGGTATGTCTGTGAAGGTGTTTCTAGAAGAGATTAGCATTTGAATTGGTGGACTCAAGGAAGTATATTACCCTCCCCAGTGTGGGTAATCATCCTCCAACCTGTTGAGGGTCCAAATAGAACAGTAAGATAGAGGAAGGTTGAATTTCTTCTCTCTGCCTCACTGCTTGAATTGAAACATTGGTTTTCTCCTGCCTTGGACTGAGATTTACGCCATCGGCTACTTTGGTTCTCAGGCCTTTGGACTCATACCAGAGCTGCTCCTCTGGCTGTCCTTCATCTCCAGCTTGCAAACCGCAGGTCATGGGTTTCTCAGTCTCCGTGAGAAATTGTTAGCCAATTCCATATAACGTATGTTCTGTCTGTCTCCACCCGCCCATATATATAAAATAAATTTCTTTCTCTGTTTATATATATACATATACATATATATAGATGTGGCCAACATATATGTACCTCCTATTGGGTTCTGTTTCTCTAGAGGGGACTGAGTAACACAATAAAGTATGGAGGAAATTTAAAGAATAGTAGTAAAACAAGCATTCATTTCTCACTATCAAACTTAAGTAGTACCAATACCTTGAAATTCCCTGTGACCCCTTTTTTGATTTTACCATACCTCCTACCAAAGTAACCACTATTCCCAATATTGTGTTAATGATTTCCTTCTTTTCTTTATGGTTTCATAATGTGTGGGGTTTTTTTTCCTGAATAATGTATTGTTTAATCTATGAAACAGCGAATTTCTATGGTATATAAGCTAGATAAAACTCTGTAAGGCTATAATCAAGGTGTTTGTGGCTGAGCCATCTCAAGGCTCAACTGGGAGAGAATTGGCTCAGTTCCGTGGCTGTTGTCTGGTGACATCAGTTCTTGGTCATAGGAGCCTCTCTGTGCAGCAGTTTATAGCATGGCAGCTGGCTTCCCCCAGAGTGACTGAGGAAAGCAGGAAGAGGGAACAAGCAAGGAGGAATTCAGTGTCTTTTTTTGTAACCTAATTTTGGAAGTGTCATATTGCTGTATTTATTCTACTTGTTAGAAGCAAGTCACTAGGTCCAGCACACACTTGAGGGGAGGAGATTACACAAGGGCATAAGCACCAGAAGGGGGGCAGTCATTGGGGGTTCTCTCAGAGGCTGCCTGCCACAAACAACCAATAGCAACCGGGAGGTCAAGAGAAAGAGCGGGGTTGGAACTCGGGGAAGGACAATCACTTCTATTTTGTACATGTTGACTAGAAAATGTTGGCGACTGTTTAGGTGGGGATGTCATTCTAGAAAGTAGATGTTGAGCCTGAGGCTCAGGTACTAGATCAGACCAAGAGGTGGAGATTTCGGTATCTTCAGCCTGTCAGTGGCAGTTCAAATCATAAGGATAGAAGCAAATATCACTCAAAGAAAATGTGCAGGCTGAAGTGGGGAGCACTAATATTTAATACACATGCAACAAAATTAGTCCACAAAAGAGATATAATTGGGATGACAGAGGCAGAAGGAGAATCAAGAGTGAAAATCACAGAAACCAAGAAGGAGAGGGTTTCAAGAAGAGGGGAGAAGTCATCAGTGTCAACAACCACAGGGAGATCTGCTAAGATGAGTATTGGAAAGTATTCACTGAATCGGAAATTAAGCATTTGTGGCTTTGACAGGGCTGGTTTTCACGGACTGATGGTAATAAAAGCCAGATGCTTTGATTGAGGACTGAATACCAGCTAAGGAAGTGGAAACACTGGATGAGTTTAGACTATCTTTCTGAGAAGGCTGGAAGGACATTATACACCATTTCTGGTCTGAGTATAGTGGTATACTCATGTGGCTATTTGAGAGTGATGAAAAATTGCCATTCAATAAAAAGGCTGAATTTTAAAATATTTCCTGTTAACTCTCTATATGTAAAAGATGATTCTAAATTTCTTGAGCATATATTTGTCCCTGTGCTCTTTAAAAATGGAAAGTATTTCCACAGTTGCTGACCATATGAAATGCATTTCCCATCTTATAAATATTCAGCTATTGTATCTTTCCCCAAACATCCAGAGATTTATTCATTATATTGAATTGCAATCTCACCCTTCCTTTCTGCTCCTTTGTAAAGAGAAAGATAATATTTCGGCAGTTTTTGCAGTGCCTCAGTCTTGAGGGAATGTAAATATAAGCATAATTGATTTTTTGAATTTGCTTTCCCCTGCTATGTTCCAGTGCTTTATGCATTATAGGTGGAATGACTGACAAATCCGCCCTGATTGCTAATTAGAATGCAGAATATATATAGAAAGCATAGCACATATATCCAGTTTGCTCTCAGTGCAAACCCTGGAAATGTGAAACCTCTCAGTGCTCTAGTGTTGTCTATTTTCCTGCTCTTTTGCTTTGATTCAACCATTGAGGAATACACTAGCTCTATCTGCCAGGTCAGGGGTGATTGTTAATTAAATGGTGGAGTTCACTTTGCCTTACCTTGACTCATCTTTCCTTCCACTCCCCCCTCCGAAGTGACACTCTTTCCTCAAAAAGCATTTCTTCCCCTCATGTGTTGGCTGGATAATGGAGGCAGGTGCTCTTATCCCTGTTTGAAGCCCAAATCTTCAAGGTAATTTTACTTCAAGGTTTGGCGAAATAGGAATTCTCTCCTCTCCCCTTTCTAACTCCTGGAATAAAGAGGTCTTTTTGTGTCAGTGTGGGTAATGGCAAGGCAAGATCCATGGGGTTCCCATTCTTCCATGTATCACCTCAGCAATCAGCCATGGCCCTGAAAGGAGAGGCCATCTTTGCCTTTGTGTTTGAAATGAGAGTTCACTATTCACACCAGGAAATCTGTGAGCACCTGCAGGCTGAAAAGTCAAAATTGATTTCCTTTCACCCTCTCACTAATCTGAATGTCACCTCAGAAGCTCCCAAGATTTAATTGGTCTGTGACAGCTTCATGGTAAACACAGCCCCCTATTGAATGATTAAGAATATTAGCGAGGGTGGGCACTGGCAACTCTGAGGGGCAGGGATCTCCTCCTCCTGGGACCTTGTCATTAAACATTTGAATGGAACTTGATTCTTGTAAATGCTTTAACATGATTTCTCTTTGTTTATTTGAAGGTATCTTGGAAGCATCATAGCAGAGTAAACTGTATGAAATTGCCAATATTTATGTGTTTTTGAACTTTAAAGATGGCAATTTCATAAGGTTCAGCTACTGTTGGCGAAATGGAAGATTGAAGCCTGTAGAGACGAAATGAATTCTGAGTTCCCATCAAAAGTCTTTGTCCTTATAACCAATGGATTAGGAAAGTCATATATTTTTTCATTAATAAAACATTTGTTTCATATCCATTCTTCACTGCTTAATTACCCAGTAGGCAGATCAGCTACGCATGTAGGGACCCACAGAATAGGGCATTATGTTTTCTCTGATTTAGTTCAAAATCATTTAGCATAGAAAGCATGATATATATGTGTGTGTTTAGTTAGTTTAACTTACCTCCAGGGGCAGCTTGCTAATATTTGAAGTACCCTAATCAGAAATACACACTCCAGGGGAGGTTAGTTAGCATTTGAAAGACTCTAATCAGGTAGCTACTGTAAATGTTTAACTCTCAGCCATCTCAATTAGCACTAGAGGGTCTATTAACTAGCCTGAGGGATGTTAGCAATAATTTTAAATTAGTGAAATAAGTACTCTTCAAGATAAGTATATTGGCTAGAAATAGGGCATAGGCACTACTGCCCTTGCATGAACAGAGTATAAAAATCTAAGGTGCACTACCCAGGCCTCTGATTCCCATTAGAAGGTTGACTGAATCCTGTTACAGGGCTATGGTTGCATTTGCCTTTAGTGAGTCTTCCTGAAAAGTGCCTGTTGCAAGTGCTTACAAGGACACAAAAAGGGAACTCTTGGTGCTTATAATACTAGATACATTGTTGTATGTGATTGGGTTTGTCTTCAGAAGAAAACATTCCAACAGCAAGATAGAGGATGCGTTGGGTTGTTCAGAAGCTGGAGAGAGGGCGAAGAGAATGAGGCTAGATTGAAGGCTCTGGTAGTTATGTAGCAAGCCCTGAACTAGGTTGTGGCAGTACGAGTAGATGGAATAGACAGGATAGATTAGAAAGATGAGCAAAAATAAAAAGAAATGAATTCAATGAGTAATTGGATATTGAAGGAGGGCGTGTATGTGAAGAGGAAACTATAAGGACAGCTTCCAGGGTGTCTGATTTTCATGGTACCATTTACCAAAATATAGAAACAAAGGTAAGAAAGAGGTAGGGGGCCACTTGAATATAAGCTACTTTTGAATAAGATAAATGTAAGATGTCTATAGAACATCCATGTGGAGTAGTCCAATAGGTAGATATATAATATGTACACACACAGGTGCACATATCCACACTTGCTGTCTGGAATTCAGAAGGGAGACCTGGGCTGGAGATAGATATTTAATGCAGTCAGCAAACATGTATCAGTCATTTCCTATACCCCAAACTTGCCCTCATTATGACAGGTATTTGACAGACACCAGAATAATGGGGGTACATTTGAAGTTTTGAGAACAGGGTCACCTAGGGAGAGTGCAGAAGCAGGAATCTGTGGACGACTAACATTTAAGATGCAGGAGGAAAAAGGATGAATGATATATGAGTGAAAATGGGAAGAATTGGCCAAATAAATAAATAGGAAAATAAGAAGAGAATGATGCCAAGGAAATAAAGGATAACAAAGTTTCAAGAAAGGAATGATGAATGGTATCAAATACTGTAGAGATCAACTATAAAAAGGAATTAAAACATCCATTCAATTTGACATGGAGGTGCGTGAAGGAGAACATTTTCTTGTAGTGGATTGGAGGCTGAAGACTGAGGAGAGAATGAGAAGAAATAGAGTGGAAATGAGTCTTTAAAAAGATTGACCAGAGAGGGATAGCAGAAATTACTGGGCAGGGTATTTTGGAGAGAGAGAGTGGCCAGAACTCTGCTTCCTACTCCATATGATAGTGGGGCAGAACTCTGTGAAAGTTACTTTTAGGGAAATGAAGCAGGGTGAAATAATCCAAAACCAAAATGCTAAAATAGTGCAGGAGATATTAAAAGAAATTATTAATTTAAAACCTTGTCATTTTAAAGAAAACAAATGCCCCAGCAGCTTTATATTTTAGAATGCAACTTGAGAAATGTTGGCTTCTCTAACACAGACCTATCATGTGAACATCAAGTAGACAGAAGGTGTCCCATGAACGTGCTCACAGCAGAGACGGGTTGGGGAAGAGGCGCCATGACCAGAGAGGCCCTTTCATCTCTGCTAGAGCTTTGACAGGCCACTTTATATGGGACGTGGTTCCAGGAATGACATTCCATTACAAGTGAGTCAGCATTTCTGGGACTGTCACAGTTTTACTGGAAGTACCACCTTATCATCCTGAACAATTACTTTCAGGAAATATGATGGGAAAAATTTTCAAAGCTCTGACCTCTCCAAATTTACTCTTTTATTTTTTTCAAATCCTCTGTAGAGTTGTTCAGAGTTAAGAATTGTTTTCATTAGAAAGTACATGTGGAGTCTATTGGTAGTTAAAGGCAGCCAAATACAGCCTCAGGACCAAAGGTGAGACACAACCTAGTCTGGAACTAAAAACATAGCTTTTGAGGTCAGATGGGCATGGGCATAAGTCCCAATTCTAATTCGTTAGCTGTATGACCTTGGACAAGTTACTTAACCTCTCTGAGACTCAGTTTCCATGACTGTATAATCAGAGATAATGAAAACAACTTTTCAAGAATGTTGTGAAATAATATACATGAACTGTTTTGGAAAAAGTAGTTTGTTTAATCACCAATAGTTACTAATTTTTTTGTATATGAATTTTCTTGGCTTGATTGGTTACATTGAGTGGCATTTGTTCAGCATCTATGATGGGCAAAATACTCTGTTTATATATGCTGCAAAAAGATAAGAAATAGCCAGTATAAATGATGGTAAGTAACTCTTTTCTTCATTTACACCAATAGGTCAAGAAAGAATGGAGTGAAATTGATGCAGGAGGAATTTAGATTAAAGTGCAGCAGAATACAATTTCAAACCACAGTAGAATGCCATCATGCCATTATATAGGGAGTCAATAAGAAATCCTCAGTGGAGATTTAAAAGAAAAGGATAGTAATTGATATTTTGACATGATTTAAGTACTAGAAAATGATGATGTCATTCTATGGTTTCATGTTATCTTTATTGTTTTATATTCTTAGAGAGGCCTGAGCCATTTCCACATTTTGAAGCACCTAGTATATTTATGTTCAAACAGAGAAATGTCAAAACAGGATTAAAAATTGTGGTACGTCAAAAAATATGTTTATATATATGTATATATATCTATCTGTCTATGTTCAATTCATTGTTTTAACACAAAATACAGTGTAGTATAAATAAGCTTTTCATAAGATAGTCACAAGATTTATAAAAACCTATTTCAAAGTGTACCATGAGCACTATGAAGAACATCTTTCAATCTTGTCTGTATCCTTGGGAAGACATCATAAACGTACATTGGATGGCACCACATTAGCCCTTTCTGCATGTGAGGTCCAGGCCAGTGCTCTTCCTGCTACAAACTCTTGGGATGGACTCTGACCAGTATCTCTGAAAGCACAATCCTTAGCATATCACAGGTGCTCAAGAAAAGTTTGTTGAATTAATCAGTGAATTCCCATGCCCTGATTACCACTTAGGAAGCTTGCTGAAGATCTTTAAAACTAGTGTGTTGCTAGATTTGGGCAACAGCTTGAGATGCCATTTAATTTACAAACGGGAAGAACACGTTACCTTTGTTGGGCTTCTGCACTCTTTATCTGGGTGACTGTCTTAAAAAATCAGAGTGCTCAGTGCTGAGCAGAAGAGAAGTGGAAGATGATGAGGGATATGGACAAAGGGGGTCCTTCAGGTTCAGTTTGCGTGGGTTGTTACTCTTCAGAGTGCTTGAGGTTTTGGGGTTTTTATAATGCACAAATGACACAGCATCAACTCTGCAGGATACAAATAGGAGAAGTCAATTCTATCAGCAGTAGCATTTGAGCATTTTTAAATTTCCCTAAAAATTAAGAGAAACCCATCTGTTTTTAAATGCAGGGCTTTTTCTCTAATCCATAATCCCTATTTGTAATAATAATTCAAAGTATGCTAACACCAGAGATGAAACTACCATCTTTAGACTTCGTGTACCTACGATACATTATGCCAACTAACCTCATGCAAGTTGCTTGCTGTCACCGCCAGGCCTCCTTCTCATCTCAATATGATTCACTACTGACAGAGAAAAAGCAGGGGAAAGCATTTAAATCCTCCTTAAATTGATGAGGCTTAGCAGGCTCAGCTTTGAAGCCCTCTGAGTCCCGAGGGCCTGGTTTTCCCATTCTAGATGGAATAATGCTTCTGTTCATTCCCTCAAAGTAAGTAATTAATTCTTGGTAGTGTGCTGGAGAGAAGATGAAGGCAGGTTGCTTTAGTTTTGAGTCTTAAAAGACTCTGGTCTCTGTTGCCCATGGGATCTTTAAGCATTCTAGTATAGAAGAGGTAGAAATAGCAGTAGTAGCAGTAATAATAATAAACCCATTATACTCCTGAAGTTAGAAGTTACTCATGTACAAAAACTTGTGGAATATTTTAAAAGTGTGATTCATCTACACATTATCCTCCCTAAAAGTGAAAGAAGAAAGCAGATTCATTTCACTGAGGACATTCAGTTTAGTGACCATTTATTGAATGTTCATTATGTGCTCGATTCTATAGTAGGCATTTTGGCTGGCAGAATATAAAGGTGATTCTAGACTATGGTCTTTGTATTTAAGTTCAAAGTCTAAACGTGGTGGCAGATAGGCACCCAAGTAAAGGAGCCTGGGATGTCTCAGTCTCAAAGCCCTGTGCCCTGTCGTCTTGCTGCAGTTTCCTGTGTCCTTTCTTCCCTCCTTCCCTTTAACAAGCATTCACTGAGTGTTTATTCTGTGTCAGGCCAGAGGCTAAGTGCTAGGGACATGGACGTGAATAAAATACTGGGAATGTTCTCCAGAAGTTCACAATCTCCAAGGGGACCCTCTCACTTGAAGGTAGCAAGAGGCCTAAGAGCCAGTGCTTGTGAGAATGCCACCACTAGGTGTACCTGGAGCCTCAAAACCTTCAGCTTCCACATATTCTTCTGACTCTCTTCCCAAACACTTCTATTAAGGAGAAAAAAAGTGGCGGGGTCTTAGAGGAGACCTTCCAAATGTCCTTGGTAAGTTGTCTGAATTATTAGCTTCCCTTTCTTTTGCTGAATAACTGTTATGGGCTGAATTATTTCCTCCCCCAAAAATTCACATGTTAAAATCCTAACCCCTAGTATTTCAGAATGTGACTGTATTTGGAGATACAGCCCTTAAAGAGGTGATTAAGGTTAAATTAGGTCAAATGGGTGGGCCCTAATCCAATATGACTCATGCCTTTATAAGAAGAGGAAGAGACAGCAGGGGCATGCACAGAGGGAAGACCACGAGAGACACAGTGAGAAGGCAACCATCTACAAGTAAGGAAAGAGACCTCAGAAGAAACCAACCCTGCCGAGACCTTGATCTCACACTTTCAGCTTCCAAAACTGTAAGAAAATAAATTTCTGTTGTTTGAGCCACTCAGTCATGATACTTTGTTATGGCAGCCTGGCTAACTAATACAGGAACTCATTCCTGGGCTATACTGCACAAGTGAGAACTGCTGGACTTTGCTACTTCATCTTTTTGAGGGAGCTCTGGGATTGAAAACCTAAAGTAGCTAAAAGCTAAAGGCTGGAGATGTCTACCTTCCCAAGGTTGGGAACTGGAGCACTGTGGGATTGTTGTGGACAGGCTGGTTGCTGAAGGACTTGCAACAGGATTAAAGCCAGGAACTAGAAACCTTAAAAATCAGCACAACTGATATGTCATATAGAGATTTGGGGAGCGAGTGTAAGAGCCTAAACCAATTGTGGGTGGGGCAAAAGATGTTTATATTTAAACAGCATGGTAGTGACACACCACTTCCTACTAAATCAAGTTAAAAATCTGTAACCTAGATTTTGAGATCCTTTGTGGTTTGATCTCAGTTGACATTTCTGGCTTGATTTCTTACTACTGTCCAATTGGCTGTCTATGCTTTGGCTAAACTGAACTGTCCCTAAATACATTTTCTCACTTAGATGCTTTTGCTCAAGCTAGAGGGAAGTCTCCATAAGGATACCTTTCTCTACCCTTATCCTCATCTTCCTATTTATCCAAATTCAATCTATCTTTCATGTCCCATACTTCTGCCTCCATAAAATCTTAATTTTTCTCCAGCATGATGCCACCTTCATTTCTTTTGAAAGTCTGTTGCACCTAATTTGAATTTCTTTCAAGATTGCATGACAATTTTCTCTTCATGTGCCCTCCCTTAACAGGCCATGAGCATATCAAAGACAGAGACCACATCCTGACCACTTTTGTATCCCTTACAATGTCTTGCACATAGTAGAGACTCAAGAAATATCTGGTTAATAAATAGATATTGTTATAAACTGAAATTTCTGGTTTTTGGATATTTTTGGCCATTATCTTAAATTCTCAATTGTTTCAGTGGATTTCATATTCCTCTTAAAACTGATTCTCATCTTATGGTGCCTAATACATGAATTGCTAGTCACCCAGGCTTTTTAAAGCTATCTCTGACCATTTCTTCTTCCTGCCTCCATATCTAGTTAGTTTATATATCTGGTTAAATTTTTATTTAATAGGATCTATCTCTGCCTAGACTCTAAGTGTCTGGGGTTTTCTGACAGCCTGGTCAGTGATCGTCTTGACTGTAGGCTTCTTCTCTTCCCACCATCTGCAAAGCCACACTTACTTTTATAATGTGTAATAGTAATAATAACCAATATTTATTGAGTATTTCTGAAGCACCATGTTTACACACTGTGTCTTATTTTACCTTTTGAACAAACCTAGGATGTAGGTTATGGGTTGAATGTTTGTGTCCTCCTACCCCCTACGTTCTTATGTTGAAGCTCTAATCCCCAGTGTGACTGTATTTGGAGATAGGGCCATTGACGAAGTGATTAAGGAAAATTAGGTCATAAGAGTGGGGTCTCAATCCCATAGGATTAGTGTTTTTATAAAAAGAGACACCAGAGATGTGCATTTCTCTCTCCATGTGCACATACATGAAACAGGATCCGCTCTTTTCACCCACGTCTTCAGACTGATTTGATGACTCAGTTCGGAATGGAAAACGATTCTGGCAGGAAAACCTACGTTCAGGCGCGAGCACCTGAGTTTTCCAAGTAGTAGGTAGCAGAAGTTTTGCAATAATCATTATTTTAAGAGTTATTTCACCATTATTTCACCATCTTTAAATGACTACAGCACTTTTACCAATATTTTAAGAGGATTGGTTTCATGAGTTCAGAGCCTAAGATGATGCTGGAAGAGATTTCTATGTTGATGCTCAGCTAAGTGGATATTTCTAAGAAGTTGGTCCTAGAGCCTTTAAAATAATGATTCTTTAAAGAATTATCTCACCATCGATTCACCATTATTTCAAGAATGGTAGCCCTTTTCACCATTCTTTCAAGAATCGTTTGTGGGAGGTGGCCTTTGTGAGAGGTGTTAAGTGTGGGTCCTGTGTCAGTTGTTGGCTCTAGCTCATTATCTTCAGAGATAAGAAGTGTGCATGTGCGAGACAGGTGAAAAGTGTGGATCCTGTTTTAGTCTAAAGACTGAAATAGGACCCGCCCTTTTCACACTTGTTTTCAGACTGATTTGATGACTCAGCTCGGAATGGAAAACGGTTCTGACAGAAAAATCGATGTTCAGGCCGGGGAACTTGGGTTTTTTGAGGAGCAGATAGCAGAAGTTTTGCAATAATCATTATTTTAAGTGTTATTTCACAATTATTTCACCATCTTTAAAGGACTGCAGCACTTTTACCAACATTTTATACTCTGGTTTCTCTTCAGATCGTATAAATCTTTCGCCTTTTACTTTTACCAACATTTTTACAGGATTGGTTTCATGAGCTCAGAGTCTAAGATGAATCTGGCAGACAAATCTATGTTGATGCCCAGCTAACTGGATATTTCCAAGAAGTCAGTCCTAGAGTCTTTAAAATAACCATTCTTTAAAGAATTATCTCACCATCGATTCACCATTATTTTAAGAACGGTAGCCCTTTTCACCATTCTTTCAAGAATCATTTGTTGGAGCCTTTGTGAGTGGTATTAAGTGCAGGTCCTGTGTCAGTCCTTCCTTCTAGCTGATTATCCTCAGAGATAAGAAGTGCGAATGTGTGAAACAGGTGAAAAGTGCGGATCCTGTTTCAGTCTGAAATGTCTAAAGACAGTTTAGACTTTCAGTCTAAAGACTGAAGCAGGATCCCCACTTTTCACCCTCATCTTCAGAATGATTTGATGATTCAGCTTGGAATCAAAAATGGTTCTGGCAGAGAAATTTATGCTAAGGCCTGGGCTCCTGGGTTGTTCGAGGACTAGGGAGCAGAAGTGTTGAAATAATCATTATTTTAAGTGTTATTTCACCATCTTTAAAGTACTGCAGCACTTTTACCAGTATTTTTAGAGGACTGGTTTCATGAGCTCAGAGCCTAAGATGATTCTGGCAGAAAAATCTGTTGATGCCCAGCTAAGTGGATATTTCTAAGAAGTCAGTCCTAGAGCCTTTAAAATAACCATTCTTTAAAGAATTATCTAACCATCAATTTCCCATCATTTCAAGAACGGTAGCCCTTTTCACCATTCTTTCAAGAATCGTTTGTTGGAGCTGGCCTTCGTGAGAGTTGTTAAGTGCCGGTCCTGTGTCAGTCCTTTGTTCTAGCTGATTATGCTTAGAGATGAGAAGTGTGCATGTGCGAGACAGGTGAAAAGTGTGGATCCTGTTTCAGTCTAAAGACTGATATAGGACCCGCCCTTTTCACACTCCTCTTCAGACTGATTTGATGACTCAGCTCAGAATGGAAAAGAATTTTGGCAGACAAATCTAGGTTTAGGCCCGAGCACGTGGGTTTTCCAAGGAATAGGTAGCAGAAGTTTTGCAACAATCATTATTTTAAGAGTTAATTCACCATTTTTTCACCATCTTTAAAGTACTGGAGCACTTTTACCAGCATTTTTGAGGATTGGTTTCATGAGCCTGAGATGATTCTGGCAGAAATGTGTATGTTGATGCCCAGCTAAGTGGATATTTCTAAGAAGTCGGTCCTAGAGCCTTTAAAATAACCATTCTTTAAAGAATTATCTCACCATTGATTCACCATTATTTCAAGAACGGTAGCCCTTTTCACCTTTCTGTCAAGAATCGTTAGTTGGAGCTGGCCTTTGTGAGAGGTGTTAAGTGCGGGTCCTGTGTCAGTCCTTCATTCTAGCTGAATATCCTCAGAGATGAGAAGTGCTCATGTTCGAAACAAGTGAAAAGTGCGGATCCTGACTGAAACAGGATCCGCATTTATCACCCTTGTCCTCACACCGATTTGATGACTTAGCTCGGAATGGAAAAAGGAGACAAATCTTTGTTTAGGCCCGGGCTCCTAGGTTTTTTGAAGAGTAGGTAGGAGAAGTTTTGAAATAATCATTATTTTAAGTGTTATTTCACCATTATTTCACCATCTTTACAGGACTGATGCACTTTTACCAGCATTTTTACAGGATTGGTTTCACAAGCTCAGAGTCTAAGTTGAATCTGGCAGACAGATCTATGTTGAGGACCAGTTAAGTGGATATTTCCAAGAAGTCGGACCTAGAGCCTTTATAATAACCATTCTTTAAAGAATTATCTCACCATCCATTCACCATTATTTCAAGAATCGTTTGTTGGAGCTGGCCTTTGTGAGACGTGGAAAGTGCGAGACATGTGTCAGTCCTTCGTTCTAGCTGATTATCCTCAGAGATGAGAAGTGAGCATGTGCGAGACAGGTGACAAGTGTGGATCCTGTTTCAGTCCTACCAGGTCTTTCCCCTACCAGGGGAAGGATGCAGTGAGAAGGCAGCCATCTGCAAGTCAGCAAGACAGCCCTCACCAGAAACTATTCTAGCACCTTGATCTTGTACTACTAGTCTCTAGAAATGTGAGAAAACTGTAAACTCCCAATCCATCATATTTTGTTATGGCAGCCTGAGCAGACTAATAGAATTAGTTACATTATTATCCCATTTTATCAATGAAGATAATGAGTTTCAGAGGAGCTAAATGACTTGCTCATAATCTCACAGCTTGTAGATTGTAGATCTAGAATTTTAATTCATGTCTGCCTAATTCTAGATCCCTCCTTTTAACTACCATGTTATATTCCTCAAGCTTTCATATTATTGCTTCCAAAGGTGTGCTGAAAAACTAGCTTTCTAAAAGAAAGAAGTCTAATTTGTAGTTTTTGCCCATTTCTGTGGTATAAATGCTCCTACCTTTCAAGTTACCCGTGGTTTAATAACCATTTCACATTTCAAGCTACCAGTGGTTTAACAACTAGTTCAGAATAGTTAATAATTGGCTCCTGCAAACCTGTGCAAGCTGTCTTTACCACACCACTTGCTGCTCTCTTGCTCCAGAATCTCTTAAGGGAAAGAAAAATCTAATAAGAGTGAAAGCTCTCTGAAGCCTGGAATAATGCTTGTTTGTTTGTTTGTTTGTTTGTTTGTTTTTGAGACAGAGTATCATCCTGTCACCTGGGTTAGAGTGCAGTGGCATCAGCCTAGCTCACAGCGACCTAAAACTCCTGGGTTCAAGTGATCTTCCTGCCTTAGCCTTCTGAGTAGCTAGGACTACAGGTGCACACCATGCTTGGCTAATTTTTTCCATCTTTATAAGAGACGGGGTCTCATTCTTGCTCAGGCTGCTCTTGGACTCCTGACCTCAAATGATCCTCCCTCCTTGGTCTCCCAGAGTGCTAGAATTACAGGCATGAGCCACCGTGCCTGGCCATTGCTTATGTTTTTAATTAGTGCAGTAGGTCTTCCATAAGTATTTACTGAATATTTATTAGCTACTTAGAGATTTTATGTGTATTATTTTAATTAACTCATGGTCTGTGGAGGTAGGTATTATTATCTTCATTTCACAGATTATAACTTGAAGTTATGTAGAATAAGTAATTTGCTGTCTTTCCATTCCTATCCTGGGACAAGGATTTGCTCCCCATAGTATCAACAAACTGAGCTTTAAGTAAGAGCTTCATAAATACTTGATAAATGATGTTCACTTCATCCCGAGCATTCTGACTCCCAAGTCTGTTACATGGACAACCATTCCTGTTAGGTAGTTAACTCTTGTTTTATACAGATGATTGTGTGTGTGTAGATTATATGTTTGTGTGCATGTACCTGGGGTAAAAGTGGTAGGAAGAGAGAAAAATAAAAAATAATAGTGGTCTTCTTAAATCCACTTGGAATGATTAAATCCAGAAACAGAACAAGAGTTGTTTTTCTGCTCCACTCTGAGGGTTAGGCACATACTCTTCAGTGTCTGAGAGGAGCCAAATCCCGGGGCCAACCTCCTTCTGAGGAGAGAATAAAAGAGACTATTAACTGGGGCAACATTTAGAGCTGCTCTGTGGGTTTGCCTGGCATCCTCTCACTCAGCCCAAGAAGAATTTCTGTGCCAGACATAGGGGATCTAGAGAGAAGACATTAAAGCCTGATTAATTTATAGACCTGCACAGGAGTGTGTGTCTTCTGGACTCTGAACCAGGGATAGAGGAGGAAGTGCTGGGCCTCAAAGCCCAGCTCCATGAGTAACAGCTAAATCAAAGGGCTACATACCAAGGGAAATCTGATGCAAGAGGTCACTACTACATGGGCATCACATTTAAAATACCACTTGGTTTTCTTGAGCCTATTTCATAAATTGAAATTTGTTAAAGTCCCAAGAATACGGTGAGTGAAAACACACTGATATCTCAAATCCAGCCATAATGTCTTCTTAATATCTTTGTGTGAGGTAGAAAAAGGTGCCCCTTCCTTAAGAGACTTTACTGCTATTTGTCTGGAAATTTTCATATGGAATGGTCATGTCTATGAGCAATAGAACGTGAGTGTCTCCCCCTGGAGTAGTTTAGTGCATAATCTACATGGACACATGCTATGGCCCTACAGGGATTGCCCAGAGTGTATAAAAATATGGTGGTGTGGAGGACAGAGGAGTGAATAGGTAGAAATATAAATTTAGTCAAATTAAAAAAAGATTCTTATCCAGAATCTGTAATAAGATGTAACATTTATATAATCGCCATCATATTCTGAGTGGCATGAAAATGTTAAAATCTAATTAACCTTTAATGCACTCATCTGGAGATTATGATGTCAATTTTAAATGGATCAAAGTGAAGGAAGGAGAGCAAGTGCCTGGTTTAAGACTGCTGGGTGAGTGGCACGGCTAAGGTTTAAATGTAACTTTCTCCAGTTCTCAGTTAGAAGGGCTTGCTTTTTCTCGTTTTTCCTTGGCCACTTAGATGAGACTTAAGATAGAAGTGGAAAGTGGAAAAGACTGAACACATAAATAGCTTTGGAGATGGTTTATATAAATTCATAGATGACAGATCTACCACGGTAACCAAGGGAGATAAGAATGCCTGAGGAACATCCCTGACTTTTATATGTAGTGGTAGCAACCAAGGATGGCTCTTGAGGGGCCACTGGCAGAGTTAGAGAACTATATCTAGGGAAGGGGTGTGTGTGTGTGTGTGTTTCCTATCACCCTGGGCCACCCTAAAGTTCTTATTAATGGTCTCCCTCCCTTTCTCCATCCCTCCTGTTCTCTATTTTCCCTTCTTTCTTCCTTCTCTCCCTTCCTTCCTTTTTTCATTATTAATTTTACAATTTCCTGCAGACATAGGCTATTGCTGCAAAAGAACAAACATAACTAGGATTTTATTTCCAGTTGCCTCAGAACCATGGAATGTTCAATGCAAAGCCCTCTTCTTGTCTACTTCTTGGAACATCTATGATGATCCTTGCTCTTACAATTGAGGCCTCCTTATTGGCTGGTGAAAGTAGAAAGGGAAGGCCTACGTAAATACAAGTTTCAATTTCAGCTTCCAAATTTATCTTCCCTCATTGATTCATTGCTTTATTGATTGAGTCATTCATTCACCAGAAGTAGCAAATAGCGTTTGTGTATAAAATATTGGACTAGCGTCTCTAAAGATGGATAAATCATGGTTCCCAGTCTCAAAGAGTTATATACTACTAATGATGATGATAACAGGTTAATAAAAATGATAATAACAACAACAAATAACATATATAGAGGGCTTACTACGTATGAGGCACTAAACTAACTACATTATGCCTCAAGGCCACATGAGGCCTTCTGGATTCTTGAGTGCAGCCTTTTGACTGAATCCAAATTTTACAGAACAAATCCTTTTAAAAAGGATTTGTTCTGTGAAGTTTGGATTTGGTTGAGAGGCCACACTTGGGGATTTGGAGAGCCACATGTGGCCTTGAGGCTGCAGGTTCCCCACCCTGGAGTGAGCTTAGGCTTCAACATGATATCTGCACTGGGTCTTGAAGGATGGGCAGAGTTTGCATGGGTAGGAAATGAGCATTCCAGGTGGAGATATGTGTCATAGATATTTGCTGCTTTTGGCTGCCCTGCCTCTATTATTTGTTATTTTGATGTCCAACATTCTGATTTACTTTTGAGGGAATTCACTGGATAAAGTTGGCAAAATTATCTACAGAGGTGTTTTAATTTTCTTTGGGCAAAGGCGGGTCAATTGAATACTCTCTCAAACTGGAATCTAAGAAGAGTGGGAAAAAATAAGCAAAAATCTGGGCCTCATTTCTCACTTATTCATTCTAGTTGTGCCCTGAAGGGATTGTTCAACAGTTCCTACTACTCTGAGACCCCCTTCCCTGAACTAATCTGGTCTCTGTCCTTTCTGAGCCTAACTCTTCAGCTTCTGTGAAGTTCCACACATCTTTCCAGTGTAACTCCCTTTTTCCTAAGGTAGCCAATTCTGGTTTTTATGGCTTGCAACCAAGAACTGTAAGTGGCAAAAGTAAAGGCATGTGTGGGGCACCCTGCAGAGTGCCAAACCATCCAGATTATCAGCAGTGCAGAGTGCGTGAAGAAGAGTAGCAAGAGATATATTTGGAAAAGTAATTTGGGGCCAGACTGTATGGGGTTGAATGGCAGGTTAAGGAGATTGAACTTTACTTGGTGAAAGATGGAGAAGTATTGAAATATCTAAGCTGGAGGATATGATTATGTCTCTCCTTCAAGATTAATCTGGCAGCAATGTGGATATAAAAATAGGAGAATGGATATTGGAGATGAGGAGACCAGTTAGGAACCTATTATAATGGCCTCGTAGGGGTCACAAAAGCTTGGACTCAGGGTGTGGAGGTGGCAGTGAGAAGGTGTGCATGGATGAAAGGGCTTCTTGTTCTTCTGGACAGGAGCCAAAGGGAGAGAATGCTGATTTGTAACAGGGCCAGAGGGGAGCACATCCCATAGGCACATAAAGGTGATGAATTCTGCTGCATTGCACCTTAAGCACCCCAGAGAAGGAGGTTGGGGCTCATAAGAGGAATGCAGCAACTCAGTCTGGAAAGAAAATCAGTTGGATTTGGACCAAATTAATATCTTGAGTTGTTGATGCTGAAACTTTGACCACTCCCTTGACAAATAATTTTTGGTTGAGGTAGCAGGCAAGAGAGAAGTTCCCATTTGGAAGATTTGGTATTTCTGTGGTTTCTTCTCCTAAAAAAATTAAAACATAAGCCCCATTTTTTAGTGGTTCATAAAAAGTTGCAAAAGGAAAAAAACATTATTGAGCAATAAAAGGTGTGTTTATGTGTATTCATAAGAAGTGGGCTAGAGGCCAATTCCCATAAATGCATTCAACTTGTACCTCAGTGCTGAACAGTTGCAAGAACGCTGGAGGCTCCTAATTCACTTAGAAAATGTAATAGAGGCAGCTTCTGCAACCTTTCCAGGCTAATAAACTTGATGCAGACTGAATTTGGGGCACCTACCCCTTTAAGTGTTGACAGTAAGCAAAATTGTAACTTAGCAAAAATGGTATTTGAAGTCCAATTCTTTCTATTCTCCCTGGTGTGGCAAATACCTGTGTCTCCATGTGTCCCCTTGTGTTTCTAGCCAGTGTCATTGGCTCTTACTTGGCCTATCTCAATTGCAACATCCATTGCTTATCAGGTTTGAGGGCACCACTTTTCAACTGACATTTTGTCATCCAGGCACTATAGCAAGTCATTTTCCATTGTGAAAACTAGACCCTTGATATCCACAGATATAAGACTTCATTAGAGGAAGCAGGGATGGTGCCCTACTCAATGGGCTGTGATATTAGTTCCCCATTCTCAGAGGCCAGAGTAGGGAACTGGGAGGGACCTTAGCCTTCCCCATGAAATCACAATACAGAGGCAACTGCTCATTTCACACAAGAACAAAGCTAGCTCTACCTTCCAGAATAGGTACTGCCTAAAACATACAAGGGCCTCGGAGACCAAAGATTTTGCCTTATGGTTGCTTGACTCGTGCTTAGTCCCTATCACATAGAAACTTTCTGGTCAAACAGGATGTAAGGCCCTCTTGCAGGTAGAACCTATCAGGAAGAAAATGCCTCAAATATTAAATTTTCCTTCCTTTGGACTATGTCTTAGTTGAATGCTTTAGTTTTTTTATTGCTTCTATAACAAATGTCTATAAATTCAGTGGCTTAAAACAACATAAATTTATTATCTTTTGGTTCTGGAGGTAAGAACTGGGCTAAAAGCAAGGAATTGGCAGGGCTGCATCCTTCTCTGGAGGCTCTGGGACTTGATCTGTTTCTTGCCTTTTTCGGCTTCTACAGGCCACTTGAGTGACTTCGTGGCATAGCATCACTCTGGTGCTAACCCTTCTGCTTCTTCATTTCACTTTTGAGGACCCTTGTGATTACACTGAATCCACTCGGATAATCTCCCTATTTTAAGGTCAGCTGATTAGCCATCTCAATTCATCTGCAATATTTATTCTCCCTTACCATGTAACATAATATTTTCACAGGTTCTGAGGATCGGGACTTGGACATCTTTGGGGAGCTATTATTCTGCCTCTCGCAGTGAGGAAGGATTAAAAAATCTTCCCCCTTCTCTTCTGTGTTCTGGTTATTCTTAAAACCTTTAAAAATTCTTAAAATGTATTCAAACTACTTCACAGGCATTAAAAGTAGCACACAGAAAAATTATTTTCAAATGACTTCAGGGTGCAAGGCCCTGTGGAAGGAGGTACTGGAAGTACAAAAACATCATGTGGAATTAAACAGCCTTTGAGGAATTTTTACACACGACTTGAGTGGATGAGGGGCACGCACACACAGAGAGCAGAGTAGAACAGGACTTGACAAATGCCATGGACCAGTTTGGCTAATTTGTGCCATGAGAGTTGGGAAGAGGGAGCATCAATCTGAATCCCATTGACTAAATGTTTCCCCTTCTGACCTACAGTCACTCCTTCCGGTGGAGCATTTCAATAAGACTTCATCGGAGCAAATCTCTACTTTTTTTTTATTACTGCAGGTATCCTCCATCCTGGGGGCTAAGAGTGGGGGAGCACAATGCCAAGTCTCCTCACTACTGGCCCTGGACAGCTAGAACTGACATGATCTTCCCTGTATGCTTCTTAATACTGGAAAGATTTTTTTCCCTTTTCCTTCTAAAGCAGCCAATTCTGAAGTTGCACTTCAGACTGATAGTAAGAGTCGGCAGAAGTCTGAGAGCAAGACAGCAGTTCATTGGCGCAGCAGCCGTGGTAAACAAGGAAGAAGAAAATAATTTCATGAGGATGGGAGGGAAAGAAGAAGGATTTACTTAAAACCTGTGAGCATTTTCAATTGTGACTGCTGGAAAGAAGTAAACAGCAGCTATAAATAATTTCTACCCCAAATGGTTTGGGGTCTTTTCAGCTGTCTTTACCTGTGAGCAGCTTTTGAGACTTGACATATTTGGCGAGGAGATACTTGAAGAGGGATGGAATGCATGTAAGTGTCTTTGGGGGTAGCACATGTATACACTTTAAAATGGAGTCTTTGGGATTTGCTCCTGTGCCTCCACTATTTGTAGAACAATGTACTACGTAGTAATACCAGAAATTTGCTACGATGACTGCTGAAGAGGCAGTCTCAGCGGCAGCTCCCTTCTCCATCGTGACTGCCCAGCCTCATAAAGAACAACAAAGGCTGAAGGGCTGCCCCATGATTAATACCAGCAGTTAAGAGGTTTTAAGTCTGCTGGGAAATGCATTCAGTGGCGAGTCAGGTTACTGTCCCCTTGGCTTCCTTTGAATCAATTGTAACTTCTTCCTATGATAGTGGTCTGGTGATACTTGAAGCCACAAATTTATATCCTTCATTATTTAGAGTGGCAGTAAACTGTATTTAGGAACTCAGGTGCATTACCTAAACCATGGTCGTATAGGGAATTGACTTCCTTTTCTCCAACTAGCAAGGCAGGCCATAATAGGGCTGTCAGTCAAAGACAAATGAGGGAGTATGACTTGTTTTTGTCATAGAAAAGCAGGTCTGTAACACAGACCTGCCCATAGGGAAGGAACTTTAAAGGTTACCATTCTCCCTTTTAAAGAACATATTTCCTCCACATCCTGGATAGATACTTCCTATAATGGGAATCTCACAACCTCATTTGTAGAGCAGGGGTCAGCAAACATTTTTAGTAAAGGGCCAGATAGTAAATATTTTAGGCTTTGCAGGCCCCAGGGTTTTTGTGGCAACTATTCAACTCTGCCTATGTGGTGTGAAAGCAGCTATGGACAGCATGTAAATAAGTGGGTGTGGCTGTGTTACAATAAAACTTTATTTACAAAAACAGGTGAGCTGGATTTGACATAATTTGCTTACCCCTGAGATAGACTATTCTTTGGTAGGACGGTTGTTAGTAGCTCTATCTTGTACCAAAATCTATCTCCCTTTAAATTAGTCACAACCTTTTATATCCTATGTCATATATTACTTTGCTTAAAAAAATATTTGATTGATTAGCCACAACTCTGCCTTCTGTATCTAAATTATTCATAACCCATAAATTCTCCAATGTGTGTGATTTTGTTCTGAAGACAATGTGATTAATTGATTGTTTCATTCATTCATCCACTTATTAATCACTTATTGAGTACTTGAGTAGGTGCTGGGGATATAAACATAAAAAATCTTTGCCCACTAGGAGTCTTGTGAGAGAAGATAAGTAAGTGGAAGGAAAAGTTATGGTGGAGATATTCACAGGGGTTCATGGGAGCACAAAGGGGCAACACCCACCCAGAGGGGCAGTGCATGGGGAGGGTGGAAGGGCTTCCTCAAGGAAGTTGCTGTTGAGCTGAGTTTTAGGGAATTGTTTGGGTAGAAATTGGCAGTGAATTCTGGAAATCATATATGAAAAGGTATACAACTGAGAGAGAATGAACCTCGGTATTTCAGGAACCACAGGTAATTTGCTATGACTTCAGTGCTGTATACTTGAGTATGAGTGTCACGTGGAGAAGAAGGTGGAGGTAAAGCTGGAAATATAGGCCCAGGTAGATTTTGAAGAACGTGCTGGCCATCTTAAAGCCTAAGAGAGTCAATCAGAGCACTTGTAACTCTGTGCTACTGTAGCCTAAAGTACTTTAGCAAAGAGTTCTCTGAGTTGACATAAAAATTCTATTTTATAACCAAGACATCCTGACCTTAAGGCAGCAGTCTTTGGTTTTTGAAAAACTGAATTTGAACTATGATGGTTCCTTATAGTCATATGTGGCATATACATTTGCAGTATAAATTGTAGGATTTTTAGGCTTGTTCTAGAATGTTGATTAGCAGACATCTTTCCTATCTAAAAACAAGTTGCAGGGATTTGCCTGGAATTTATTGGAAGATTCTAAACCAAGTGGCTACGTTCAACACAGATAGGCAAGGTTTCCTAACTTATTCTCTGACACTCCTAGAACCTCCTTATTACGGATTTTACTTTTGAATTCTGTAGAATGGTACCTTGGGTCTTTGCACATGCTCCTTTTTTCTTTCATGCATGCTTTCCCCTCCACTTTACAACTGTTCAACTAAACTTTCACTAGTCCTGCAGTGAATGATTTTCCAGCTCCCTTCTCTCTCTCCTGCTCATTCTTGACTTTCTTCTGGGCTCCCATGGCTCCCTGTGCAAGCACTGTCAAAGAATTCAAGGCATTGTATTATTAATATTATTGTTTTATTTGTTTCTCCTCAACTAGATTGTGAAAGCAGAGACCAAGCCTTATTTCATTTTGTGTTCCTACAGGAAACACATAACTTGACGTGTAGTAATAGTTGCTGAAACAATGTTTGTTAAGTGACTAAATGAATGCATGAGAGAACAAAGGAGATTTACCATAAGTCCAGAGTCTTGATTAATACTGGCTAATCCTTTGGTTATTTGGAGATTACTACCAATGCAGAGTGGTGCAGGGAAGGGAAGAACACAGATGGTTGCTGTGATATAGAGCTGCACTGTTTGATACCAAAGTCACTAGATACATATGGCTATTGGGGCACTTGGAATGTGGCTAGATGTACTATAAATGAAAAATACATACTGGATGTCAAAGATTTAATTTTTAAAAAGTAAAATGTACCATTATTTCTTTTAAAATATTGTTTACATTTTGAAATTATAATATTTTGGATTAGGATAAATAAAATATATTATCAAAATTAATTTTACCTTTTTTTACTTTTTAATGTAGCTATAAGAAAATTTGAAATTACAGATGTGGTTCATATTTATGGATCATATTATATTTTTATTGGATAGCAGTGGTAGCTTAGTTTTCTGCTGGTATAACAGAATACCATAGACTGGGTAATTTATAATGCATAGATGTTTATTTGGCTTATGGTTCTGAAGGCTGGGAAGTCCAAGAGAATGGTGCCAACATCTGGTGAGGGCCTCAACCCACGGTGGAAGGCCTAAGAAGGTAGAAGCAAGCACACAGAGCAGAAAAGGAGGCTAAATTCCCTAGGTAACTAACTCACTCCTATGATGATGGCACTAATCCATTCATGAGGGCAGAGCTCTCATGGCTTAATCACTTCTTAAATGTCTCACTTCTTAAAACTGTCAGTGGCAATTAAATTTCAACATGAGTTTTGGAGGAGACATTCAAACCATAGCAACTGGTATAGAGAGTAGACTCTCCTTGGGGAAATGGGTGCTGTATTCTTCCATCTTGGAAGTTTTCAGGATGTTCTTGCATTCAAATTGTAAGCGCACCCAAGGGCCATTCAGACTATAATGCTAGGCCAGCTAAAGGGAAGCCATTTTGCTTCCCATATGCTTCAGCTTGTTCTGTCTTAAAAGTTTAGAATTAACCTGCTGCCTGTTTACACAGCTGTTGGGCACAAGATTTGAAAACGACTTTGAGGAAAAACAGATCAAGTGTCTAGAACAGGCCAACCACAGACTGCTGATGACCAGATCCACTAGATGACCTGTTGTTTGCTGATAACCATTGAACAAGTCATGATGACTTGCACAAAGATTGTTTTCTGCCATGAACCCCCTCCCCCTCCACCCTTTACCCTTCCCCTTATAAGTTGCTCAGTAGGCAGAGGAGATGAGATGGTCTTTGAGAAGATTGTCTACCGTCTCCTCAGGCTGCTGACACTTGAGTAAACTATCTTTCCTTCACCAACACTCACCTCTCGTGTTTGGTTCTCAATTGGCAGGCAATCACCAGGTCCTGTTACCAGACCATGTGTTTTCATTCTGTGCTTAGAAAATATGATCCTCACACAGCTTCATTGCTAAGGCAATAATAAACTTCTTGAGAAGCTGCTCTGTTCTACAACCCATGGCAAAAACACACTGGAGATGTTCATAAGACCTAAGAAGGCAGGAGCCATTTGCTCAGCCAGTTCCTGCAATATAGACACAAAGCCAGACCTTGTAGCCTGAAATCTGGTTGGCCCCCTTGAAAACTTTGTATGCTCTGGTACAAACATCTATTACAAATCTCAATAGGCCTTAGTTAGTTGGCGATACTCAACAAGCTTGGTTTGATTACTTCCTAAGACCCATGAGATCAGCAGAGATAATGGTGTCAGAAGTATGGTAGCCACGTTAGTTGCTGTTTTTGTGGTTGTTAGTAACAAAATCTTATCTTTGTTCATATCACTAGAGAACTTTCATATCACTAGATATGAACTTTGTTCATGTCACATATCCAAACTATTAGCATTGGAGTTTTGCCAATGTTATGTGACTTAGGTAAGAAAATAGGAAGGCAATGGAAAGTAGATTTCCTTTACTTAATTATATTTTGCTTAGGCCAGAACTAAAATTTCATTTCCTTTATACACATCTCTTTTGCTCTTTTCTCAATCAGGGATGTCCTTTGAGCTTTCTCCATTTGGAAATGTCCTACTTGTTCTTCAAAATCTAACTCAAATAACATCTCCTCTGTTACACTTGCCTACTTGGGTCTCTTGACATAGAATTTTACTTGTATCTGAATTCTACCATTAAAAGACAAATAGTACTTGTAATTTATCCATTTATATTTCTCTCCCCACTAGATCATATGCTCCTTGAAGACAGGGACTATTTTCTACTCATTTTTGTATATCATGCCTGTTACTCTCTCACATTGCCTAATGCATAGTAGATGTTCAGTAAATGCTTGTGGAAATGCATAGATGAATGAATGAGTTAATCTATTGTCTGAGAATAGTAGTAATTATAAGAGAACTGGGTGACACTTTTCTTTCAAATGCTGCTTGCCAAATCTACATGCAAATGATGGAGAGCAGAGTACACATTTCATTTATATTTGTATAATGACCATAATTAAAATAACAAATAACAAGAGGCTGTTTATATATCCAACTGGAATTCCTGAGGCTACCATATCCATCATAAAGCACTGTATGGAAATGCTGTAATGCTACACATGATATGATTTACCCCAAGCTTTGCTGCCTCTAAGGGCAAACTCCTCCTATGTTCCAAATGTCACCTGTGTATAAAGCCACCCAGGGGCAGATGTAATATAAGTGATGGGGATAGGAGTGCAATTCTATAATCAGGTCAGCTGTGGGCATGACACCAATTTGTGATGCTCTATATATTTTCTATGCTATGAAAAAATAGGCAATAGAGCTGGACCAAGAATAATAAAAAAAAAGTCAGCAAAGAGAAGAAAAAGTTAGTCTCCTTTTTAATTTAGAAATCACTGGATTTTTATATCATCCTTGCAGTTACCTAACTGTGGGATTTGAATAATACCAGAAAAATGTAACAAAATCCATGTCTTTTTTTTTCATTTTTTTTGCATTAGTGCAGCTCCAGTTTTCCAGATGGTGGCATATATATAGCACGATAATACAGGTAAGTGCACACTGCTATGCCCCTATTTTAGGCCAAAACAGTTAATAGCTGACTAGAGCCCAGAGGCAAAGGATCGTTTACATTTGTTTCTTTACATATGAGCTTTGATACCCTCACACCACATTTCCATGATCAGTGAATTTCTAGAAAAATCAATAATTTTGTTTGTTATAACAGTCCTTATCAATTTTATAGAAGTTTCTTTAATACAAAGGAAAACATATTGAGCTGAAAAAAAGTCCTTACTAAGGTATAAAGGACATTCTATTATAGTAGGGTGTTGCAGGAAAGGGAGGGTAGAAATTTCCCCCAGGTTTATTGACATATAAACTGCATATGACCAGAAATCATTAGAATATGAATGTCATTTTAAAATAATTCAAGAAGAGCCTTGCTTTGTGCCATTTCTTATGATTATAGGTTGGGAACCTAGAATAAGATATCAGAATTTAAAGCCTGAGCTTGTTTATGAAAAGCACTAAGCAGCAGGCTTTTTGGCTTTAACCTTTTTAATATTCTGGAAGCTAATTGTCCAGACCATCTCACCCTTCCAGGTTAATGAAGTGACTAAACAGGCCACAATAGAAAATGACCACCCAATCAAATTATGACAAACACGTGAAAACTGAAAACAAAAACAAAACAAATGGAAAGGTTGGAAATTACACGGGCTTTTATTGCCTTTCAAAGAATGTACAGCAACATTACCATTCCTTTGTCTCCTTGTGATGGATTGCAAAAAGAATCAGAAAAGGCACAACATGAATCTACTCTCAGGACAATGATTGTAATCAAAATAGGAAATGGTACAAATGTAAGCCATTCTCCTTGCAGTTTAAAGATTATAAATCCCTTATTCATCTGTTATGATCCAGAGGCCTACTTGTGATTTTTATGGTTCTTTACATGCTTGGAATTTTAAAACTGTAATGTGAAGGGGCTACAGCTGTTCTCTTTTTGATTTTGATGTTTAATCCCTGCTTGGAGCATTGCACCCTGGTCTCTCCCTCTGCCCATCTGCAACCTGAGCCTGCTGCCAACACCTCTCACAAGAGAATTTCTGCCCATTCTGGTCTCTTCCTCTCCAAGTATTAAAACACATCACCTACTCCTCTAAGGGGCTCCGGAAAAATTTAGGAGCATTTGCCCAAGCGTTTTGCTCTTTCTAGGAGAATTCAACTATTCTCATGATCATTTTCCACATAAAATGGAAGTGGGAGATGCAGTAGGTTTGGACCCAGAAGACCTGGACTTTTATCCTCAATGCGCCTCTTTCTAGGAGTATAACCTTCCTTCTCTGAGCTTTTGTTTTCTCATTAGGAAAATAACTGCCCTACCCTACTGCACAGGGCTCCTCTGAAGATCAAAGGAGCTAATGCATGTGAAGTGCTTTGGGAATTGGGGCCAGCTTTTCAAATGTAAGATGTTGTCAGTATTGATATCTGGCAGCAAGGTGAAAAAGCCAAGTGGGACATAGTAGTAATAGTGATTTGTAGCCTGTAGATTTCCTAAGTACATTGAACATTTTGAGCTAGAGCTAGATTTTTCCTGTTTGTAAAAGACTTTTAACAGTGACTCTTAACCTCATGGTCCCTTGGGAGGCCCAGTTCTTCTTCTAGTACATTTGGGAGACTTTGGATATAAAAGAAGTTATTTTCTTAGCTGTTTCTGAGGGAACAGTAGAGGTAATGCATGCTCCAAGGTGCTCAACTTAATACCGTGGAAGAATCTTGTTTGTTGGGGTTTCATTTTTTTTCTTTTCATATTGAGATTCATTTTTTTTCTTTTCATATTGAGATTCTTCAGTGATGGTCAAGATAAATATTCGCATCCCAAAATATTTACAGTGAATGAAGTTTCATGCTTATTTTTTCCTGATATTCTGTTTTGTTAGGAACTTCAGTCAAATCAAATATTCTAAGGTCTGCTATTCAAAGTTTAGCCACTCTTGTTAGGTAGATAGTGACGGGCCTCTGGCTCTCCCAGGGAAGGGGAGGGGGCAAGTGCCAGGAGGAGGAATGTACTGCCAATCAAGACTCAGCACACTAACCACAAAAACTGCTGGGGATATTTTGGCCAGAAAGGTCTGGAAGGTGATCAAAAGTAGCCTCAGGCCAATTATCATGTCATTAGTGTAAATCTACATTGTGGTTCCCCCCAACCCCCGAGCCCTGTGGGCTTTCAGAGAGGTTCACGGGAAATCTGAATGCACAGTAAGACTCAGATTATATAATTAACAGCTGTCCATCAAGTTGATGTATGATCCACGCTGCCAGGGTGGGTCCAACCCAGACAATGTGAAATGAAACTTTAGTTAATAGCCAGCACCTCCTGTAATAACAGGGGCCTGTTTACTGTCTGTGGCAAACGTATCTTGCTTTTGCTCAGTTAACTTTGCCTCTTGCTTGCTTTGCTATTGGTGTGTCTTAACATTCTTCAGCAAGAGTGCACCAAGACTGAGAGCAGATTGTAGACCTGACACTCTCACTAACCAAAGCAATTGCTGGCTATATAGTCATTTAGATAAATGAGAAGGATCACGACTATAAAATAGAACCTACTTTCATGCACACTTGGGTGAGCAATTGAGGATGATGGCTTCATGAAAAGATTTGGTGATGTTGGGGCTCAGAAACTGATAGCCCCAAATACGGTGTTTTGACATGCTGGACTCAAGAAGCCTCAAAGTCTCTCTCACCCTTCCTCTGCACAGATATTCCCAAAGAAGTTGAAGTTCCTTTAGCTGCCTAAGATCCAGACCTACTAAGGAGAAAAATTGTTTCTTATTCCCCTCCCTCTTATCTCATTATCCATTACTAGAAAGAAGAAACCACACCTGAACAGACTATTTTACAGGACAATGTCTCATCTCTCAGATTCCAAGGAGAACTGTTTACTCAGTTTTATGCTTATTATCTCAACACTTCTTTAATTCACATGTTTTCTCTTCATCACCATAGTCATATTTTGACAATGACATGGAAGCTTCACTACTGATACAAATTCACCACCTATGCTTTTCCTATTCTTTGATGAGCCCACTTTTCCCTGAAATAACTATCCTTTCAACTTTATTATACTCTCTGCCTATGGAGACTCTTTCTCATAACATCCACTTTGTTGGCAAGTAATTCATGTTTTCAACTATGCTGCGATGCCACAATCCTGTTTCCTAGTCACACATTGTTCCTTCACTCGCGGTTGTGCCTTCCTGCAACCCTTTCTATTCATGAAAAATTGCTCATTTCCCATGGTCACTGCTGATCAAAACTCTAATACTCTTAACTATTGGCATCTTTGAGTTGGAAGTTCATCCACATTTGGGTAGCATGTTTCATTTTGTGGCTATTTTGGTTTTGCATTTTCTAATTTCATTCATGTCTAATTTCTTTCATTTCTAATTTCTATGGAGGGAAAAATAATACCAAGCCTGCCTTTTACCAGGTAGTCTCATGATTTTAAAGAATCTCCACACATTAAAATTCCATTTTTATGTAATATCATTTTAATAGAAATACTCATTTTATGGAGGGAAAATGACTAATAAAAATTTGAATGATTCTTAGTAGCATCTTACACCCTTTTCATTTGGGCATATGGCTTAATTCATTAATATTTTCATTTGGCTTAATTCATTAACAAAGGTGGAAGAGTTGAAATTGTGGCAAGTTTTATCTCCTATCATATTTATCAAAAGAGAATTTTTTAAAATAAAAATGTTAGAAAAATTTATCAATTTTTCTTTTCTTAAAAATACATTTAAAAAAATCAAATGACCTCAGACTCAGTTCAAATTGGAAATTTAAAGCTGCTCTTTCAATTCATTTACTCTCTTAAGAGTTCCAGAGAAATAAGATCTGATGTTATTATTTCTATTTTGCAGATAGGAAATAGAGTGAGTGATGGTCAGGGAAACAATGTAGGTTGTCTAGCAACTTCCTTATAGGAACTAGGCTAAAAAACCCAATTCTTTCAGATTTTAAATTCAATTGCTAAACATTCTCCTATGCTTTTCTTTCATACTCCTTTTCTTTTCTGTAAGTATTCATAGAGAATTCACTCTGTCTTAGAAATTGGAGAAGGCTTGGTGATAAAAAAAATCCATGTCCTCTAAAAGTCCACACTGTAATGGAGAAAAATAATGTGTATATAATTCATTCTTATATGATATGATATGACTGGACGTATTCTGGTGGTATTCACAATGTTTTGTGACTATTGAGACAAGTGTGGGAAAGGGGGAAGTGAGTGGATGAAGGTTTTAATAAATGAGTGACATTTTGAACTGAAGCTTTGAAAATTGAGAAAAGAAAAAGGGAGAGGGTGTAGGGTAGGGGAGATCATCAGGGGGTGGTACCCATAATCCCGGAAATACAGGGTGCTCCAGGGTGGTGCTTCTTGAGAGATCGGGCAGGAAATTAGGTAGGGTTCTGTCTTGAAGTCCCAGTGCCTTCAAAGTGGTCTGGACTATCCTATAGAAATGGGGAGCTGCTGATGGTGTGAAAGCAGTGTAGAAACTGACACTTGTAGGATTTGGAAAGATTGCTCTGGTCACAGAGTGGGAGAGAGATTGGAGTGAGGAGGAATTGGAGGGAATGCGGTCCATTACAAACTATATGATGTGACCTCCCCAAATTCATATGTTGAAACCTTAACCTTCAGTGAGATGGTATTAGGAGATGAGGTCTTTGGGAGGTAATTAGGTCATGAGGGTAGCGCCTTAATGATGGGATTAGTGCCCTTCTAAGAAGAAACACAAGAGAGTTTGCTTCCTTTTTCTGCTCCCCACCAAGTGAGGATACGGCAGGAAAGTGTCCATCTATAAGGCAAGAAGAGGCCCTCACCAGACACTGGATGTGCCAGCACCTGCCTCTTGGACTTTCCAGTCTCTAGACATGTGAGAAACAAATGTTTGCGGTGTAAGCCACCCAGTCTATGATAATTTGTTATAGCAGTTCGAACTGACTGAGGCAAGGCCCTTCAGGAATAATAGCAGCTCACAGGAGATGCTAAATAGCCTGAAATAAGGCAGTGACAGTGGGAATTAAGGGGGCGGGGTGGACACATTTAAGATTTTAATATAGAATAGAAAAAAATAAAGACTGCCCTATTGTAAAGCATAAGAAAGAAGGTATGTTTCTATTTTAAAAAGCTGTAGAATTCTGGTAAAACACAAACATTTAAAATTCTGATCATTTGGACCACAGGTCATGAAGTACCTCAAATAGTCGTTTTTTTCTATGTGAAAGTCAAATGACAAGAAAACAGGCAGAAAGCAATTTTATTTTCAAGGAAACCATTCCTCCTTTTTGTTCTGGGATCACTTCATATCAGTGCAATTCTTACATCTTCTGTATCACAGTCATGCCCCTTCTGTCCTCTCAACACCCACCTGGCTGTCTTGCATTCACGCACCCACGCAGAGCCAGCGGCTGCTCCTGCCTGCCACTGCGGAAGTGCCCCGTTAGACAGCACTGGCAGACGTGCCTCAGGACGGCCCCTTCGGCTAGTGGCAACTCTTGCTGGGCAGAGACTTTTTGCTTTTTTTCTATCTCAGAGGAACGACATTAATATTTAGAGTCACCACTATGTCACACACTGTCTAGGCAATTAAAATTCATGGTTAATTTAAGGCTCTCAGCTCAGATGAGGACTATTATCATTTCATGGCTTCAGTAACTGAGATCCAGAACATATAATGAGAAAGCCAATATTTTCTATATTGTTTCATATTACTGCCCTAATGTCTACTCTATGTCCTGGCATATAGTTGGATGCTCTCATTTAATTAGCATTATAAGGAGGCGGATTTTCTCATCAGTAGGTAGTTCTCTGTCATACATGCTAGTGGGTAGGGATTCCTCTGTCTCTGGAATATAAAAATAGTATTGCATTCCAGCTTTATTCTGGGTTAAATGCAGTATGTGTGTTAGTTCAGGAACTTCACTTTGCTACCACTTATGTTTTTATGGGATAATGTGACTCAAGGGACTAATGCTAGTTATACATGTACCCAGTACATCCCTGGCTTCTCCTGTGTTAAGTACACATGTGTCACATTAACAATAAATCACAAATCTCAGCACTCTTTAAGTATCTTACCTTCATACTAGGAGAAAGTTCAGTCTTTTCCTAGGATTAGTCTTTCCAAGTATTCCCAGGAGACCCTGTTGTGCAAAGTGGGTCCTTTGGTGGTCACCATCTGTCTTAAGCCAAGGCAAATTCTACAGTTCTGTGGGTTAGAAATGCTTTCTTAGGGAAACAAAGCAAGGCTCAGCCAGATGTGGTGTTCATTATGTCCATGGCAAGGTGTGTCAAGTACAGGGCATTGTGTTGGACACACTGGGTGCTCTTCCAAAAGCGGGACCTCTCTCCATGTTGATCTCTCGTCGTATAGGAAAAATATCAAAGGGGATAGATGCCAACGGACTATAGGACTTTTATGGCCACTTGTCTGGGAAAGCCAATTGCCCTGCCCTTGGAGCCATTGGGTCCATGGAAACTTACAGCCAAGGTGGAAAGGCTGAGTTCCTGTTCAGCCCATCCTGCCAAGAGAAGGGGAGAGCTTCTAGTTCCAGCTGGCTTATTGTCCAGGCCAGTGCTGTTCAACAGAAATATAATTTGAGTCACATATGTAATTTTGAATATTTTAATAACTTCAGTAAAAAAGCAAAAAGAAACACAAAATTAATTTTAATGACATGTTTTCTTATATCTAAAATATTCCAAAATAAAATTGTTATTGAGATATTTTACCTTTTGTTATACCAGGTCTTTGAAATTAAATGTGTATTTTACACTTACAGTACATCTCAGTTCAGATGTTACATTTTCATTTTCTAAATACTTGATCTGTATTTAGATTTCATAAAATTTATAGTTAAAAAGTCGATTTTCATACACAAGTTGTTTCAAAAATACTTCAAAGTTTTTCAATAACTGAATCGAGTTTTGGTTTTAAAACCTAAATTTATTTTTAAAAAGTTAAATTAAAAAGTTAAAATTTAAATTAAAAAATTCAGTTCTTTGGTTGCATTAGCCACATTTCAGGGGCTTGATGGTCCCATGTGGCTAGTGGCTACGATACTAGACACAGAGCCCTCAGGTTCATTTTTGGATAATCTTGGGCACTTGTAATACTGTTACTTGGGACCCACAAGGTCCTAAAAATAGTAATATAATTATAAAACACAGAGAGGTAGTATATCATCAAGTCCTTATTCTAGAGTAAAATTATCTGGTTTAGATTCCAACTTTGCTACTTTTTAGCTGTAAAGAAGTTACTTCACCTCCTGGGCCTCAGGCTACCCGTCTGTAAAAAGAAGATAGCATTTCCTCTCTCAGCTTCGTGATGAGGACTAAACCAGACAATTCCTGGCTTATAGTGAGTTGTCAATGCAGGTAAGGTATTATTGCTTCAGTGTACTTCATATTTCATTATCTCATTTGCTCCTTACTGAAACCTTATTAAATAGGGAAAGAATTATTATACTTTTTTTCAAGAGAGCTAGGACTTGAACACAGGTCTTCAAAATCTAAGCCTATTTTGCTTTTCATATGATGATTACTATCGTATCAAGCTAACTTGAATTGAGTGACACCTGTGAGAGGTGCTGCTGTTAGGGCTCTATATTTAATAGCTGCACTACACCAGTTTTCCCTTCTGGCTTTAAAGAAGTGAAACAGCTAATCATATCTGTAAACCTGTTGTACACATCTTAGAGAAAGGACTGACTTGCTATCAATGTCAGAGATTCAGTCCTCTCATTTCTCACTAAATATTTACCTTCCACTTCCCCAAACATTTATTTAAGAAGGAAGTTAAAGTCTGGATGATTAATGCATATTAATTCTGCACATCGCCTTGGATTGACTGAAGATCACAACAAAAGCACCTGTCCAGTGTTTAATTTTCAAGGTTCCCTATCATTTATTACATAATGTACATGGAGAATGATTTTGAGCTCTGATTATCTCCTATGGTCTGGGTGTTTCTGGCTTCTTTTCATCAAGATATTATACAAGCAAAATATGCTCACATTGTAACTTTTGGATGCTCTTTGGATCTGTTTTCTGATTTTCCTTCCCTTTGATGTCTTGTCAAAAATAGGCACCTGCCTCCAGGTGTCATTACATTCCATCATCACAATCTGGTGCTTGTCAAGACTGTACAATAGTTTTTTGTATCCATGTCCATGAGCCCAGGGCCTGCTGAGTGGATCGGGCAACTTGTGAAATATCTGATTGAACTTAGACTCTGTCATACCATCTCAATGAATCAAGCCACTGTAAATCACAGCTTTGCTCTGCCACTGGCCTCTCAACTTTCAATACGTTTTGATTTAAGGGATGTTGGTCTGTGATCATGTCATATTTCATGAGATGATATACTGTGAGTGCAGGAAAAGAATGAAACAAAATAATCAGAGGAGAAAGTTATGGGGAACACAAGCAAGAGAGATAAGGGACAATACATGTATGTATTTTACCTGTAAGCACGTAAAATACCATAATTGGTGTCCTGTGTAATGGTTACTTAGTGATCATCTGCACTTCCTGTGCCAGAGTTGCTTAGTGCAGGTAGTCATAAAAAATTTTTATGCCTGAGAGAATTCTTTAAATAAAATGCTTCTTTTGGCCTTTGTCTATGTATTATAAGAGCCTTTATTTGTGATGCAAGTATCAGAATATGTATAGTTTTTCTTATAAACAGGGAAAGAAAAGCCAATCTGAATTAGTTCTTTCTCCAAAGAGTGCTAATAAATAACAAGAAGGTTTTTAAAAGATTATTTTCTTATTATCAAGAAACATATTGCATAACATTAAGGAAAAGATAATAAAATCACCCATAATTACTCCCATTAAAGATAATCATTCTTAATTTCTTATTCTATTTCTTTCCAGTCTTTTATATGCATATATTTTATAACCTAGTTATAATTATGCTGTATATAGTTTTGTATCTTTTTTCTTTTAACATTATTAATTTTTAAAAAGTTTTATTTTATTTTTAATTGAAAAATAATTGTATATATTTATGGGGTATAATGTGATATTTTGTTACATCTATACATTGTGGAATGATCAAATGAGGCTAATTAACAATCTGTCACCTCAAATATTTATCATTTCTTTGTGGCAAGAACATTTAAAATCCTCTCTTTTAGCTATTTTGAAATATATTAATATATTGTTATTAACTATAATCACCATGCTATGCAATAGATCACCAGAACTTATTTCTCTTAGAACTGTAACTTTGTACCCTTTGACCAACATCTCCTCTTTCTCTGTTTCTTCTCCCCCCCAACTCCCAAGCTTCTGGTAACCGCCATTCTACTCTTCTGTGAATTCAACTTTTCAAAATTCCACATACAAGTCAGATCTTACAGTATTTGTCTCTGTGCCTGCCTTATGTCACTTAGCATAACGTCCTCTAGGTTCAGATGTGTTGTTGCAAATGACAGAATTTCCCGCTTTTTAAAGGCCAAAGAGTATTTTATTGTGTCTATATACCACATTATTTTAGTCCATTAGTCTGTTAATGGGCACGTTGGTTGTTTCCCTATCTTTGCTGCTGTGAATAATGCTGTGATGAACACAGGAGTAAAGACATCTCTTCAACATACTGATTTCAATTCCTTTGGATATATATCCAGAAATGAGATTGCTGGATCAAATGCTAATTCTGTTTTTTTGAGAAATTTTACTGTATCATTTATTTCTAATAGACTATTGGAAACATGTAAAATATATAAAGAATAATAGAATGAACACCCACCAACCAGCTTAAAAATTCAAACTTTGCAAATGTCGTTGAAGACACTTGGTAGCCCTCTTTAATACTTTTTCTCTTTGTACCTAACCACTTCCCAGTGTTTTCCATTACTTCTCTGTTGAATTCCAGTGTCCTCTCTTAGATAATCTATCTGAAGTGTGATTATTTACTATTTTGGTTCTTTGTGAAAGAGATGAGTACTAGATGCATCTAGTCTGCCATATTGAACTGTTTTTTTCCTCTGGTATTCTATTTTTACATTGAAGAACCTCCATATTGTTTTCTAAAGTGGCTGTAATAATTTACAATACTGCCAACCACATACAAGTGTTCCCTTTTCTCCACATCCTTGACAACACTTATTATGTATCATTTTTTTGATATCAGGTATTAGGTGATATCTCATTGTGGTTTTAATTTGCATTTCTCTGATGTTTAGACATATTGAGCATTTTCTCATATTTCTGTTGTCCATTTATATGTCTTCTTTTGAGAAATGTCTATTCATGTCTTTTGCCCATTTTTAATAGGGTTATTCATTTTCTTGTTATTGAATAGTTTGAGTTCCTTGTTTATTTTGGATATTAGCCCTTTATCCAATGTATGATTTGCAGATATTTCCTCTCAATCTGTGGGTTGTCTCTTTACTCTGTTAATTGCTTCTTTTGCTATGAAGAAACTTTATACTTTAATGCCATCCCATTTGTCTGTTTTTGCTTGTATTGTCTGTGCTTTTGGGAACTTGCTTGAGAAATCAGTGCCCAGACCAATGCGATGGAGTTTTCCCCCCATGTTTTCTTCTAGTAGTTTTATAGTTTCAGGGCTTATGGTTAAGTTTTTAATCCATTTTGAGTTGATTTTTATATAAGGAGTGGGATAAGTGCCGATTTTCATTCTTCTGCATGAGGATATCCAGTTGTCCCAACATCCTTTATTGAAGGCACTATTCTTTCCCCATTGCATATTCTTGGCACTTTTGTCAAAAATCAATTCACCATAAATGTGTGGGTTTATTTTTGGGCTCTCTATCCTATTCCATTGGTCAATATGTCTATTTTTATGCCATTATCATGCTGTTTTGTTCACTATAGCTTTGTAATACATTTTGAAATCTAGTAGTAATTTTAACATTATAAAATTTTTATATATTATTAGGTTAAGTGTTAGAGAGACTGAAATAAGTTATTTAGTCTATTACCTATGTTCAGAAATTTTAGTTGAGTTCATTTTATTTTTCTTTTTAAAACAGCTATTTCAAGTCCTTTGAACTTTTATTAATATGCTGTGAAATCCAATTTATTTTTTCACTATTTTAAAATATTATATTTTTATGTCTATTTTACTCTGTATCTGGGTTTCTCCTCCTTACTCTATTCTCAAATCTTGTTGGCATCATTTGAGATATTGAATGATGGCTAGTGACTCACTACCTTGTCAATATGTGCATTTGTGTAGTGTAGCTTAAGAGGCAAGGAAAATACAATGTAAAGGATTAAGAGGAAAGAGACAACTTAATGATACAACTTAACTGATGATAACAGCCATACCACATATGACTGTCTCTATAAGGACTGAGAAAGTACATTATCAGTTTTATACTTTTAAATTTGCATTTATATTGTTTTCCATATCTGTATGTGGCATGTGAATAATTCTTAATGAATACACATGATCATAGATGTGTACTATAAGCATACTTGGGTAGACGGGCTATACCGTAGTCAATTATGAAAGAACAAGGCAGGTGAAAGAGGCAGCAATGGTTATTTTATATGCTATTTAACTAAACAAGACAAATTTGAACAAGAGTCAAATCAAACTTGCTGGGAACATTTATTGCTGCCAGTTGAGATTAATGAAGTATAGAATGTCTTTGCTAAAGATGAGCTGAGGGGAGTACAAGCTCATGCCTTTAGTGACAGGTCTATGTTATCCAGCTGTCACAGTCAGACTGGGTGGTTGCCCTTGACTCTTCTTCTGGGACATCTTGGTGGTAGCGCCTGTTCCCTAATGACTAGCTTTGCTGCACAGTTTGAAGCCGTTTCATTTTCGTTTTTTGCCTTCGAGCAGTTCTCAGTTTTTTAGTTTTTAAGAAACTGTCCTCTAATTGGTATAGAAAATCTTCAATTCGTCCAACCTATAAGAAATAAACAGATACAACAAGATTTGTTGTTAATTTCCTGGGTTTTGCATATTTATGAAAATGGTGAGGTATTTAAAATTAAATGGCACGTACAAGTCCAGCTTGGAACAGAACTGGTAGAGACAGAAATGATTAAACATAATAGCCTCCTTCTGCTTCCATTTCAGGTTTTCATGCTTTACTAACATGAAACAGACATGCAGGAGTTTGCTTTATCACTTGGTCCAACATACTCAGAATGGAAAAGATGTTCATCACCATGCTGATGACTCATTCATGTTATGCTGTTTTTAATGGTCACTAAAACCAGGGATTTCAAAAGGAAGTGCATAGTGAAAAATTAAGCCATGGCAAGCCCTTTCCCTACCTCTTTTATAAAAAACAAGAATGAAAAAAATATAAAAACAAACTTAGCCCCATCAAAGCCAGAGATTCTAGCATTTGCATGCTCCTAGCCAATATGGGAGAAAAATGAATATTTCACATTGTCTTAGCAAAAATCATTTCTCCTTTAAATCAAAAGGAAGTTCTGAAAAAGCACATTTTCTTAAAAAATGCTATACTCCAGGGAATAAGGTAAAATAATGACATACAAAACAATAATTATTGAAAAAAATGTTAGTCTTTCTCCAAAAAAGACTTATTTAATGGCAGTTGATGGAATGTGTTATACTGTATCAGAAAAAATATAAAATAAAAGTTTACATATATGCTGAATTGGGCTCTCATGAAAGTCAGTAGATATAACAATTCATACTTAACCCTGATTCCTAGGACCTGAATATATTATTAGCCTAGCATTACTCACTGAAGAGCTCATTGTCATAAAGTTAGCTCAAAGCTAGAGCACTTACTATTCAGGGTACATGAACATATCATCTACTTAAGATAAAAGCACTTACAACTTCAATTTTCCAATTTTGAGTTCTACTTTTAAATCTCTTGATTTATTATTCAGAGTTATATCCAGAAGATAATTCAGATTGTCAAAAAGAGAATAATAAATGGTAGCACTCATCTATATGTTATGCTTAGGTCTTATGTCATACCAGTGATATAAACTGTCTACTGGTTTCCTTAAGAAAATAAGATAACTTATTTATATGAAAACAATTCTTTCTGAACACCTTTTAAAAATTACTTCAGGTAAATTTTTTCAAAAGCACATTGTCTTTTATGATTTCTGATCATTTCAGGACACATGAAAATAATTTGACAACTATTTTTGAATCCTATCATGAAGTCAATGCCCTATTCTATACACACACACATACATACACTCCAATTTTCAGGAAAATAGTAAATTAAAAAATTAATAGAGTGCAATCAATGCAAATATAATGGATGGCACTTTACCATTACTTCAATAGTTGAGTTGATGACTCATTCATGTTATTTGCGCTGACAATGTATCATTTAAATCAAAGCTCTTTACAATTAGAATATTTGTAATTAGCCCAAATACAATTTAATATTATAATTCGAATGCAGCAAAAGAAGTTTCCTTTAAAGAGACAGAAAAATAATTGTTTTTAAATATCCATTAGGTGGCTGCTGTCTTTTTTTCTTTAATTGTGTTTATTAGAAGCAGTGTTGACTAACTGGGTTGCCTTTCATTAAAAAAAGGCAAAGGAGAAACATAAGATATATCATTGGAATAAAGAGTTCTGCTGAATTAAGCCAGAAGGTCTAGAGCACACACCACGTGTATGCTGCACCTGGCCTGTGTGTTCACCTCCCACCTAGTCTGTCTCCACGCTGTGCTTTCAATTCATCTCATAATGACCCTGGGAAAATCTTTTAAAACATAATCTGATCCCATCTTTCCCTTGTTTAAAGTACTTTAAATGGATTTCTAAACACTTAACTGGGCCTATACAGATCTAGGTGATCTGGTTTCATTTGCTTCTCTAGTTCTAACATCATTCCATCTGCTCTAGCCATGTGGTGCATCTCTCAGTTATCTGGGCACAGTCGTGCTTTGCTCTATACACCCTCGATCTTCCTTAATGTTCGCCCCCAATGGAACGCATCGATCAGAACCCTTACATAGTCTCTAGCCTTCAGGTTAGACATCAATGCCTCAGGGAAGTCCTCCTTTAGAACTCAGGTCAGGTTGGGTGTTTCAGTAACACATTCCCCTAACAGCTCATTCATCTCTTTGGGTATTGTAAGGTTTTACTTATTTATAATGATTTATGTAATACCTGTCTTCCCATCTGGACTTTAAGCTCCATAAGGCAGGAACTAGGTCTATGTTTTCCACTATTGCCAGAACTTAGGATTTGTTAGACCCTCAATAGTCCTACTCTCTGATAAAAGTGTCGGAGAGATTCAAAAAGCAATGTGTTTTTCCATACTCAAAAGGGATGCTTGGTATGGAGTATATCAGAAGACCTTCTTTCCCCCTATACATCAAATAAGCACTACTTCCATATGCCACCCATTCTATTACAATTGCTTAGCTTTGGGACTGTCAAGACAAAATAATAACATGGTGTCATGTCCATACTTGAAACAGACAAAGTAGAAAGGGTACTGGATGAGGAATCAACAGGAGTGTTGAGCTCTGCTCTTGGCTTGGCTTATAACCCTGTTCTGTAACCCCAGGGAAGTTGTTTGGCCTCTCTGAGCTTCAGTTTTCACCAACATTTTGTATGAGGAGAGGGTTGGCCTGGATAATCTCCAAGGGCACATCCAGTCATAAAATTCCATGACTTATACTCACATCAGATCTAAGTAGTCCAGTCCTAAAGATGAGTACTCACATTTTCAAATCAGAGGTTATTCCCTTAGATTACACCATTAGAGGAATGACACAATATGCGGGAAAGTAAGTCAATTTTAGCTTCTGTACTTACTGAAGTGTAGGAGAGCTGCAACATGTTTTTAGTAAAGCTGGTTCTTTATTTTCTTTTTTTAAGTCAAGGAAAGAAAAATGCTGGTTGAAGAGAAAATAGATTCATATAACTAGAAAAACAGATTGCAAATGATAGAAATTTCTATAAAGCCCTTAGGAAAATAAAACACAAAGAAATATGTAAATACGTAAGGAAGGAAATGAGCCAGTTTTTGAGCAGAGGCTTTGTTAGACTCTCTTTCTGGTACAGAATCTCCTTGCTTAGCTACATCATACAGGCTACGTGGTCATTCTGGGTCTAATTTTCCCATTGGCAAAATGGGCAGATAACATTTTCTTATGTACATATGCGCTAATGCTGAACTGCCATTACAGTGATATGGACATTAGACCAAAATCTTGCAGAGTATTTTGGGATGTTCAGTGATTGAGGGAAACTAAAGGTCTTGGTAGGAGAACAGGTTCTGACTTTTAATATGGCTATTGGTCATAATCCACATCAAAGAATAAAGGAATTTTCATCAACTAGTTTCTCAAGGTCTTTTAATTCATATTCAAACACTACTATTATGGGTTGAACTATTTCCCTTTCACCCCTAAATCTATATGTTAAAGTCTTAACCCCCACTACTTTAGAATGTGACCTTCTCTGGAGATAGTTTATTTACATAGGTAATCAAGTTAAATTGAGGTCATTAGGATGGGCCTTAATCCAAGATGACTGGTGTCCCTATAAAACAGGGACATTTGGAAACAGATGCGCACATAGCACACACCATGTGAAGATGAAGGCAGAGATTGGGGTGATGCTCCTATAAGCAGATACCATAAAGATTGTCAGCAAACCACCAGAAACTAGGGGAGAGGGATGGAACAGATCCTTTTTCACAGCCCTCAGAAGGAACCAACCTTGAAGACACTGATCAGACTCCTCTCTCCAGAACTGTGAAACAATAATTAAGCCCCTCCGTTTGTGGTACTTTGCTTTGGCAGCTCTAGCAAATGAATATAACCACTAAGCCATAAAGTGAAAGGAAATGCAATTAAGTTATAATTTTCCGGTCAAACATGATTTTAATCCTTTCAAAAATTTATGTTTCCCATTGATGCTCCCTACTTGGGTGGAGCCCACTGTATAGGCTTAGCATATATCTTGGGAGCCAGAGTGGACTCTTGCCAATAATGGCAGTGAGAAGAAGCTGATCTCAAATATGAAAGAACAATTATTCTGAGAAGGAAGATGCTGGGATTGAGTTTAGGGATCTCTATTAAATTTCATGTAGTTTGAATCAAAGAGAGAGAATTAGGTATGTTTATATGGGTTTGCTTACACATGTTCATGCTTCAGTAATTGAGTGCTCAAAGGATTATTTTTTAAAAATAAAGTTCTAAAAGATGTGTTTTAGAAGAAAGAAAGTTGAGGAAATAAAAATCAAACTCTTCAAGAATAAATGTCAGGTTTATATGTCTGTGGTGGCAGTTACAGAATGAGAATGTGTTTTCAGCGATTAGCGGTTCAGACCAAAATCTCTTGGCAAAACAGACGTTCACCCCACCACAGTGAATTTGATAACAGTAGTTTCTTTGCTCTGTTCCAGTTTAATCTCCAGACCAAATGCTTTTAAATATTTATCATCCAAAATAGTTTGAATTTTAATTCTTATTAGAATTACAATTGTTTTCAAACAGGCTTGAAATTAATTCCTAAAATAAATTTAGTTTCTGAAATGGAGTTGTTTCTACCATTTGTAATATAGCAGTTTTCTTTAGCTTTTGGCTAGTATTCAGATAGATAAGCCCCTATATTTCTCCTTTTCCATTTTGTGAATATGGTATATTATTCAGTAGTTTAGTTATAAGAGTATAACATGAAAATCTGGGGTACTTACCCTTGAGATTTTATAAAACATGAAAAAAAATGCCAAACTAACTGTATTACTAACTCTTGATTGAAAATGCTCATGGTGATAATACTTTTTATGTTTAACATAGACTTAAAAAACTGTTATAAAACTTTGCCATCACTTTGTCCAGGAAATAATGTGCTATGGTGCAATGTCTATGTCCCCCAGTCCCCGAATTCATATGTTTAAATCTGCATCTGCTGGTGCCTTGATCTTGGATTTCTCAGCTTCTAGAACTGTGAGGAATAAATTTCTGTTGTTTATAAGCCATCCGGTCTATGGTATTTTGTTATAGCTAGCCTGAGCAGACTAACGCACCATATACCATGGTTTGTTAAAAATTCATTTATATTTAATGATATAATTTATCTGGTTTAAATATATATTAAACTTTTATTTTGAGATAATTATAGATTCACATATATCAGTAAAAAGTAATACAAGAAGAACTTGTGCAATTTTTACCCAGTTTTTCTCAATATTAACATCTTGCAAAACTATAGAAAAATACCACAGTCAGGATATTGATGTGGAGACAGTCAAGATACAGAACAGTTCCCTCACCACAAAGATCTTTCATGTTACCTTTTCATAGCCATTTAATTTTCCCCCTGGCTTCACCTTCTCCTTAACCCCTGGCAAACACTAATCAATTCTCCATTTTAATAATTTTGTCATTGCAAGAGGTTATTTAAATAAAATCATATAGTATATAACTCCATACTTCTCTGGAGATTTATTAAGATTGTTGTATCAACAGTTGCTTTCTTTTCATTGCTGAGTAGTATTCCATGCTACGAATGTACTACAGTTTGTGTAACCCTTTGAAGGATATCTAGATTATTTCCAGTTTTGGGCTATTATGAAATACTACTATAAACATTTGTGTACAGGTTTTTATGTGAACATGAGTCTTTATTTCTGTGGAATAAAAGCCCAGAAATGCAATTGCTAGGTTATATGGTAGTTGCATATTTAGGTTTTTTTCCCAAAGAAATTGCCGTATTGTTTTCCACAGTAGCTGTACCATTTATATTCTTATTTAGTGTTGCCACTATTTTTCATTTTAGCCATTTTGATATGTGTAGTGACATCTTGTGGTTTTAATTTGCATTTCCCTAATGGCTAGTGATGTTGAACATATTTTAGCATATCTACTGGTCATTCACTTTTGTAAAATGTGTGTTCTTATCTTTTGTCCATTTTCAAATTGGATTGACTGCCTTTTTATTCAGATTCTGAGAGCTCTTTATATAATCTATATATTAGTCTTCTGTTGGATGTAGGGTTTGCAAATATTTTCTCTGAGTCTGAACTTGTCTTTTCATCCTTTTGAACAGAGTCTTTTATGAATAAAGTTTTTAATTTTTATGAAATCTAATTTATCAATTAGACTTTTATGGATTGTGCTTTTGGTGTCAAGTCTAAAAACTTTGCATAGACCAAGATCCCAAAGATTTTCTATTTTTTCTAAAAGTTTTATAGTTTCACATTTTACATTTAAGTCTGTTACCCATTTTGAGTTGATTTTTGTATAAAGTGTGAGGGTCAGGTCAAAGCTCTTCCCTCCCGCCCTCCATGCCTGTCCTCTCCTCTACTCAACTGCTTTTGCACCTTTATAAAAAATATCAGTTGAGTATTTTTATGTGGGTTTATTTCTGGGTTCTCTATTTCGCTTCACTGAGCTATGTATCTGTCCCTCCACCAATACCACAAAGTCCTGATTCCTGTAGCAATATAAAAAGTCCTTAAATTGGGTAGACTGAGTCCTTCCACTTCATTCTTTCTCCAGAGTGTTTTAAGTAGTCTGTTTCCTTTGCTTTTGCATCTACATTTTTGAATAATCTTGGCTGTACCTATGAAAAATCTGGCTTGGATTTTAATAGGAATTATGTTCAACTTGTATATCAATTTTTGATTGCTTACTATACTATGTGAAGCCGGCCAATCTATAAACACTGTGTATGTCTCCAATTATATAGATCTTTGATTCCTTTCAACACCAGTTTGTAGTTTTCAGCTTATAAATCCTATATATGTTTTGCTAGATTCACACCACACTGAAGTATTTCATCTATTTGAGCAACTATAAATAATACTGTGCCTTACATTTCAGTGTCCCTGATCACTGCTAATATACAGAAATACAATTGAGGTTTTCACATTTATCTTGTATTTTACAACTTTGCTGAATTCACTTATTGTTTTGAGGGTTTTTAGTATATTTCTTGGAATTTCTATGTAGACATTCATGTCATCTGCAAATAGGGGCAGTTTTATTTCTTCCTTTTTGTTGTACATGCCTTTTATTTCCTTTTCTTACCTTGCTGCAGTGGCTAGAATTTCCAGCACTATGTTGAGTAAGAGTAGTGGGAGCTGATATCCTTGCCTTCCTCATTTTAAGAGGGAAATAATTCGTTCTTTCACTATCAAATGTAATGTTAGCTGGAGAATTTTTGTAGATGCTCTTTCACAATTTGAGGAAATTCTCCTGTATTCCTAGTCTTATGAAAATTTTAAAAAATCTTAAATGAGTGTTGAATTTTGTCAAATGCTTTTTTTGCATCAATTGATATGACCATGTAATTTTCTTTTATAGCCTGTTAATATGGTAGATTACAATGATTTTCAAATATTCAAACATGCTTACATCTATAGAATAAACCCCTCTTAGTTATGGTGTATAATTCTTTTCACCTATTGCTGAATTCTGTTTACCAATAATTTAAGAATATTTGCCTTATTTTCATGAGACATACTAGTTTACAGTTTTTTCTTTTTTGTACTGTTTTTGTCTGATTTGGTATTAGGATAACACTAGCTTCATAACAAATTGGAAAGTGTTTCCTATGCTTGTATTCTCTAAAAGAAATTGTGCAGAATTAATGTTAATTCTTCCTTAAGTACATGGTAGAATTATCCAGCGAAACCAGCTGGGCTTAGAGATTTCCTTTTTGGGAGTTTATAATTATGAATAGTTATAGGGCTATTCAAATTATTTTACTTTGGGTGAATTGTGGTAATTTGTGTTTTTCAAGGAATTGGTATGTTTCACCTAAGCTATCACATTTATCTATGTAGGATTATTTGAAGTATTCCTTTATTATCCTTTTAATATCAGCAGGATATGTTGCGATATTCCATTTCATTCCTGATATTGGTGATTTGTGTCTTCTCTTTTTTTCCCTTCATTAGACTTGCTAGCTGTTTTATAATTTTATTGATCTTTTCAAAGAATTAGCTCTTTGTTGCATTGCTTTTCTCTATTTTTCTGTTTCATTTCTATTGATTTCTAGTCTCATCTTTATTATTTTCTTCTTTCTCCTTGCTTTGTGTTTATTTTGTCCTTTTTTCTAGGTTTTTGAAGTAGGGCTTCAGTTATTGATTTGAGATTTTTCACATTTTTAATGTATGCTTTTGGTGCTATAAGTTTCTCACTCAATGCTTTTTAGCTGTGTCCTTTAAATTTCGATATGTTGTATTTTCATTTTCATTCAGTTCAACATATTCTTTTATTTCTTTTGAGACTTCTTTTGTGATCCATGGACTATTCAAGTATTTGGAGATTTTCCTGTTACCTTTCTGTTATTGACTCCTAGTTTGATTCCATTGCAGTTGTAAACACATTTTTTATGATTTTAGTTTTTAAAAATTTATTAAGGTTTGTTTATGATCCAGAATATGGTCTGTTTTAGTACTTGTTCCATGGGCACTTGAAAAAAATATGTATTCTGCTATTGGTGGGTAGATTGTTCTATAAATGTTGTTTAGATTCTGTTGGTTGATGGTGCTATTGAGTTCTATATCCTTGCTGATTTTCTATTTAGTTATTCTATTAACTTGTTGAGAGAGGGGAGTTGAAATCTCCAACTATAATTGTGGATGGTCTATTTTTCCTTTTAATCCTATCAGTTTTTGCTTCACATATTTTGCAGCTCCTGTTGTTTGTGCATATATACATTTAGGATTGCTATGGTTTTTGGGTGGATTGACATTTTTCTTCTTACAGAACGCCCCTCTCTGTCTCTGGTAATTTTCATTGCTCTGTAGTCTATATTGTCTGATATTAATATAGCTACTACTCCTTTCATTTATTAGTTTTTGCATGATATATATTTTTCCATCCATCATATTTGAAGTGAGTTTGTAGACAACATATAAGTTGTATCATATTTTAAAATCCATTTTGCCAATCTGTGACTTTTAATTAGTATATTTAGGCCATTTAAATTTAATGTACTTATTGCTATGTTAGCATTTAGTCTGCCATTTTAGTTTTTATTTTCCTTTGCTTTTGCCTTTGTTTTATTTCCCCCTACCTTCCTGAGGGTACTAAAACATTATTTAGAATTCCATTTTGATTTATCTAGAGTGTCTTGCACATATATATATACATATATATATATAAATATATGAGATAGGGTCTCATATATGAGATAGGGTCTCACTCTGTTGCCCAGGCAGGAGTACACTGGCATGATCACATCTCACTGCAACCTCCAACTCTGGGACTCAAGTGATCCTCCTGGCTCAGCCTCCCAAGTAGCTAGGACTACAGGTCTGTGCCACCATGCCTGACTAATTTTTAAATTTTTTGTAGAGATGGGTTTTCGCTATGTTGCCCAGATTTGTCTCAACCTCCTGGCTTCAAGTGATCCTCCCACCACAGCCTCACAAAGTGCTAAGATTACAGGTGTGAACCACCACCTCTAGCCCACTTTTGTATAGCTTTTTAGTAGTTTCTCTAGGTACTTTATATATATATATATATACACACACACACACAGATACACATACATATATTCTTTTTAAATATGTATAATTTATCATAGTTTATTGTTTTCATTTTAAATTTGATTAAAGTGTAGAATCATTATTTTCTTTACTGTCTCTCCTATTTATAATTATCTTAAATATTTTCTTTATATATATTTAGAACATTATACAATGTTATTATTTTTGCTTCCCTCATCAAACATAATGAAGAGGAGAAGGACAGTCTATTGTATTTACTCAACATTTTTGCTTACTGTGTTCTTTCACTCTTTTTGATGTTTCTAGGTCTTTCTTTTAATGTTTGCTTTCTATTTAGAGAACTTTCTTTAGCCATTCTTTTAGGGTAGGTCTGCTGGTTTTCCTTACTCTGAGAATGTCTTGATTTCTTCATTCCCAAAAGATATTTTCATTGTTTATAATAACACTGTGGGTTAATAATTCTTTTTTTTAAGTGCTTGAAAAATATTGTACCATTTACTTTTGGCCTCCATATTTTCTTGTGAGAAAGCCACTGTCATCTGAATTGTTTTTTTCCTCATAGGTAGTGCATCATTTCTTTTTCACTGCTTTCAAGATTTTTTGTCCTTAGTTCTGAGAAGTTTGACTATGATGTATCCTGGTGTGAATTTCTTTTGGTTTATTCTGTTTGGTATTCAAATCAACTTCTTGAATTTATAAATTTATGTCTTTTGGCCAAATTTGGAATGTTTTCAGCCATTATTTCTTTTTTGAACACTTGTTCAGTCCTGCCCGCTTTTACTCTCCTGAAACTCTGATGACACGAATATGAGATCCGTTGCTGTAGTCTCACAGCGCAGGTCCCAGAGGCTCTGTTCATTTCCTCCCAGTTTATTTTCTCTTTGTTGTTAAGATTGGGTGATTTTTATCATCCTATTTTCCTTTCACTGATTCTTTCCTTTGTTTCCTCCATTCTGCTGTTGAGCCCATAAAATGGTTTTTTAGTTTCAGTTATTTATTTTTCAGTTCTAAAATATCTATTTGGTTCTTCTTTATATCTTCTAATTCTTTGCTGAGACTTTCTATTTATTTATGGAGACTATTTTTTCATTTAAATGTGTTTATAATTGCTCATTAAAACATTTTTATGATGGCTGCCTTAAACTATTTGTCAGATAATTATAATAGGTCTGACATCTCCATGTTGGCATCTATTGATTGTCTCTCTTCATTCAGTTTGAGATCTTCCTAGTTCTTGGTATGATGAGTGATCTTTGATTGAAATTGGTACACTTTGGGCATTCTGTTATGAAACTCTAGCTCTTACTTAAACCTCTTGGTTTAGGTGGATTTTTTTTTTTGACACTGATATAGCAGGGGAAGGGAGGGGCACTGCTTTGGTACTTCCTGGTGGGGATAGACATTCAGGTTCCTAACTCTGCCTCTGTGACACCTGAGAGTGGGGCGCCTCATGTTTTCTGGGTGTGAGTAGGTGTTTAAGCTGCTCACTAAATTTCCACTGATACCTTACTAGCTTGCAGGGGTAGAAAAGTACCTCATCAATGATCTCCATGTGGCCTTCACTGATACCACATTGTGGGAAAAGACTCAGTCCCATTGCTAGGTGGTAAAAATTCTGACTCTCTACTAGTCCTCCTCTGACAACTTACCAGTAAGAGTGGGGGAGGAAAAGGGAGACTTACCGCTTGCTGGGGATAAAAGTCCAGTCTCCTTACTTTGTTTTCTCTGACACCCCCATTAGGGTGGGAAAACAGGGACACCTTGTAGCCTGGTGAGGATAGAAGTAGAATCTCCTACTTGGCCTTCGCTGACATGACTGAGGGTAGGACCAATATTTGTTTTGTGGTGTTTGGTTGGAGTAGAGAAATTATTGTCTGAAATGTTTGTGTTTTGACAGGCTGCCCTTTTCTTTGTCCTTTGGCTAAAGAGAAAGGGCTTTGGTTGGGGTTTTTTTCAGTCTGCACTTGCTGGTGTTTCTCGGTTATCAGTTTCTTCCGCTTTAAGTGTGGGATGTATGACGGAAAAAAAAAATTCCAGTGAACTCATTACTGTGTCATTCCTTGGGTCCCCATGTCCCTTGCTTGTCTGTCTTTTTCATTCTACCTCTTAGATTGTTATACTTGTTTCACTATACATCTAATATCCAGGGGTTTTAGTTCTATATAATGGGATGAATGGAGAAAAGCACATCTACTCCATATTATCAGAAGGAGAAGTACTCTATCATAGGTTTCTAAAAAGTGATTTTTTTCTATCCCTATACCTCAAGATGTGCTTTCATTTCTTGAATCTGTTTGCTCAGTTGCCTCTAAATATCTTTATCAATATGATAAAGTGAATCATCCACTATAAAGCTGAAGGGCCTTCTCTTTTTAAGAGGTTTGGGGAAGTTAAAAGCCTCTCAAATTCCTTTTAAAAAGAGATGGGCCTAACTGTGTGCTGTCTCTAGGTTAGGATCTCTCCAATATGTGTACAGCAGTCATCTTTTCACCAGCCATCTCACGTTCCTCTCCAGAGTCTCTTTCCAGCAAAAATCCATTTTAGTAGAGTACACCTTAGTTTTTTACAGTTTTGTTGATGCTGAGAGAGATGAGTATATTTTTTCTTATGAAATTTGTGTGTATTAGATACAGCCTTGCCTCCTCCACGTGTACCCATTTTAAGAGTCACAATCAGAAGGATAAATGACCCACACCTTCCTTTTAGAGCTGCATGTAAAGGCACTTTTATTTTTGCCCTTCTCCAAAAGATGAAAGGTGTAATGAGTATACTATAAATGACTGAATGAGCTACAAGTCAATTGCTCTGAACTCAGTATTAATCCCACTTTCAATACAGAATGGAGATGTCCTATGGTTCATTTAGCTACCAAGTGGTATAAGCTGTTATTCTGTTATTCTCCAGAATTATAAAGGATTGCAAAACTTAATGTATAAAAGACATGCAATAAAATGCTGGGCTGCCAAGCAAAGTAGACACTTTTGGTGTAACTTGTAGAATGAACTGCAAACTTAACTCTTCAGTTCAAAATACAATTGAGAAATATGCTCCTCTCTCCCTCCCCAGAATATTACAATGAACTTTAAACAGATGCATGTTGAAAAGCCTTTACAAAGATAAAAACACTAATAGGTTTGGAGTAATATGAGCATTTCCTATCTTTGTTTTAGTTACTTCCCCCTATTAGCTCATAAGTGGGTCGGCAGGGAGAAAGCCCAGGAAGTGAAGGAGGTAAACTTTGTGCTGGTCCAGCCCTAGCCTCAAGGCTCTCTGTGTTGTCATGGTAAAACTTGGAAGGGTTATGGCAATATGTGTGTGTAACATTGTGTTTCCATTGAAAGCCTGGTGCATCTCAGAATGCTGATTTGGATAATTCACCAGAAAGTGACCTTCAGAGCAACAGGAAGTACACTACAGAAATGACTAGGTTTTTAAGTGGTTTTCTTGAAGTTCTGAGGTTACAGGAAGAGGGAAAAGGGTGAACTGTCAGAGCAAACCTACACATGATATGTCTACAAAGGGAAGGACGGTGAGGGAGGACAGTAAGAGCAGCATGATCCAGGGAAGAGTCGTGGGTGCCAAGGTTCAGATTTGGTCAGGCAGCCAGCAGGAAGCAGTGTGGGCAAGTCTCCAGATGGGCAGCAGGCTGTGACCTAGAGATGGACAAAGGTTGCCTACAGCTGCCTCTGTTGCTTCTATCCCACTTCCTGCCAAAAAGCAGACTGGAAGGTTGTCTTGTTGGCTGTCTTACAGAATCTGAACTTGGGTCAGGCAATGTGCCATTGACTTTTAGACGCTTCATTTGGTTCAACAGGAGTGTTCTAGCTAACAATTAAGAACAGAGCCTTTGACCTAAACACATCTGATTCAAAACCTAACCCTGTCATTGCAAACTTGGGCTTGTTTTCTTGTTAATTCTACATAGTTATTTTTCTTCATCTTTCAAAGGAGAGGTAATGATGTTTCTCTCATAGGGTTGCTGTAATCATTAAATGTGATGACATGCTAAAGTGCTGAGAGATCAATAATAATCACGGATATTTGTCATCATCATTATTAACTTATTTGTCTGAAATAAATTTTTCTATACTTTGCTCCAATTGTGATGGTTATTCAAGAGCAAGCTTCACACAGGCTCAAATAGTTTGGTAATTTGTTGCGTAGCACAGTATATTAGGTACACATATGTGAATGATGGCAGATTAGTGTTGTCTGCCCCCTGATAAACTCCTGTTTAAAAATGACCAAGCTTCTGGATACATGCTCCCTCGATGAGGGCCATGCTAGGATTTGACTCGTACACAGAAATATTTCTGCAGCAGAATTTCCTGCCAAATCATCAAAGTTTTAGAAGACAGTATTTTCAGCCAACAAAGTATATAAAAGAGATGTTTCCAGTTTTGGAGACAAGGCCAAACGCAGGTGAGAAGTGGGTGATTAGCAAATGCAGCTGCTGAAAATGCTAAACAAATTATCCCCATACTTTTTCCTTCAAGTTGGAGAAGGAAGATGTTGGTTTAAGTGATAATTGAAATTCACCATCTGGATTTGGAGCATTGCACTGTGGAGGGGAAGATGGCCAGACCAAGGTTTTTAGCTTTCTCCATTCCCCAAGCCAGCCCCGGGCTTTGCTGTATATAATATTTGAGGATGAGGTCCTCCCTTCCAAGATCTGATTGCCCCAGGGATCAGCCTCTGGCCACAATCATGGGGTTCCGTGAGGAATTTGGTTAAGGCTTCTCCACAACAACTGCCTGCCTGGATGCCCACTGATACAGATTCATTTATCCCAGAACCACAGTGATCCATCCCAGGAACCTGGCCTCCTCCAGCTGCTTGGGTCTTGGCACCCTCCCTGCTTGTCCTCAGAGCCTTTCCTCCCCTCTCCAGCATGGTCAGCAATAAGAGCACTGAGGTTTCCCTGCATGATCTGAATTGCGTCTTGGACAGAACTGCTTAGCAGTGCTTGGTGCACACATTGTAAAGGAATTGGGGGATATGCTAATGAGGAAGCCCATAACCAAAAGGTAGAAGATTCACAATCAAATTGCAATAAATCTATGGAGAGACCGTAAAGAACAAGACACACAGGAAAAGCCCGATTGCTGGAAAAACTGTTTTGCAAATGAGACGTACGGCGGCTGAATCTTTGAAAAGACAGCAGTGCTCTCAGAAGGACTAACCTAACCACATATCAGCCCAAATGTCTGGCCGATGAATGATAGTGCCGCATGTGCAATCTTTCTCAGAAGAGTTTCTGGAAGGATTCAGGTTTAAATGCTGATGTGAAAAGTAAATAAAATGTTCCAATTTGTTCTTCACTTTCCCTCCTCAACCAGCTGCCCCTGCCCATCTCCTAAATTTGTATTCTCTCTTGTTTGTTTAGCCCATATCAACAGTCTTGAACAGAACAGAGTTGCTAAGTAACATACAATTCTACCACATTTTCATCTTAAAAGACCAAATTAGTGCATCAATAAATGCCATTTCTGTATAATGACAATAAGTATGATTTATAAGTTAAGATTTTGAGGTAAAAAGGAAAATAAAAAGCTAAATTATTTTGAATAAATTTATATGGATGCTTTAAAGATATCTACTTATACTCCATTAGTTGGATTCACTGAAGCTTATAATGTACTATGTTATAATATTAGATGGAACTTTAAAGTAGCATTTTCCCTCCTGAAAACTCACAGATCCATACTTATAAGCTAGGACATCTCTCATTACTTTTATAATAACAAAGTTTTATTTTCCTCATTTAGTCTCAAATCAGTGATCCAGAGGCTTATCTTTGAATCAGGACAATACTATATATTAGGTTAAATTCTGATCTTTTCTGTGTCAGATTTATGCTTTGTAAATGAAGAGCAAATAACTTTTTCTTCTGAGCTGCATAGCATATTGTTCACCTGTTTGATTCTCTGGTGAGAAGAAATAACAATGTTGCAACTTATCAGTTGGTACATTTTTTTCAAGATACTTTTTTCTATTTATTTTCAGGGGTAGTTCATAAAGCTTCAGTGGACTTTAGGATTGAATGGTAATAGGAAATCACAGGATCTGAAAGTGGTAGGGGTATGACCACATTATGTTTCTCAGAAGGCTGTGCTCAAGGTCCCATGAGTGGGAGCTGAATTAATGGTCAAGGATTTTCAGATTTAGGCTCTGCATTCTTTCTGGTTATAGATGGAAAACTAAGGAACAGAGGAGGACCCTATACAAGTGGGTTAGAAGGGCAGACTAAACCAAAAATTCCTTAGCAACTTCTTTGGTTAAGATTGAAAGAATTTTATTTTGAGAATTGAAGACAAACTTGGCTAGTTTATGGCAAACTCCATTTTGGTTGGAGGTCACCTTAATTCCTCACTTGTCCTCATACCTGAATGCTCAGCTATGCAAGAACAATGCTGGTCACTCAGGTTTTTTCAGGGAGTTTGGGCTTCTATCAAGAAAGAGTTTAGGTTTAGGATCTCATCAAGTCCTGGCTCTTCTCTTGCTGGTTTTATGACTTTAGGCAAGCTGCTAAATGTGTCTGTTTAATAAATTATGCTTTTTATCTCACGTGAGAATTAGTGAGTTGGTATGTACAAAGTAAACAGGAGAGTGTTGGCACATATCAAGAACTCAGTAAACTCTTACCCTTTAATTTTGATGGTTTGGCTTTCAAAAGACCCATTCATTTAGAGCCAGAAGGGAACTTAGAATCTTCTAGTCCAATATCCTTATTTTACAGAGGAGAAAACTGAGGCCCAGGGAAAAGAAACAGCTTTTGACATAATTTGTAACAGATTACATCTCCAACTTGCTATTTCAGGATTTTTTTTTTTTTTTTTTGGCTTGGTTTGGTTTTTACTATACTAGCCTCCTTGTAAGTAAGCATTTCCCCTTCTTCTGCACAGAAGAGAGAATCTGACCACTTCTCACCTCCACTCACACCACCTGGGTTCAAGGTTCAAGCCACCATTATTACTCTTCTGAGTAACCGACTAACTAGTCTCCCTACTTCTACCCTTGTCCCCTTCAATCTGCTCTCAATTTAGCAGCATAGAGTGTTTGTTTGTAAAGCATATGTCCTCCCTTACTTAATCTCTTATTAGACTTGTTTGTCCTACTCCAGTCACCCTGTCCTTCTTTCTGTTCCGTGTTCATGCTGGGCACACTCCAATCTCAGGGTTCAGCAAATGCTGTTTCCTTTACTTGGAATGATTTTCACCAGATATTTGCATGATTTGCTCCCTCATCTGGCACTTTCCATTTTCCTATCATGCTTCCTCCCTGCATAGCATTTGTTACTTTATAATATGTTCTATATTTCTTTAGGTAGTGTATTGCCTGCCTTAGTAGAGTGCAAATGTTATGAGGACACTACTTTTTCATAGCTGTCTCTCCAATGTCTAAAACGGTGTCTGAAACAGAGTAGGTGCCCAGTAAATGATGAATGTGTGAAGGAGCAGTGTGCCAACAGGACTTGTAGGATGTTCAAAAAGGTGTGTTTCCTCAGGTGTTTTTATCAAATAAAGTGTGATATCCTTAATTAAATATGCTGTGGCATGGGACTTTCCAACACAGAAAATTCACTTTTTTTTTTTTTTTTTTTTTACATAATCTGCTTATTTTTGTATCTGCATAGCTAAACCAACAGGCATGTATCTTTCTTGAGTTAATTTCTGGAAAGGAAATATTCTGCAAAGCCAAAACAAAACAACCACTTTCCTAAAACTCTATATAGAACATATTTTAGTTCTGTTGAATCAGAAAAAACACATTTGTTTCATTCTCTCTTTCTGGGTTCCTAGAGAAACTTCAAAGAAAACAAAATGTAGACAGGAGGTCAGCTGTCATGAATCATATTTCATCTTGATAGGCTTTTTATAGACCTATAACAAAGTAGAGCCCTGAAAATTGTGTTAGGTAATGGGGATTCTGACAGACCCCTTAACTATGTGGAACTAGGAGGTTCTGCTATAATTCTGCTGCTTCAGATGAAAATTTCAAGTGTTTTCATTAGGTACAACAGCTGTTTCTATTACAGATAACAGATCTCAGAGGTGGTGATGTTGATATCAACTTCTAGTGGGCTCAGAACACAGTGTAGCTTGTACAATTAGGTTTTTTTTTTTAATTATTTTTTTTCTGCACACGCAAATTAACTCAGTAGCAGTAAAAGGAAATTACTTACTTGCTACCGGAATTGTCTGAAAGTGATACGATCATCTTTTCCAGAATCACATTAACCAAATTAAAAGCCCTTGGGAGAAATTTGGCACCCTGTTCCTTCTCATTCACATCTTCCTAAAGACCTCTCAGGAGCTTCCATTTAGAAAGCTATGATCATTACCAGGACTTTTAATTTGGAAAGATTGGCTGCTCACCAGTGAGTCTTTCTAGACACCCAGTGGTAGAGGGGCTCTGCTGTGTTACAGTCTTGGAGGCCTTGACTTTACTATCCTCTGCTTGCTTGAAGGTATGTTTTCCAGCCTGAGACACAGAGCCACAGTCCTGCTACCGAACCTGTTTCCAGGATGGTTGCTATCATTTTTTTCTCCACCTAATGGAGTCTGGTCGACCCATAAAACTGTGAGATAATATTGAATTGTTGTTTTAAACTGCTTACATTTGGGGTGGTTGGTAACACAGCAATAGGTAAGTGCAATAGAGACAGAGTAAGAAGCCACAGGAAAAGTGCTCCTATGAATGTGGGCATCAAGAACACTAGCTTAGAATGAGATGGAGTTAGTGGTTGTCTATAAGATATAGACAGATGTCAATCTCTCTTCCACCTTTTTAGCTGGTCCCTAAAATATAATAATTAAACTGTTGTTGTATTTATTATCTTTTGGATTTATAAATATAAATATTTACTGTACAAATGCAAAATTTTGGGGAGGGATAATTTTTTAAACCAGAGCACAGAAAACTTGTTCCGTCTGGGCTGATTAGGAAATATTTTAGGCTTTGTGAGTTAATCTAGTCTTTGCGCAACTATTCAACTCAGGCAAATTGACTTAGACAATATGTAAAGGAATGGCATGGCTGTGTGAAATAAACTTTATTGACAAAAATAGGTGGTATGCTGGCTTTGACCTGCAGACCACAGTTTGCTGACTCCTGTTCTAAACAATTGTCGCTATAGCCAACAATGACAACTGCTTATGTTGCTTGAATCTCATCAGCATGAGCTTTGGCTGACCTTTAGCTCCAATCTCACCTTTTTAGTCTCCATCATGGGCTTCTCTTCCTAAGTTTGAAATGTACTCCTCAAGGCTCCCTTCTCTCTTTATACACTCTTTCTCAGCCATGTCACCCACTCAAATGATTTCAGCTAACACCAATTTGCCATTAAGAAATCTCTCCCTTAACTCAGTCTTTTATCCAGAACTCCAGGCTCCTGTATTTGAGCTTGGATATCTTGCTAGCACCCTATGTTCAATGCACTCCTGTATCGGTTATTAACCTACAGTCTCTCATTTCCAAACCCATCCTTTTACAGTCAGCTCTGTGTTGCCATGGCTGGGACTCTGCAAACCCCATTTCTGCTTTGCCAACTGTTGTCTTCTGTCAATAGGGGATATTAGAGAAGAAAGAAGGGACTTTCTCCTTCCTCCCTGCCTCCTGTTTACTTCTGTCTGTTTTGGGGATTCCTAGGAACATCTCTTCAACAAACCTTCAATCCAGAAACACACATTCTTTTCTGTAGTAGCAGCTGAATCTGTCTTTTCCAAAAGTTGCAGATTACCTTTATTACCATACCCCTTCCCATCACTTCCCATAGCACCAGTGGGTTAGTGGCCCCTCCTCAGCGGCCTGGGTCTCAGCCCTTCAGGACTCCTCCCCCAAGCTCAGAGACACTAATACTAGCTGCACAGCATCTTCTAGTGGAGAGTCTGGGTTTTGGCTTAGTAGGGTCCCTGATCCAAGTTTCTAAGTTTTAGCCATTCCAACTTCTCTTTGATTCCCTAGCCCTAAGAGGTAGTAATTACTTATTCCACGATAACTTATTGTTCTCCTTTGCTTTTTACAGTTACCTAGTTAACAACTTCATATGGTTGGCTAACCATTATTTATATTAAATTCCCATTCGAATATCTGGCATGGTTTCTCCCAACTGACCTCTAAAGGAGTTTATGTTCTCAGCCAAATGCTGCTGCTGCAACAGTGTCTCCTTCCTTAGTAAATGGCACCACCAAACCTTTTCCTATCCCCTGTCCAATTTCTCAAGCAAATATCTGGGCATCATTCTTAGCTTCATTCTCTCAACTCCTATATCCCATCAGCAAACAAGGCCTGTAGATTTGGATTCCTGAATATTTCTTCTATCTATCTGTTTTCCTCCTTCTCTATGCCCACCACCCTAGACCAATCCACCACCACGTCTTACCGAGATGAAGATCACCACCATATAACTGACCTCCCCACATTTCTGTAGCCCCTCAATCTGTTCTCCCCACCACCGCCCTAAAGATGTCTCAAAACCATTTTCTAGTTAAATGCACTCTGAAACATTCCAAATCCCTAATTTATAAGTGTTCTGTGATTTGACTTCTGTCTCTGCACTTCATTTGGAAATATGTTCTTTACTCTTTTGCTAGTTTTTAATGTGCCATTCTTTCTTTGGATTTTTGGTGCAAACTGTTTCTTCTGTTTAGAAATATTCCTTTTCACCTGGATAACTATGACACATTTATTTAATGTTGTATAAATATCATCTTCTTAGAGATGGCTTTTCCAACCTTCCTGACCAGGCTATTCTATTTATTTCCATAGATCATTGAACATGTCCTTTTCTCTGTAATATTCAATAAGCTTATAAGTAACTATCTATACTATAAAGACCATATAGGCAGGGGCTATGTCTGTCTTGTCCAACACAATATTCCTAATACCTAGCATTCTTTCTAGCACAGGAGATACATATTCAATAACTATTTGCTGATGTCCATCATTTCTGTTTTATCTATATACAACTGACCCTTGAGCAGCATTTGAACTGCATGGATCCATTGATAGGTGGATTTTCTTCTGCCTCTGCCACCCCTGAGACAACAAGACTGATGCCTCCACTTCCTCCTTTTCCTGAGCCTACTCAACATGAAGACAATGAAGATGAGGACCTTGATGATCATCCACTTCCACTTAATAGTAAATATATTTTCTCTTCCTTATGATTTTCTTAATAATATTTTCTGTTCTTAGCTTACTTTATTGTAAGAATATATTATATAATACATATAATATGCAAAATATGTGTTATTCGACTGTTCATGTTATTGGTCAGGCTTTTGGTCAACAGTAGGCTATTAGGAAAGTTTTGGGGGAGTCAAAAGTTACATGTGGATTTTCCTCTGCACCCTGACTCCTGCATTATTCAAGGGTCAAATGTATATCATAGGGCCTCTGAGTTAATTACAGAAGACACATGTTTCCTCAGATGCACCAGAATCTCTTAGGGCTCGCTGTTACCTTGTAATCTGAAGGTTCTTTGGTTAATTGTCTCATTCATATCTCCTGATACCAGTCTCCTTTTGTGGAGGAGACTGAATGGGGAGTAGATTGATCAGAATTTACTACATTGAGCTGGACTGGAGTCTCAACGTTACTGACTTTTCATTTTCAGATGGTCCTATATGGTGTCACACAGCCAACTAAAGGATGTTACTCTATTTCTAACAACCAGTATGTTGCTCTTCCACCAAAAATATCAATGCGCTAGTTTCTTTGTAGTTCTCTGACATGTGGCCATTATTCCTTAAGTGACAAAAATGGGGGAAATAGTCAGGGAGTGGACTAAAACACTGATAAAAGAGCTTTAAAAATTATATTAATAATAACCAATAATGAAAAAGAAGATAATGAAAATAGAACATAAAAATGAGCACGATAATGATGAAGAATCATGAAAGCGTATCACCACATTCAGTTGGAAAAGGAGTAGAAGACCTGAGGGAACAGATTAAACAAATCCATATTTGATTTTAGTCATACTTCCAGGGAGGGAGGGGGTCGAGAGAGCGAGAGAGCGAGAGCGAGACAGAGAGACAGAGAGAGAGACACAGAGAGACAGAGAGACAGAGAGAGAGAGAGAGCCCTCAAGCGAGCCAGCGAGCTGCATTTGTTTAAAAAAGAAAACAAATGAAAAACAACCCAAGGAACTTTCATTTGTTTTTCTCTTCTAAATAGATTTGATCCAAGATGGAAATTTCTTTGAGAATAACAGGCCTTTTTCCTTCAGCTCCAAGTTTTACCTTTTGGATTGTATTCCACACACGTTCTTTATCGGTTCTTCTTCCTTCAAGGGTGTCCATAGCATCTGCCATTAGTGACTGCAGCTGTGGCACCAAGATAAAAATTATCAGTGTGGAATTCACACAGAAATAACTTCTCTAAATACACAGATTAAAACCTAATTAAAAAATCATTTGTACGCTGATGATTTTATTACTCATCTTTCCTACAGTGAACATTGCCACCTCATCTCTGCCTGTCATTGCCGAGTATTATTGCACACATAAAATATTGAAACAATGAAAAGATCCTTCTTGGAAATTTGTAGAAAACATATAGATTTTAATGTAGTAAGTGTTGATGTTTTGTTAAAAACAGATTTGGGTTGTAAAGAATGAAGGCGGCAGTTAATTCTCTCAGGAAATGGCATGTAGTACATGAATGCGTTTTAGTATTTCCTCCTGAGGCTAATGTATCATAATTCTAGGCATCATGCAAAAGCTCACCAGAGGACAATACTATATTTGTGCCGTTTTATTTCCTCTTAAAGAATCTAGCTCATTTAACTTCTTTTACTATTCTTTTCTTTGTTGAAAATTTTGAAATAACCAAGTTGTTTCTTTTTTAGGTCCCATGCAAAGGCAAGTTTTAAACATTCTACCCTTTGCCCAAAATAGGGACCTGCCATATTCCAATTTAAAACAATCCCACATACACAGTGCATATGTGACTGCAAAGTAAAGCTGCATCAAAGCATGTGATATTCAAAGGTTTAAAAAAAAAGTTCTCTAAAAGAAGAACAAGTATCAGTTTAGTTCCCTGTGACATTAAAGTATGGACCCTTGGATAATCTTTCTGTGATTTAGATATTACAAAGCTTAAGTAGAAGGACAGAGAGTTGAGTCACTCAACAATCTTCTACTGAGCAGTCACTATTTAAATAGCACCATACAAGGTGTTACGAGGATTCATTTTCTAGGTTAACTCATACTTGGAAGTTGGAAAGTAAAATTTATTTCTTAAGGTGACAAAATCTTGCAAGATACATAATTTTTAAATATTTGGCATGCACATATACATAAACATATATTTAATTTTTTTCTGGTGGGCATATAAATATGAAATATCCCATGAAATTCCATTATCCAAGTTTTCAGATAGTGAAAATTACACATTAGACAGGGATGTCAGTAATGCTAGTTTGGTGTTCTTTGTGTATATTTTGAGAAATAACTATTTCCAGGAAAAAAACAAAACAAAACATAGATGTGTGGTTAAGACTTAAGTGCAGAGAACTCCCCTGTATTTTTCATTTAAATCTTGAATGTGCTTTTCAGGAAGACAGGATCAACATTTTGCCGGCTTCTTAAATTAACATTTTCTTTGCTTCCTCTTATCTCAGAGGAGCATTAATCATCTAAAATTGGCTATAATATGCACTTTGAAAGCTCCATACTTACTGCACTCCTGAATGCCTTATGAATGGCAGGATAAACACTTAGCCTTTCAGAAGGCGTTCTTCTGCACACAACCATAAAGGTTTATACAGTATTATTGCCAGTTTTGACTTGGTAATTCCTTGATTAATAGACATTTCATAGTTTTCATTTTTAGTATGCATAATTTTATTATTGGTTAGTCAGACAATCTCATATATTTACTCTGAACATCAGTATTTATTTAACACTTTTAACTGGTTTAGATGAACATTATAAACGTTGGCAGCTCATTTCTTGATTACATCTTTAAAAGCTCAAAGAGGGAGTGTTCCTTTAGTTATCTGAAAATTACAGGTAATCAGTTTGGGCTGTTCTCATCCTTACTGTGTGAATTCCATTCAGGTCTGTAATTAGTTTTAGCTACTCTCAATTAAAGCTTCAAAGTTAAAGAGCCCTTCCCTACAACACATTAGGATCTCCATCTAGAGTAAATTTTACCTTTCCTTGAATGGGAAGCACATTGTTTAATAATTGCTTTTCAGGTGAGGTCCTGTCATTTCTAATATTAATTATGGTTATAACATACACATCTGTTTGAGGATTGTTTCTGTGAGACATTCCTTCAACTGGTTTTTGATTGGGTCTGTGTAGGGATAAAATGTCTGGTTTTCTGACCTAACTGGTTAATTCAGTTAGAAAATAGCTATTTTGACTGACTACATTTCCCCTTCAGATAAACAACTAGTGTGTGTGTTGACATTGTCAATATACATCAGAACATTAAAAGTGATTAATAAAACTCTAAGGACTATTTTGTAGGGTCATTTTTCTACAGAAAAATTACTGATTTGTCCTCTCATTTTTCCACAGATGAGTATCATACATTAACATACCTTGGAGTTTAAGAATTAACCTATTAAAATCTCATTTTACTCGAAACAAAATGCCTGACACACAATACGAATAATCAGCCCTTTTCTATGTTTTCACACATCACAAAGTTCTTGCCATAAAAACATGAGCTAGTCAGTGTGAGAAAATAAAAACAAGACACACACACCTTCCTACATTTTCCATTTTCATCATGAGAATGCTGCATGAGGGTTGGGGCGTTTGCCCTCAGACTACCTTTATTATCAGAATTTTTTCCCAGACCATATCACTTTGGCTCAGGGCCTGTGAAAGCCTTAAACAAAGAAAAACAAACACTTACCAATTCTGCCTCTTGTTGACTGATGTCCTGTAGATAGGGAATGGTTGCTAGCTCTGCCATTGCTTGATTAATCACCTGGGACTGCTCCTTTACTCTCTGCAGCTGGCTGAGGAGGCTGGCGTATTGCAACTTCTCCATCACACCTGAGCATGCACGGAAGCTCCCCTAGTCTCACAGTAAAAGGCAATGTTTTAGAATAAAACCACAGAAATAGACCTCTCCCTGGGGATGGAAGTCAGGGCTTGTTCTAATATATTTACATCTTTTGAAGTTATGGTATCTAGTACAAGTAAATGTTTCCTTCTATCATTTTAGATTATTGTCTTATATCCTCTTTTTCCAGAAAGTGAATATACCTAAAAGGGACTTTGCAAAACTGTTGAGACGGGTTTGCTGGTTGTCCTGCATCAGGGATCTAGGCTAAGGGGAAAGGAGGGGACTGAAATTGAACCTGCACTCCACTCTCCTCGTGGCGATCCCACAGGGCTGAGTCTGCCTAGAGATGGTGCCTTTATGCTACCAAAACATCACAAGAGCTAAGAATTGCCTACTATCTTATTTATATGAAAGAAAAATTTTTATGAAAGTTGAATCCTCAAAAATGTTGTATAAGTTGAATTCTCTTTACCCCAAAGGCTGATGTTAAACCTCCAGCTCTGCTTTTATCCTCAGTGTTCCTTGGACGGCGTTGCACACTGGCTCATCTCCTTGTAGGCTTTACTCTGCCTGGTAGGACCATCCCAACAATGGACATGATCCATCATGAAACAGACTACTGTGCACATTTGTAGGGACCCCCACCCTGTGGCCCCATGAATCTACTGGTGGGCTTTCTTAACATGGGCGCACTTAGAATCACTGTGGCCCCCTGATGTGTTTGCTACCACCATCCACAAAAGAAGAGATATTACCTTCTCTTAAAAGTTTAATACAAATTGTAATGCTTGATAGGAAAGACAAAGTTTATCATAATATTATCATATTTATCTTTAGGAAATAGTGCTTCTGATTTAAGGTGCATAAAAGGGTTAAAAAAAATCCTTGGGTTTCTGCTGTGTTTGGAGTGTGAAAAGAAAGGAGAAGTCACAGGAGGACTTAGTTTGGCAATTGCACTCTACATCCTTGTGCTCAGAAGGGGAAGGCTGGATGACCAAACACCCCCTTTATGGCAGGGGCTTCTGCTGGACCACTGGGCACCAGAATCACTAGGCTTGTTCGTTAACTAAGCAGTTATTAATAGCAAACTGAGTCCTGGGCCTCACTCAGTGAATCACAATCTCTTGATATGTGGCCCTAGAAATAGGGATTTCAACCACATGCCTCCCCAAATATTCAAGTTTATGTTTGAAAACAAACCACTACCTTAAAGCTTAGTATCTGAGTAAGGACTGTTTTAGTTGTGCATACTTATGAAACAATTTCTTACAGAAATTAGAGAAGGCAGACATATGATTTCTCTTTCTTAAAAGAAAGTCTCTAAAGAGAAAAATTGTTAGAAAGAATATTATTAAAGAAGATCTGAACTTCAACTTGATATTAGAAAGCAGTTCCTTCTGAAATGTCATACTCATATTTTGGTTGACAGCAACCTCTGACAGCTGGCATTTTTCTAGAATCTTGGAAATAAATAAAGGTTAGGTACTACTGCACTGTGTTTTCTTTATTCCTCCCTAACACCTATCTATGCTGTTCAACTAATGTCTTTTTATTCATACTAATTTGTTCTTTCTGATTAATCATTTATCTGAAAATCTATAAACCTGTAAGAGTGATGCTTGCAAATGGTGGATTCGGGGTTCCTTCTCTGAATTGATGAAAAAACTAGCCTACCCATTCAATTTAAACATGTAGCTAAACAATGGCCTTCTGTCAAATAAAGCAAAGCAAGTTGGAGGAGAAACAGTTTTCTTTCGGAAGAAAAATTGCTTTCTTTGTCCTTCTTCAAAATAAACAATGGAGCTAGTTGTAGGAAAGTGGTACAGTGACTCAACTCCAAAGAGCAGAAACAACTGCAGCTTGCTTGGGAACATAATTTATCAGTGTAATTTTTCAAAACATCAGGAAAATGAAAATAGTGGAAGGCAACAGTGCTTTGTTAGCTTGATTGTTGGATGCATAGCAAAACAGGAAGTACTTTATATAAATAACATACTCGGGAGAGAATATAGTTGACTGCTAATAGTCACCCATCCTCCCCTTTCCCCAAGCCAAATGCGGTTTTGGTTATCAGAAAGCTACAGATTAACATTTTACCTATACAAGATAGGGGTTTCAGAAAGACAACGTGAAAAAGAAATAAAAATCAATATCTAATGCCAGCAGAAACATTTTAATGCTGTTGCTTTAAGAAAATGAAGGAAATAATAAAAATGAAGGAATTAGTTTAAACATCTAATGCTAGCAAAGGCTAAATCTAAAGGGAGGTAGCCCTCCTAGTGGGACTGGAGGAGCGATCAAAGGGCTCCTTAGCTGCAGGAGAGAGTGTAATAACGTGGCCACGATTGAAGCTAAAACCTCACATGGGTACAATGAAGGTTAGGTAAATAGCAAGTTCAAATGAAGGCTTCAGTCAGAGACTTGTCAAGATTTAATAGCAGTTATGGATAAACGTTTGGCAAATAAGTGGTACTGTATAATACTGCTGAAAAGCAGAGTCCAAGCATTTAGCATGTATATCCATTTGGCACAAATCGAAACATTAACTGCAAAAAAAGAGGTAGAAAATAATAATAATATTGTTGTTCATTTCAAATGTGCATATGTAAACATTCTTTATGCTTCAGTTGGAAGAAATTAAAAGTAAAATTAATGAGGCATTAAAAACATGGTTAGGTCATTTTTTGGCAAGTCAGCCTGTGAAGGAGGCTTCATGCATGGCAAGAGATTTTATTATTTTAACTCTTTAACATTTAGCCCAGGAAGCACAGTACATAAGGTTTGAAACTGACAGCAGCCAATAAAGTTAATGAATGGAAAAGCATAGTGTCATCCGGTAGCATATAAAATAATTAGGACAAAAATCCAGAGAAGAAAAAGTACCGTTAGGGCAGGGCTGCTGGCTGAACGGGGTTGATGTTCTGTAGAATTACCAGCCACCAGGAAGGTGGTAGCATATTGTAGATTATAACCCTCAAAATGCTAGAATCATCCTTGTTTGGCCATGTGTTGTGTTCCTAGTAGAGCAATCCATAAATATAAGGAAACTGGTGTCCAAAGTGTAAAAAGAATCATAGTCTGAGACATAGAAACCTCTCTCGGGTCAGGAAAGTCATTCTTTACCAACTGTGCCTACTGCCTTATCACAAGAGGTGAAAATTCACGTTCTCTAGGAAGTTTTTCACAGTTGATTTTCTGAGTCCAATTCATTTGTACACTTATATGTTCATTTTTTAAAAATTGAATCCAGCTATAGAGTCATTCTCATGTTGTTTTATGTATGTTTTGCCTCCAGCAAGGATCATACTTTTAGTTCAAAGAGATGTAATATGTCTTAGTGAAAGAATACTGGAACAATATTCTGAAGTGATTTTAAGTTCTAGCTCCCAATCCTCTAGCTGTGTGAACCTGAATAAATCACTATCCTGAGTCACAGTTTCTTCATTAGTAAAATGAAGGTGACACAATGTCACCAAATTGTGAGGGTAAAATGAGATAATGTATGGGAAAATGCTTTTTAAATTGCAGAGCACTGTATTTGTGCTTCTCCTAAACCCTAATCCCTAAGTGGAACTTTCTGCATGCAATCATCATCTAGTTAATAACCAGAACTACTCTGTATATTTTTCCTAATATGTTTGAGTTAAGAAAATTTCTTAACTATAAGGTATTTTGGGGATTTGAAAGCAAGAGTAATTTGTTAGCTGTAGAAATTTTTTTAACCTATTTTATACTTAAAATGCTTCTGTTGAAGGTAAATTGCTATACTATCTCTTCATATATAATTTGTGCAGAACAAAGACATGTACCTTTTATTTCAATGAAGAAAATTGAAAATTGGAGCAACCATCAAAAAAATTCCCTATGCTATTATAATTTACTATATTACCAGGTTAACTTTTTTCCTAATTAGATTTTAGGTAGATATTATAAACCTAATATTTGCAAGGTAATTAAATATTCAGTATGTTTATAGGATGGATCATGAGAATTCTTGGCATTGTCTAAGCATTATTTAGAAATCTATGTATTTATCATCATTTTTATGACTTAATATAAATGTGGTAACACTTAAATATTGTGTAACTGATTCTGTTCATAGTATTATGTCAAGCACTAGTATTATCTTTTGGGTCTCCTGCTATTATGAATGCTGAAGTTTCAATGCATTCTCTTTTCAGATTCCAAATCCATTTCCATTGAGAAGCATGGTCAAAATGAATTAAAAATCTCTGAATATATATGACACAATGTATGTTTCTTAGCCATTAGGCCTGGATGAAAATGTGGTTGTTTCTAACAGACAACTCTTTACCCTGGCAGAAAAGTAAAATTGAGTCTCAATCACCAATATTGAGAATAATTGAAAAGTCTAAAATTCTTAAAGATAAATATGTTGTCCAAGACATTGATCACTGTCTTCTAATGGAAGTGTATTGGATATTGGCTCTGTTCTACACATGAGGCTAATTAACTCATGGTCAGAGACTCAGCCCTCAGTCCAGTCCATGGCTAGAGATGACATCTCGAACCCCACCAGAGTGAAGAGATCTGAGCAAATGAGTGATCTAAGGAAAGTGAGCTAAGGAAGACTTCAAAATCCACAGGACACTAGCACAATCTTCATGTTAGAAGAAAAATATGTAATTTCAAAGTATACAGTTTGTATAAAGAAAAAGAAAGGTCTAGACAACATTCTTGTCAAAGGAAACTAAAACCAATATAAATAATTAAAGCTAAAATTCTTAATACTTTACAAAGTGCTTCAACATAGATTATGTATTTATGGTCTCACAACAACTCTATGAGATGGGCCTAGCAGCTATCAGCCTATTTTATGAAGGAGAAAAAAACAGTTTAGAGATTAGCGACTTGACCTAGGGTGACACAGTCGGAGCAGAGCCTTGGGCAGAAGTCTTCATCCACAGGTGTCACAAACTAGGGTAACAAATAGTAAGGACAGTGCGATTTCTAAATATTCAAGTGGATGGCATGTGATATCTGAAGAAAAAACACACCTTGAAGGATCTTAAAAACACTATTGAGAGCTTCTTGGGTCATAGTTAATGGTACCATCTAGGAGTAATTTCGCGTCCTCTAACTCATTACTTGCTTCATTAAGCTAGGTTACCTTTGCAGCCAGTTTTATACAATCCTGCTTTATGAAGCTGTGGCTGGGCAAATAATAAGATACCTAGAAGCCAATATTTAGATATACTTTTGGTGCCTGGGAACTTTCAGGCTTATTTGCTTCAATTTTATTATAACTCTTTGAGATAATCTTCCAAAAATTGTTATTTCCCATAGAAGGGAACATAGGAAAGTTGATGAAATTCCTTGCAGTTAGCAAAGTGGTACTGAGACTCAATCTAAAGATGGCCTAGTTATTAATTAGATGCTAAGAATCTTGTTAATTATGGTTTTAAAATCTCCTTTATAGACACATAAAGATACATGCATGTACAAATTTCCAAGTGTCCAGAACACCCTTTCAGAAATGAGAAGCAAATGAATTAAGAACATCAAAAAAGTGCATAAGGCCTAGATAGGCCCAACCTATGTTCACACTGTGAGATCTGAACTGGTGACAGATGGTGTGGTCAGCTTCCTGACAATAAGATGAGGAAGGCATTGCCTCAAGAGCTGGGCTACAGACAGATCATATCCACAATACCCAGTATACTGGCTCTGAAGGCTAGCCCTGCCTGGACGAGATGAAATAATGTTACAAGGGGATGGTTCTCATTAGGAAAGCTGCCACTGCTTACAAGGGCCTGATGATGGCAATAATGATGTATGTGGGTGTCTAGGAGGGTATTTTGTTATGGTAGCCCGAGCCGACTAAGACAGAGATGGATCTCTTATTAAAGAAATATAGGGGAGATAATTGAGTGAAACATGATTGTGGGGAGGGGGAAGCTGTGTGGTAGGAAAATTAGTACAAATGTGCTTTTGTATTTGTAATGCATAGAATTACAAATCATGCAAATAGATTAGGTGTTATATAGCTTTTCTAAAATGCTGAATAATGTTATTGAACAGATAAACTGCTGAACAGATGTTAAGTAGCTATTTGTGATGACACCCTTGGTTCCCCTTGTAAGGTAAGAACATCAAATCAATGAAGAAGCAAGAAAAAAAATTCTTAAAAATTTCTAACTTACAGGCCTTTTGAAAAATATTAAAAGAGGAGAAATCTGCAGCCTTTAGAGCCTGTTAATAAGAAGTTCTCTTTATGTACTTCCAGCACAATGGCTTAAATTTTGTAAAATAGCACAGTAATTCAGGTCTTATTTTAGGCTTTTTGATACTGAAAAGTAGAAAAGATATATTTTCCCTGGATCATAGAAAGGGATTAGATAATTTTTTCCCCTTACAGCTATACAAAAATCAATTGCCAATGTTTAGAGAAGCACCCAATTCATCAGTGTGGCGTGGAGGCACTAGCTTGAAAAGCTCTGAATTCTTGTGTAGGTAATGAGATAGTTACATGCAATAGCTCAGTAAGTGAAATAGAGAAAACACTGTGCTTGCTAAAATTTTTTTATCGATTTGAAGTAAGAAATTCAGTGAAAATTTAAATTAGATATGAGGAAGGCATAAAGAAAAGGCTCTTTAAAGAGACACTAGCTTAATAAATGGTTGAAATTACAAGGTGTAGCATTGTAATATGTTTTATAGTATAAAAAGAGTAAAACCATTTGCTTGGTTTTGCAAATGAGATTTACTGTGACTGTTTCTAAAATCCCCCAACACTTGCAATATTTGTACCATAAACTTTCCATACTTCTAGAATTCTGTAATATTTGCACATTGGACAAATATAAAAGATACCTACATTCAATCGGGTGCTTCTAATAAAATCCAATATTGGCAAGATTCGCTTCCCCATTGTCTCCATGTGTCTCACTGTGTCTTCTCTGGTCAGCAGACCGAAAGGAGTTTTATGTTCTAAAAATTGTAACAATAAACTTTTATACTATTTTTTCCAGACATCCATTTCAAAATGCTTTCTTTGGCAAGCTATAAACAGGTATCTCAATGTTAATAGATATGAAATCTTTAGTATAGAAACTAGTCCCATCTGTAGACCATATGTATAACAATGAAAGATCTATGAGGAGACAGACAGAGGAGACATTGCCCTTTAGAGACTATCATTTATTCATTTTGTTGTGTTTCTTGATTGAGAGATCTCAGAGACAGCCTATAATAATTCAACTGCCTCTTCAGAGTATGTTTTTCCTGAGTTGTGAAAAAATATTGTCATAAATGTGTCTGATTCTTGTCTTGTTCCTCCCAGGTATCATTCAAGTGTGCAGATCCTATTGACTTTGAATGTAGCTCAAAGTTCAGATAAGCCTGAGAGTATACAGTGCCAGACAAAACATAAATTCTTAATTATGTGGTTAGAGCTGAAGAAATAAATTCAATCTGATCATGAATTCAGCCCATAAGTTTGAGATTACAACTCCATGTGAATATTTTCCTGATTTTTGAAAGTTTCAATTAGACTAACTAAAAACAATTTAACTGTAATACCCTTCGGAAGATCTAAACTATTGGCTAGTTGCACAAGAAAAGAATGGAACAGAAATCAATATAACAGCAGATAATTCAGATGATTTAAGGTTGTCATTGGCTATGTTTTTGATTTTGTTTTGTTGCATCATTTTCTTCTACATTTGCTAATTGATGATGACAAAGCTGGCATTCTTTAAGTACACTATGATTAGGTGATAGTGATGGTCAGGTGAAATGGTTGGAGTAAGGAAGTGGGCACTCCAGGATTGTGTGTGTTCTTGGCAGATAGCTTTCCTGGAACCAGAGTTCCAGATATTAACTAGCCTACAAAGTAGATTGGAAGGAGTTAATTTTAACCCAACAGACATTTTTGGGGGTCCAGACCCAATTATATGCTATGCCCTGTGATGAGTAGGACTTCATGAATAATGCACAGTTCCTGCTTTATAGTCATATTGCAAGATAATAGTAAGCCCAGATGATTTACCTGTAAATGTTGGCAGCTTCCTACTTGATACTTTTTCCAAAAATTTCCCATCTTCCTTGTTTTTGAATCCAAGAGTCAAGAGATATTGTTGGGGAGGAAAAGATGACCAATCAACTGTCTGAGGCAACACATGGAGTCCTTGAAGATCTGAAATATGACAGAAAAAGAACTAAGGGACTTCATTATGGTTTTATTATTTTCAGGGTATTTTTCTCCCTAGATTTCATGAATTATACTTGGAAAAATGATAAATGCAAGCATTAAAGGTATGAAGTAAAATTATATGCAACTAAAGGTCAAATAGATAATACATAAAAATTATATTAATATTTCATTATTTATATTTTTCTCAGTAATCTAAACATACACGAAACACATCAGTAAAATATGACTAGATTACGTGGTCATCTTTCCCCATCTTCAAAATAATAGATATTCAGGACGAGCTTGCAGGCTCAATATTTTTTTCTGTGATTCCTTGTAAGAGAATTTGATTTTTCTTTTCATAGTTTGAGATGTAAGGAAATAATATTATATGAAAAGAAAGAAAAATTACCAAGTGAGAATTAAAATATAAGGCTAATTTAGTTACCATCCTTCTTATAGTTGTAGAAAGAAATTTAAAATGATAAATGCACTGACTATTGTAATTAGACTTGGAAGTAATTTAGGTGTCATGAAAATGGTTCTAAAACAGACTTGATTCTTAAAGATCCTAAGAGCTAGTACTTACTGAGTACTTATTTTCTACCTGTCTCTGTTCTAAGAGTTTTGTGTGCATTGTCTTTTTAAATCTTCACAATAACTTTACAGGATTGGTGCTATTGTCTCCATTGGTGAATAGTTGAGGGACACAGATGAGACGTTATTAATACTTGCTCAAGAACACAACCAGAAAGTGGGCAAAGCAGGATTCACACCCAGGCAGTCTGATTCCAGACACCATAGGCCTAGACATTGCACTCTGCTTCGGGATTGCTTGGCTTTGGATTATTTTGGGGGTAGGCATTAATGTCAGCCATGGGGTCTTGGAGGCAAGATTCACTTTACTCATATCCATTTTGAGTAATAAGGCTTTGGTTTAGTATAATAGACTTCTGAAATGAAGGATGATGAATAGAGAGGTTTAATAAGCTCTCTTTCTTTAACACTGCCAAAAAGAGGAAAAGGCAAAAACCCAGATATCTTTGAATTATGATTTAGCTAAGGTTAATTTTTAATGTAGAAGAACTCAACTGGTAGTGGTTCAAATATAGCTTTACTATTTATCTGTAATATTTCTTTAAAAAATAAGACAGTACACCATGAATAATTTTATCCACTAGCAGAACTGTAAGTGCACAACCCTTTGTTCAAAGTAAAATTTGCTGATATGCTCAACATTTAAAGCCAATAAAGAGAAGAGATGTTCTGTTTGGATCCTGGAACACTGACCACCCACCCTCATCCCTGTACTGCATTCTATGCCCCTACACAAAATAGCCACCTCGAGCTGTTCCACAGAACCCCAATTTTTCAAAGCATAGTTTGGAAAACACTGCAGTAAGTTATCTGGCACAGTTTGGTCAAGTAAATAGCATACATCTGTCAAACAGAGTTAAAATGTATGCTGATTATTTAAAGAATTAAAATATCACAAAATATCTTTTAAACACAAACACAGAACAAAAACACACTAAACATGCTTTAGTCTTTCTTTGGTGACTTAGGATTAGGTCACCCCTTAATGTTAATCAGTTAGCACTTCTTCTGTGCTGTGCACATTATCAGGATTATTTTTTTCACTCACGGGGGCAGGGCATCTCATCAGGGCCACCTTACAGACAATAAAAATTGGAGCTTCAAGAGGTTACAAACTTGCCCAAGATCACACAGTGAGCAAACAGAGGGACCAGAATTGAAAGTCAGGCTGGTGGATGTCTAAGTAGGAAGGCTTACTTCTTGAAACTATCCCCATCATAATCTAGAAAAATCAATGGGAGACAATTATAGAAGCATGGAACTACCAGTAAATAGATGGTAAAATCTATCTAGAAAAGTACAGCAAACACTCAAGAGTTCTCAAAGTGAACAGGGTACCTTTTAGCCACTTCAATATGCAGATTGCACTAATAGATGCTTCTTTAGTTTGTGTTTGTATTATAAAATACTTTTTTTTTAAAAAGATGGCTCATTTTTATAACCAAGGTAAAAATGTGATTTCTGCTTTTTCAATCTCAAAAGTGCAGGAATTTTCTTTGCTTTTGAAATCTGCAGCAGATAATCGCAGACATACTCTCTGTTTGCAGGCTAATACTGTCTTGCTCAAGTATTCATAAGAGAAGAGTTTACTAGTTTTGCCAAAGTTGCCAATAACTGGGTTGTGTGAAAATGCAGCTGAGTAACCTTGAGATTTGGCATTTTCTGGTGAAACACTGTTGCCAAAACCAGCCAGATGTTTGAGGTATCTATTATACAGTTAACATATAAACTCTGTGAGGTTGACCTCTTCTTGTCCTTAAATATTTGGTGGGCAAAGAGGAGACCAATACTAATACTGACAGTGATTAGATAGACTGGAAACTAATGTTAGCACTATAGCTAATTTATTATAAAGTATACTTGCAAAAATATAAGTATTTCTGTTCCTTTTGACCCTATATGTTTCATTCTGTGAATATTTGATCATTGTTAACTTCCAGTTGAAGTTTTAAAATGTGGGAGGCCCCTACATACATACTGTTAAGTTTAGAAATTTTTTTCAAGTATCGTTTTCTACCATTTGTATGCAGAGTAAATTGCTCTTGTATGAACATTTAGCCTAGCAGGTGGTCTATGACCCAAAATGACAACACACTTACCAGATGTTGAATCTCATGTAACATTAATTTGTGTGCTAATTGTTCTCAATTTTGTGCTCATAAACCTTTACCTACGTCCGAAAAGCCCTGTGCCTCTGATGGATATGAAAGGTACCAAGATTATACTGTCCTTTGGCAGGAAAGTGGAATTAATTTAAAAAGTCTTCTTTGCTCCTGTCATGTCAAAAGAAACTTGAGAGAAATAAATCCTTTAATGCATTCTTTTGCAATTGATCAGAATTGGAAATGAAATTTTGATGACTATAACTGAATTTATTATTAAAAAATCAGTTTGCAGGTATGATGCACTTTTAAATTTTTATCATTAGAGAAGTGGATACTTTAAGAAATAATATCAAAGACAGATTATGCAGATTAAATTTCTTTTTTTTTCTTTCTTTTTTTTTGTGGGGGTGAGGGGAGGCAGAGTATTGCCCTGTCGCCCTGGGTAGAGTGCAGTGGCATCGGTGTAGCTCACAGCAACCTCAAATTCCTGGGCTCAAGCTATCCTCCTGCCTCAGCCTCCAGAGTAGCTGCAACTACAAGCGTGCACCATGATGCCTGGCTAATTTTTCTATATTTAGGAGTAACAGGGTCTTACTCTTGCTCAGGCTGGTCTCCAACTCCTGGGCTCAAGAAATCCTCTCACCATGGCCTCCCAGAGTGCTAGGATTACAGATGTGAGGTACCATTCTTGGCCTCGGATTAAATTTTTCATAGAAATGTAATCTTTCCATTCATTTTCCCCTAGGTGAAAGATGTCTAACTTTCAGGAAAAGAGCTAAACAGTTTTCCTTTATCAGGAATATTTTGTTGTACAACAGAAGGATGGAATTGACCAGTTTTCAAGTCCTCAAGCTATTCTAGCTTTTTGACCTCTCCGCACTGTTGGCCCTCCTTCTTAAAACCACCTCCCTGGAATTCAGTGACTTTCTCTCTCTTTCCTACACACACATACACATACTGGTTCTCTTTTCCCTTTCTTCTCCTGCCTTCTCATTCAGTGCTCTTCAAGGCTGTTTCTGGCTCACTGGTATTCTCTTTGTACATACACTGTTGGGAATTTCTCTAGTCTTGTGGCTTTAGCTATTATTCCTAACCAAAAAATTGGGAATCAAAGCTATAGTCTCATCTGCAAATTTTCACCAAATTCCAACACAGCATTTCCAAATATCTATTGGGACACTGGTATTTGCTCATCGTTCCAAAAGTTACCTCAAATAGAGCAAATACATTCCTCAAAAGTTATTTTTATGATCTGTACAACTTCCCTTTTCCCTGATTTTCACCAACATATTCTGAGGAGAGCAATTATTCACCCAATTATCCTGGATTAAATTTTGAAGCCATTGCTGACTTTCCTTTCCTCTCATTCTCTGACATTTCGTGAGTCTCAAAAGCTAATTTAATCTGTCATTGCAATAATGCACATCAGCCCCTCCTCTCTTTGCAGTATTATTGCTATTATCTTGGTCAAATTTTTCACCATTTAACATCTGGGTTGCAGAGATTCTCAACTAGCCTCACTGCCACAAGTATCATTTCGTGCTAATACATCTACACACCACTGCCCAGTGAATATTTTGGAGACATTACCTGCTTTGTGATTGTGACTTTTCCTTCTTGGCATTCAAGGCTCTCCACTGTGTGCATCTGCTTCACAATCTATACTTCTAGCATAAACTTTTATAATCAGTTTGTCTGATTTCCCTAAGTTGCATCTGCCTGTGCTTATCTTGCTTCTGAACTTTTGTTTTTGATTTTCTACTCAAAAACACCTATCAAGTTTCCTCATTTTCCTTTATTTAATCAATCACTATTTTCCAGATCTGTCTAATTTAAGTTCCACCTCGCCTATGAAGGGTTTCCTAAATATTTCAGTATCTTCCCTTCAAAGTCTTAAAGAACATCTATACTATTCATCTAGAGTGAATCTCCTGTTTCATGGGGGGATGTCTTAAAACTTGACAAATTTTAATCCTCTTGAAGATCATATCTTCAAGTTATGTTCATGTCCCAAGCATATAGTAGGTGCTCAATCAATACTTGAATTGAATCTAAAAACAAACTTTTCCAAATCTTGAATTTTTAATTGTCCAAATGAGAAGAGAACTGCAAAAAATCAAAACTAATGTAATGTCCAGAGCTTCTGAGATATGATTTATTTTCTGTCATTAAACTTAGAAAAAAAATCACATAGTCTTTATTCTTCATTTTGCCTAAATCCCAAATGGGTTCTATTCATCTTATGAAAGGTGAGTGAGATAAAATAATCTTTACTAGGTAACTCAGTGGAGTAGATGCCCAAACGAACAGAACAGCTTTGCCTGGATGGAAAGATTAGTTTCATAGTCAGTTTATACAGCTTGTTCTCTGGGAAATATGGACTCTTAATCACAAAAGAAGATTGGACTAATAGAGTTTGGCTTAGTGGAACCATTTCCAGCACCAGAAAAGCATTTGTAAAAACATGAAATATTGATTGTGGATGAACAGACTCATCTATATATGTGAGGGATAGCTGTATTTGTTATGCAGTTAAATATCCATAAAATAAAATTTGAACTCTCTGGAAGTAAAGTATAAAACATAGATTCCATTATCATCTGTATTTTCTGTTGGACAATTCATCCTAACCACAGCCAACAGATTGTGAATGAAAATTTCAAAGCAATCCCTTAAAAAGGAAAAATCATACAGATTTTAAAACTCTTTTAGAAATATGCAAATTTGTTTCTGTTCTTTCATTACTTTTCTATAAGTTTCATTTCCTTCTCTATTTTCTGGTGTCTGTGTCATTTCTCTGCTCTTTGTCCAGAACAAAATGCTCTGACATTTAGTTTAGAGCAAAATCTCATTTTTAAGGATCCCAGTTGTTCAGTGTGAGATGGGACCCTGTAAGTTTTATATGGCTTTTTTTTTTTTACTGATCAGTTTCACACTTTAGCTTCTATAGTACCTTCATAATGCCAACACTTTGTCATTACTTCTTTCTCAATCATTTTCTGAGTTTTATCTTGTACTCCTTTTAATGCCAATGCTTCTATCTTGGAAGTTATCCACAAATTCACATCAGCAAGAAAATAGCAAAAGGCAGCAACTTTGCAGGGAAGTTATCATTATTACCCCCAATAAATAAGATGGTTTCTACTTTTAAAAACATAGATAGCATTTTTTATTTTTGCATTTGATGTGTGAGAAAACTGTATGTATAATAAATTACATTTTCCCTTTGACCTTTGTTATAATTTGAGAATTGTAGACATAAGTGGAAAAAATTGGTTTCCATTCCAAAGATTCCTAATTTTCACTCCTCCTAGAGCAATTTTTGTATATTTAAGTTTCCTCTCACAACTCATATAAAAATTTAGAAAGACAAATAATCCCACAGGATTTTTATACAGAGTTCATTTCTCTTTCATTTAGAATTCTTATTGATTCCAAAGTTTATGTTTAATCAGCTGTATTGGATCTTTATTCTGAGCTTTATTACGTTGAGGTTCCTTAATTCCACCATTACTAATGTTGATTAGAGATAATCCAAACATTAAAGGTACTGTTATTCCCTTCAATATTTATGAGACACACCATCAGTGAAATAACACAGTGTTATAATTCCAATAAACTGCGATCTTATTGCACTATATAAGGGTTGGAATGGTTATTGGTTGGTGGGCTACCTGGCATGCATTTCTCTCCTCCATACCTTTTTATCCATTAGGGCATTCTTTCACTCCCCTCCTACTCTAAAAGTGAGATCCAATTGACTAAGTCAATCAATCCACGGCATTCTTTCAACCTCACTTATTGGTTCAATCATAAGCATATGATACAATTTGGGCCAATGCCAAAAAAATGAGCTACAGGAATTGTGTGGAAGAGGCATTCTTGTTCCTTGGGACAGGGTAATTTGAAGTGTGTAATGGCATTTGAGAAATTTGGTATTATGTTAAAGAACCTAGCACTTGAGGGCATGGTGCAGTAGTGGAACACCAGGTAGGTAGAACTTGAGTGAGCTGTTGGATTAAGCTGTGCTCAAAGGCAGTCCTACCTGTGGATTTTCAGTTATATAAATCACTGTGTTTCACTCTTCCTTATGTCCCTTTAAAACTTAAATATACTGAGGTCAGTTTGAGCTGTGATTCCCACATCGTGAAACCAAAGATTTCTGATAGAGGGGTTTAGCTAGCAGTTCAATATACCTTACAAATAACATAGGACCCTTATTATAATTGAGATATAAGACAGTCATAAATCCTTTAAGTTGAACTTCTAGAAAGAATATTTTTCTTATTTATGAAAAATAACAGTTTGAGGATTTGGAATTATTAATTTTTATAGCTAGCACAAAGGTAACAAAATCAAATACATCTTGGTGATACCATTATTATGATAACATTATTATAATATTATTACTGATAACTAGACTTAAATTTATGAGAATAACAAAAATAATAAATGTTTAATATAATTTTCTTGATCTATATCATAATTATTATTTTTCAACTTTTGGTTAGATTCTACATCTCACAGAAAGTGACTCTTGGCTTGAATAGTTAGTTTAATAATGCACAATAAAAGTCTTATATAATCTCAAAGCCTTAATTTTCCTTACTACTCAGACTGGTAACCTATTTATTTAGAGTCTGGAAGGTGACTTAGGACAATCTCAGGCTGATTATAATGTCATAAGCTTAAATCTATGTTACCATTCACCCCCGGAAATGGGCTTTCAGAGAGGTTCACGGGAGATCCACATGCACAGTAACACTCAGGTCATATAACTCCTAACTGTCCATCAAAGTGGTTCCATGATGACGTCTGAACCATGGGGAGGTCCCTATCCAGACATTATAAAACAAGACCCAGACCATATCTAAGGTCTCTTTTTGTTACAACAAGGGGTCTGGTCATCATCTGTGGCATATGTATCTTGCTTTGTAAACCTATATCTTGCTCTTGCTCTATAATCCTATCTTGCTCCCCCTCAATAAAATTTCATCTCGTGCTTGCCTTACTTTGGTGCGTCTGGTCATTCCTTGGCCAAGAGCTCAATAAGAACTGAAAACACAGAATGAGATTGCCAAACCCCACACTATGGTTGAAGGGGTCTCTTTTGCACAGGCACCCCATATAACTTAACTGTTGCAAAATCAAGCAATAGTTCTTACCAAATTTGCTGTCTCACTCATGGGTATTATAGATGCTATAAAAACATTAGATTAATTAATAAGAAAATAAGGAGAGGCAGAGGTGAGAGTCAAGGGATTTGTCCTAGTGGGACGGAAATTGTTAAATTGTTATTAAGAAATGGGGTGAATAAAGCAAAAATTGATAGGTGTGAAACAAAAGAGAAAAAGAAAGGGGCAAGTCAAAGGACTCATCCTTTCCAGGCAGAAATCTTTAGATGGTTACTAAGAAATGGGGTAAATGCAATGTACATTGATGAGGTTGAAACAAAGCTCTTAATACAGCATTATAGAAGGCTGAGTGGACCAAAGGGACCCTCTGCTAGTCCCTCAATATTAAAGGGCCCCAAACAAATCCTCTCTATTTATCCCAGTTTGGGGATTTTGAAAAGATAGAAGGCAAAGATTACAATAAGAAAACTGACCTGTGTAGTCATTTGTGGCAATAATTGGCAGACTAAGCAAGATAAAGATTGACAAAAGGGTCATGGTCCCTTAGCTTGATCCCCTGTTGGGAACCCAAAGCCTCATGCAATTGGGTAGGTAAAATGGTCAGGGGGTGAAGAGAAGTTTCCAGAACTTCTTGATATGGGGGCGTCATGCACTGCAGAGCAAAACTTGTTGGTGAATACCTAACACAGACTACAATTAGACTGAGAGAATATAGCAATGCAAGGGGTTATAGTAGTGTCTTTTTTCATATTATTTGGTCTTTGTCCAGTTCCTGAGATAGCTTCTAAAATGCCTGGAATTTCCTGAGTGATGGCAGCATCTTTTGTTATTCATAAGCCCCTTTCAACCCTGCCTAAGATTGTGCTAATGAGATGACACTTGGCAGGCCCCTAGATGGCTTCAGGATGAGGGCAGGTTACCAGAGCAACCAACGATGTAATTTAGAAGCTTGGAACTTTCAGCCCCACCCCTCTTTGGAGAGAATGAATGAAACCTCCATAAAAACCCATAAACAACAGAGTTTGGAGACCTTCCACATTGGTGGACACATGGAAGTGTTGGAATAGCAATGCACCCAAAGAAGGCATGGAAGCTCCACACCCCACTTCCCCACCCCCAATACCTTGCCCTGTGTACCTTCCATTTGGCTGTTCCTGAATTGTATCCTTTATAATCAACCAGAAAAAGTAAGTAGTTTTCCTGAGTTCAGTAAGCAAACTGTTAAACCTGAGGAGAGGGGTTGTGAAAACTGATCTATAGCTGGTTGAGGAGAAGTACGTTTGATCCCTCCAGGACTTGCAACTGATGTTGAAACCATCCTAATGGAAAGCAAATGTTAATCTCTAAGTAAAATGTAGACTTTGAATAAAAACACAGCTAAGCAGTAACCTTCTCGCCCTTTAAGCCGCTTCCTCATAGTTACTTTCAGCCCACCCTTTAGCTCCCTTCCTTATAATTGCCTACTGCTTATAAATCACATAGCTTCCCTTAATTGTTTCTATAAGATAACATCTTTAACATCAAGAAACCTCAAGTCTCCACTTGAGATGTTTGCCAGACCCTGTATTCTAATGGGTATGCTGCTGCCAGCCAGTCTGAAGACCCCTTGGAGGAACTGAATCAGCAGGAGAGATGTTTTCCAGATCCCAGATCCTGATGGATCTGCTGATACCAACCAGTCTGAATACCCTTTCTGAGGAGCTGACTTAGTGCAGGAATGCCATTTCCACACCCTTGTGATTCCACTACCCCAGCCCTAGCTAATCAGCAACCCAATCCCTCAGCCTCTTACCCACCAAAATTCCCTTAAAACCCCCAGCCTAAGACCCCTGAGGGAGGTGATTTGGGGTTCCCTCTCACCTCTTTGCTTGGTGGCCAATAGATTATTAAACTCTTTCTCTGCTGCAACACCCGTTGTTTCAGTGTATTGCTCTGTTACCATGCAACCGGCAATTGAACCTGGCAGGCCTATAACGGTATCTGAAATGGTTGCAGTTTTGTGGTACTGAACCCTTTAACTTGTGGGATCTGACATTAAATCCATATAAATTGTTATCAGAATTGAATTGAACTGTTGTACACCCAGTTAGTGTTGGAGAATCAGAGAATTGGTTGGTTTCAGAGAAAACACCCCAGAAATGGCAAAACAACAAATAGCAGAATTAACTTTCCACGACCTTGAGAAATAGTACTATCGGATGCAGAATATAAAATGTGTTTAAAGTATAAAAATATAATAAAAATCATGAGAGGAAAACTAGATTAAAAATGACTTTGAAAAAGATCTAAATAGAACTTCTAAGAGTGGAAAAAACACACTGAAATTATCGAAATCTTGATGAATATATTAAAAAGCAATCTCGATAGAGCTAATGGAAGGATGAGAATGTAGATCTGAGAAAATTTCAAAATACAGGATAGACACAAACACATGAAAAATTTAATAAGCAGCTTCAGTGATGTGGAGGACAGAATGAGTAGAAATAACAAATATTCAGCTAAAAATTTTAAATGAGAGAAGAGAAAGACTTAGGGAAGGGAGTATTGAAAAAAATGATGACAGTTTTTCAGAATTTATGAAAGGCATGATTCCTTAGATTATGAACACAGTGACCAAGCAGGTTAAGAAAAAAAGTTTATACCTAGACACATCTTAGTTAAACTGTAAAACATCAAATAAAGATGTGATCTTAAAAGCATCAGAAATAAAAGAAGATTATCTACAAAAGAATAAGATCTGACTTCCCACCAGCAATGATACCAGTCAGAAGACAGTGAAATAATATCTTCAAAGTGCCAATTTTTTTGGCTTAGAAATTTAGACCTTGTTGAACTGTTATCCAAGAAGTGGGGTGAATTAGAGATATTTTAGACAATCAGAAATGATGAGAATTTACTTCCAACAGACTCTCACTTTGGGAACTTGCAAAGGATATACTTTAGAAAGAAGGAAATAAAATTTAGAAGGACTGAAATGCAAGAAAAAATTGGTAAATGTGTATATAAAATAAATATAGAGAAATGTTGACTATGGCCATAATAACTAATGGGGGCCAGAGAAAATACCAAGTTGGGATAAAAATATGGAATCTACAATATTAGGGGGTGATTTTAGTTAAAGTATTCTAAGACCCTTATTAATTTCAATTCTCAGAAGATAACTATGTATATAAAATATCCATGATAAACTTATTAAATAGAAATGTAATTTATAATTTTCAAAACTGTAGAGGGGAAAAATGAAGGAAAAAACCTTAACGAATATAAAAGATGACAAGTTAGAAGGACAAAAAAAACCAACTCATAGAATAATGACAACAATGAAACAAAATCAACAAACATCTATTTAGAATTTATACTATTTGTCAGGTAGTATTTAAACCAATGGGATACATCAGTGAACAAAATAGACAAAGATGTCCATATTTCAGGAACTTGTACTCTGGCAGAAAAACTCAAGAAATACGGGAATTAAAAAAGCTCACTTGTTAAAAGACAGACATTGACTATTAAATTAGTAAAGTAAATAAATAAAAATCAGCTATGTGTTATATTTAAGAGAATATTTTAACATAAAGACACAAAATGTTGAAAGTAAGAGGATGTGAAAATAAATACCAGAAAAATACTAGCCAGAATAAAACTAGTGCATTTATATTAATATCAGATAAAATAGGTTGTAATACATAAATATTATTAATATTAAGGCAAAGAGTATAATTACATAATGATAGCATTCAGTTCATAATCTTAAAAGTATAGGCATCTTGATGCTGAAACATAAAAAGTAAAATTTGACAAAATTACAAGAATACATTGACAAGTCCACCACCTTTGTGGATTATTTTAACATTTTTTTTCCCATATACTGATGTTAAGTAGAAAAAAAATTAGTAGCAACCAAAAGATATGGGTAATTTTCGAGCTTGATCTAATGGAAACATAAAATACCCTGCATCTGAGAATGGAAAAAATATATTCTCCTCATGCATAAATGGAATATTAATGAAAGTTGACCATTAAGACATAAATCAACCCTTAACAATTTCAGGAATTATCATGATTTAGATTATGTTTTTGAACATGATGCATGTTCAAAATGGGTTAAAAATAAATAACAAAGATAACTAAACATTTACATACCTATAGATATTAAAAATAGCATATCTAAGTAAGCCATGGCTCAAAGAAGATTTCATAATGGAGCTTAGAAAATATTTTAAGATGAAACATAATGAAAATATTTTTCAAGATTTGTGGGACACAACCAAAATCATTCTTGGAGAGAAATTTATAGTCTTCACTAAAAAGGGGGGAAAATTAAAAATTAAATGAGCTCAGAATCCAATGAAGAAAATTAAGCTATAAGATAATAAGTCCCCAAAACAGGAAATTAAGAAAATAATAAATATGCATAGAAAGTAATGAAATATAAGAAGAAAGATACAATAGGTTCAATGATGTCAAAACATCTAGCATAATGTGAATAGATGGGCACTTCCTTAACCTGATAAAGAATATTTATCAAAAATCTACAGTAAACATTGTACTCAATGGGGGAGCTTTAAGAATCTTTTAACTCTGAAACAACATGCGGATGCCCTCTGTCACTTCTTTTATTCAACATTGCGTTGTGGTCCTAGCCAGAATAGTAGAACAACAAAAAGAGTGAATGAATATCTGTATGTACTGGAGTAAAGATGGATTTCTTAAATAAGACACAAAACCACAGCCATTAAACTTATAAAATGGCATTAAAATCTAAACTTTAGTTCACTAAAAGATACCATAGAAAAGACAAACCTTTTATTGAGATAAAATATAAAATACTTCAATAAATCAATAATAAAACTATTCATAAAACCCCAAATAAACAAAGAATAGAAACACACAAATTGTAGGAGTATATAAATAGTAAAAATATCATTTTTATGAATTTGAAACATTTTGAGAACAATTTTATATTTCTTTAAGGAAATAAAACAATAGGACAAATAATGACAACAATGATGCTCAACTTGATTAACGATCAAGGAAACACAAATTAAAGCACACATGCGCACACACACCCCCAATATTATTGTCCACTCACCATGGAGAAAAGTTTTAAAAGTCTGACAGATTGATGATGATATATATCAATAGGTACTCTTGTACACTGGTATTTGGACGGTAAAATGGTAGAAACACTTTGGAGAGATATTTGATAATGTCTAACAGCTGAAGATACTTTTACAGGCATAGAAATTAATTCTACTCCTTAGTATATGCTTCAGAGAATCTTGTACACATGTGTAGAAGAAGACTATACAAAAATGTTCAAAATACCCTTGTTTATACTGACAAAACATTGGAAACAACTTAAATGACCAGCAATGTTAGATTCCATCTATAAATTTCGATAAATTCATACAAAAACTGAAAATAAATTAATTAGAGCTTAATGTATAAACATAGATGAATCTTATAATATTGAACAGTAAAAGAAATTTGCAGAAATATGCAAATAGTAAAGATAATATATGAATTTGAAAAACTTGGAGGGTAAATCTACATATCTTTAAAGATATATATTAACATATGTATATCCAAATGTGCATATAGTAAAAGCATAAAGATATGCATAAGAATGATAAACATTGGAAATTAAGAAAACAATTCCACTTACAATAGCATCAAAAAGAAGCTTACGTTTAGAAATAAACTTAACCAAGCAGGCAAAAGACTTGTACACTGAGAACTACAGAATATTGCTAAAAGAAATTAAAGAAGAGACAAATAAATATTAGGTTGGTGCAAAAGTATTTGCAGTTTTAGCATTGTTGAAATTTGCAGTTTTAGCATTGTTGAAATTTGCCGTTTGCTATTGGAATAGCAAATTTGCCATTTGCTATTGGAATACATTCTTAAATAAATGTGGGTATGTTATACATCATTTTAATGTGTATTTCTCACTTTATTTTTTTTGCTAATGACTTATTACTTGCTGTTTATTTTACATTTATTTTAGACTATGGAAATTATGTTAGACAAAAAGCAAATTCAAGCGATTTTTTTATTTGAGTTCAAAACGGGTTGTAAAGCAACAGAGACAACTTGCAACATCAACAACGCATTTGGCTCAGGAACTGCTAACGAAGTACAGTATATTAGCTAGGCACAGTGGCGCATGCCTGTAGTCCCAACTACTCAGGAGGCTGAGGCAGAAGGATTGCTTGAGCCCAGGAGTTTGAGGTTGCTGTGAGCTAGGCTGACGCCAGGGCACTCTCCCCCAGGCAACAGAGCCAGACTCTGTTCTTAAAAAAAACAAACAAACAAAAAAAAAAACGTTTTGCAAAGGAGAGGAGAGCCTTGAAGTCTCATTATCAATAATGGAGGTAAATTAAATTAAGCCATTTTCAGTAATTAAGATCAATTTCATATGAGGGCATAGATGCAACAATCCTGAACAAAATACCTGTAATATTTTGTTTATGGGCAATTTGTAATAAGAATAACTGATCATAAAAAATTTAGTTTATGCCAGGATGGCAAAGCTAGCATAAACCAATATATCTACAATAGAGTAAAAGCAGTGTTTATCTTTTTCTCTATTCAGAAAACTATAAGACATTATGGTGGGAAAAATCAACATATAAGTAGATGGAGAGATATACCATGTTCATTAATTGCAAGACTCAAAATTAAAAAGATTTCAATTTTCTCCAAATTGATCTATAGATTAAAATTGCAATTAAAACTCCAATAGTTTGGGGGTTTTTTTGGTATGGTAGATATCAATAATATGTTATACATTTTATATGAAAATGCAAAGGGCCAACAACAGCTAAGACACTCTTGAAGAGGAAAAACAAGGTAGAAAGACCTGTAATATGGGATATCAAGACAAATTATAAAATTATAGTAATTAAGACATTGTGGTTTTGTACAAGGGTAAACAAACAGAAAGATAAGTGTTAGGAACAGACCTACACATACTAATCATTTGTGACAGAAGTAACATTACAGAGCACTGGGTGACATGATGATCTTTAAATTCAAATATGTTGGGGTACTTAAAAATTGGTATGGAAAAAGTAAAACTTGATCTCATGCCTCGCACTATATGCAAAAATCTATTCCAAATGTATTGTAGACCTAAATATGAAGAGCAAACCAATAAAGCTACTAGAAAGTAATATGGGAGAATATTTCCATGACATTAGTTTAGGAAAAAATTTCTTCAAAGTAAACCAAGTGCACTAGCCATGAAGGAGCATAACGATAAGTTAAAATTTAAGAATTCCTATTTATCAACAGATATTAGTAGGAGACAGAGTGAGAGAAGGTATTTGCAATGCATATCATTCATATAGCTTTTATCTAAAATATGTAAAGAACTACAAATTAATAAGTAAAATGCTGACAAGCCTTTAGAATAATGGGCGAGATACTTGAATAGGCATTTCACAAAATAGAAAATCTAAATATCTAATAAACATATGGAAAAGTGATTAATCTCATCAATCATCTTTTTTTTTTTTGTGACAGAGTCTTGCTCTGTTGCCTGGGCTAGAGTGCCGTGGTATCGTTGCTATCTAGCTCACAGCAACTTCGAACTCCTGGCCTCAAGCGATCCTCCTGCCTCAGCCTCCTGAACAGCTGGGACCACAGGTGCACCACCATGCCCGGCTAATTTTTCTATTTTTAGTAGAGAGAGAGATGGGGGTCTCACTCTTACTTAGGCTGGTCCCGAACTCCTGACCTCAACTGATCCTCATGCCTCAGCCTCCTGCAGTGCTAGGATTACAGATGTGAGCCACTGCACCTGGCCATCAATAATCAAGGCATTGTTAATTAAATCCATAAAGATATAGAGTATTGTATGTATAATTATGAGGTAGATAGTGAGGGATTCCAGGTCTCCTAGGGACAAAAGTGAGTGCCCTTGCAGTTCACCCCCAAAATGGGCTTTCAGAGAGGCTCATGGGAGATCTGCATGTATAGTAAGACTCAGGTCATATAACTTCCAACTATTCAATCAAAGTGGTTCCATGCTGACATCTGAGCCTCGGGGAGGTCTCTGTCTGGACACTACAAAACAAGACCCAGACCATAACCAAGGTCTCTTTTTGCTACCATAGGGGGTCTGGACATCATCTGTGGCATATGTATCTTGCTCTGTAAACCTATATTTTGCTCTTGCTCTGTAACCTTGTCTTGCTTCCCCTCAATAAAGTTTACCTCATGCTTGCCTTACTTTGGTGTGTTTGGTCATTCTTTGGCCATGAGCACACCAAGAACTGAGAACACAGAACGAGATTGCCAAATCTGACATAATGGCTATAAGAATGACTAAAATTAATGAGAGAGTATCAAATGATAGTAAAATATATGACACTGGGAAATTTAATACATGACTGGGGAAGTTTAAATTGGTTCATCTCTTTGAAAATCAGCATGGCATTATCTACTAAAATTTATTCATATCTATCTATCTATCCATATCTTTCATACTGTATGACAAAACAAGTCTGATCCCAGATATAATGCAACAAAGAACTTATATAAGAATGTTTATAAATCATTATTTGTAATGTCCACAAACTTGAAACAACCCAAATGTTTATCACAGTAGAATATGTATACAAACTCTGGGATATTCATATAATGGAATATTATATAGCAATGCAAATGAATAAATGAATCCTTTTTGCAACATGAATGAATTTCATAAAAAAATTATTGAGCAAAAGAAGCCAGATACAAGAGACCATCTGCTCTATGATTTTATATTTATAATGTTCCAAAGCAGGCAAATTAAAGTCTAAAATTTAGGAATGTATAGTCGGGTGATAGCACTGTAAAGCGAAGTAAGGAAGTAATTAACTCTAAGCGTCAGAAGACTAGTTACCTTGGTAGACAGTAGGTAGTGGTTTAGGATTGGGAAGAGGCCATTGAAGGGTATCTGGAGAACTTGCAATGTTTTGTTTTTTGACTTGATGTTTACTCCATAATAAATTAGTAAGCTGTATATTTTTAAATGCATTTTTATATGTGTGTGATATTTCACAGTATAAAACAAATAAAAGCAAGAAAATATACAAATGGTTTGGATGGGTTTCTATTTTAGCTGTAAAACATAGTGATTATCTATGGATCACAAGATCATCAAGAAATGCTTGTGCCCATAAAGTGTGGTTAACTATGAGACAAGTATTCAAGGAGAAACAAATAGTTCTAGAATGCTGAACATGAAAAGCTAATTAAAGAAAAAAAAATAACACTACAAAATAAATTCTGTGGAAAATTGACTTTAAAAATTAAAAATTTTCTCAACTCAAAGTTATTTTATATGATTGAGAGTCCAATTTTTAGGGATTTTAATGCTCAGCTGCATGATTTATTAGATGGCAGTGCCTAATGATTAACTATAATGTTACAGACAGGCTAGATTAGACAGCGTAAGTGATTCAGGAAGAATAGTGTTAACATTTGAGTATTTACCTCACTACTTCCTCACCTGCTAAGATGATTTCTGCTTGCTCAGGAAAGGTCATGGGGCTTTCTTATGCAGATTGGGTTTCCTCGGTAAGAACTTGAGAAACTGGTAAAACTACCAAGATTGACACTGGAAGGGACTCATTGATTCATGAGGGAATAAATCTGGGGAGTGTATCTGGAGAATTTAGAGTGGGAAAGGAAGCTTTGAGTGTTTGTGTGTATGTATGTGTACATTTTATAAAGTTTTGCTGAGCATTGTGGTATATACTACTATCGTTTGTATGTTGTCTCCCTCCAAATCTCATGTTGAAATTTAATTCTCAATGTTGGGGCCTAATGGGCTGTGTGTGGGTCATTGAGGTGGATCCCTTATGAATAGATTAATTGGGGGTGATGGTGAGTGAGTTCTTGCTCTATTGGTTCCCAAAAGAGTTGGTTGTTATTAAAAGAGTCTGGCACCTCCCCCTCTTCCTTGCTTCCTCTCTATGTGTGTGATTTCGGCACATGCCAGCTCCCCTTCACCTTCCTCCATGAGTGGAAGCAGCCTGAGGCTTTCACCAGATGCCCCATCATCCAGTCTGCAGAACTGTGAGCCAAATAAACCTCTTTTCTTCATAAATTACCCAGCTTTGGGTATTCCTTTATAGCAACAGAAACAGACTGAGACTAATAGCAATAATACCTATCTGCTTCCTGCCATGTCCATCCTGACTGCTCCATCCTGCCCCAACTCATTGTCTTTTCTTGAGAGGTTGTAGTAAAAATTTATAGTGCTTTCATTTATTTTTGGATTGTTGACTGGTGTTTCTTTAAATGCAACCCTGCCTGCCTTCTTCAGTCAGATTCCGCAAGAAAACATACTAAGCAGGAGGCTTTATAATTCCAGGTAGGTTCAGTTGTAGTGGATGATGGAGACCAGAGGCCAACAGTGCTATAACCTGCCACTGTAAAGGACAAGTGAACTGCTAGTGGAGAAGTGTTTACTTCCACCAGGTAGAGCAATGCCAGAACACCACACTTTCCATTGGAAAGACCAACATTTTAATATATTAAGAACAGAGCATTGAGCCCCCTATGTGAGGGACTTCTTCATTTTAGAACTGATTTTCTGATTCTAAGAAGAATTCTGTGGTTTCAATATGCGATGATTTACCTTCTTTATAACAAACCTGGCTGTAGCACTTTCATAAATATTGAAGTTGCAGGCTCTTTAATTTTATAACTTTTTTCTATTTGAAAAGCTAGTTACAAAAAGGAAAATAGTCTTATCTTGAAAACTCTTGATCATGATAAAATTATAATAATTTAAAGAAGAAAGAATAAAATGAGAAATTTTAACTTCATGTTTTAGGGAACATAACAATGTATTATCCTTACTGGTAAATGATGACTAAACAAGAACAAGGTTATAAATTTCAGTGAAAAGCAATTTTTAAAGGTCTGTTTTAAAACCATACATTATTCCTCTGAACATACATATTTACTCTTGGGATTTAAATTGCATTGGAAAGACAAAATATGACTCTATCCACCTAAATGTTAAAGTAATTGATATCTGATCCAGAAAACTTTTCTATTAAACATTACTAGCCACAGATCCATTACTGAATATTTATTTATTTAGCAAATAAATCTTGATATTTTCATCAAGAGGAGACAGAATATGCTTATTGTATTACTTTATTATTATTAAAATACAACCATGCAAGAAAAAGAACTCTGCAGAATTGCATTATTTCATTGGAATATATGAATAAAAATCTCAAGCAAAATCGTTATAAATGAAAACATAATAATTCTGGGGCTGGTAAATTATTGTTTGTTTTATATACCCTGACTACTCTGCATGAATCATACTGGATTTTTCCTTAAATAAGAAAAATGGATAGCTACATTACCAAAAAAAAATCAGTAATTTTTTTCTCCATGAAGCATAATGTAATATTATGCTATTATAATATGAATTGAAGATTTGGTGGGTATTACCATATCCCTGAGGCAGAAAAGGATGCACAGTAAGTTCCTGAGCAGGTATAAGACTGGTTATCCTACAAGGCAGATTTGAATTTTAACTTACCCTCTTCAGGTTTATAGAAATTATAAGGGCAATATAATCCTACTCCTACCACTGAAGGTGAATGGGTCTTCTTAAGATAAATCACTATATAACGAATTTCTAATTTAGTTGGTTTATTCAATACAAAATTTAAAAATATTTAGACTTAAATACATTGCAAAGCGAGTTAATTTTATAATTTTTCCCCTTTGCATCTGTTTTTCATGTGGAAATCCCTGACAAGGGTGCTGTGAATTGGGGGCTGGCTAGAGACAAGACACTGCCTGGAGGATGTCCATCGTGAACACTCTCGCTGCTCATCACCAGCACCTCCGCCAGCTTTTGCTGGGCTCACTGCACTGTCACGTGACCAGGGAGTAATGAACTCAACACTATGTACGCTTGATGAAGGTGACCTAGAATTGGGCAGAGTTTCTGAGTTGGAGGTTTGTTTGCCAGCCTCCACTGGGAGAATTAAATGTGTTAGTCTCCAAGTTTTAATGATAATAATTACTTCTCCAGCAAAACTTTGATAGGTACACTACTCATCCAAGATCTTCAAGGTACAGATTATATGACCTTCGTCTGTTGATTGTTTATTTAGATGAATGCTATAATTTAGAAATTCTGACATTTAGCCTCCATTTCTCTTGCTGCAGTGAAAACTTCATAATTGTGTTTTCTCTCCCATGGAGCATCAGTATCTTTCCTGAAATAGTATCTTTCTGTGGGTGGGAACAAGCACATGCTTATGAGAGCATCTACTAATAGCTATCTGTGGAAGGGTGAGTGAGTGTGAGGTAGAATATACACATATCTACAAACTCTGAGTGTTTTTGAGGATGGAGTTGATTGTATACGGAGGAGTGTTTATCTAATCACCAAGTTAGCAAAAATTTGTTCACATTGTAGATGAAGTAAGAAGCTGCCTACTTGTTATGATATAAGGCAGCCAAATGTATTAGAAGAAAGATACCATATTTAATAAAGAACTCCCAAATCTCAGTGGTCTAAAGCAAGACAGTTATAGTTTTTGTTCATGTGGGTATTTAGTGGGTGACCTTACACATGGTCATTCAGGAATCCAGCTTCTTTTGTCTTGTGACTCCTTTAGTCCATGGTCCTCTAGGCCAGTGGATGGGGAAAAAGAGTTTTGCATGGATGGGTTTTATGGGCTAGTCCTGGAAATGGCATATATTATTTCTGTCCACATTCCACTGGCCATTACACTCAGTCACAGAACCTCTCCTAACTGTAAGGGAGGCTGGAAGTGGATTCTAGGTATGTGGCTGAGGGAAAAAGAAAAGGTTTGGTAAACAACTAACCAGTCTTTGCTACATTCGGTGGCAAGAACCTCTATTTCCAAACTGCCCTCCATCTGTTTTTTCCTCCATCATTCCTTAAATTTGAGTCAGCCTTCCATTCCAAAATTAGAGCTTTGGTTTTAGTTGAAAATATTCTCTAGGAGAGAAGAAAAATATAGCCCAATATTCACCGTGACGTATAAGTCACAAAAATCAGATGCTTCCTTAGGAGCAGGTGTATTCTCAGCATCACCTAGAATAGCATTCAGAATACATCTGCTCAATAAATGATTGCTGAATAAATGAATAGAGGAACAAAGCACCCATGTCCATTGTAGATCCTCTTCTTGTTCTAAGGATCCTGGGTTGTTGGAGTATGGAGAAAGGGAGAAATGGCAGTGTAATGTAGCAAATTGGAGAACAGGCTGCAACTACTTCCAGTCTTCTGGGGAGTGGAGGGGATTTTTAGAGTAAGACTCATCAAATGACTGGGTTCATAGCCAGCATTCCAGCAAGAAGAGGGAATCTCCAAGAGTGGCTCTAGGTGGGCCAACTGGGGTGGTGGGGGTGATTGGTGTACACGTGAAGAAGAAGCTAAGCAAGAGATAGCATGGGGAACCCCCATAGGAGACTTGGTTCATGTAATGTGCCACATAAATGAGCCCATCAGGTCCTGCTCAAGCCACTAGAGCTGATCTCAAGTGGCACTAGCCACGGGATCAGCAACTGTACCAGCCTGATCCAGACTGGAAAGAGAACTCCTGCCTCACATGTGCACTGACTGCTTTGGACACTGGGTATGCTCGAGCTCTGTGAAAGTTGAAATCAGACCACAAGGAGAGGAAAAACCCATGAAAAGCATAAGGAAGCTGGTCAATGTGATTAGATAGTTCGTGACGAGAGAATATGTTTTAGAAATGATTGGATGGTACTAACGGCCCTGCAATGGGACAGAATGTGTTTCTGGCTCTGGCAGAACAAAGAAAATAGGTAGGTAAAAATTACAGAGTCTTATGTTTGCACACATCTGCCATGTGGTTGTCCAGTTACACTGGTTGCATGAATATTAGTTGAAATAAGTAATCGAATACTTTTTTTTTGTCAGGATAGAAGCTTCTTAAATTCTATCTACAAGGCTAATAAAAAGAGGAATCTGCTTTCTGGGAAGTGCCAAGAAAACAAAGTAGCTACTCTTCTAGGCCCTATCTCTCCTTGTGTTACTCACTTTTTGCTATTACCTTGGCTACTTATGCCTGCTCTAACCACCTCTGTGCACCTGCTGGTAGAGAAGTCTAGATGCTAAAAATAACACTTGATCTTCCCTCTTCCCATGCTCTCTGCCCTCACTCACCTTGGAATTGCCTGGGGGAAAAGAAACTATACCTCTACAAGTGTGCACATACAGTTAGTGATAGTTATTTCCCCAATATCCTAGCAATGGCTTTGGGTACAACCTTTTAATCATTTGCAACAAAGGCAAATAGTGTCACCAATGCAACAGCCTTGTTAGCCCAAAGCACAAGTTCCACAGAGCAAAGAACCATATCAGTCTCAACTAAATTTAAATTCTAGACTCCTTTCTCTACCTTACCAGTTCACTTCCAGAAGTCCTGTCTTTCCTCTCTAGGTTTTCATGTAACACTGTCACACTCTAGAAATTAGTAATTATAAAATAATAGAAACAATCATGAGTAACGTAATTATCTTCTCTTCTAAAGTATAAGATCTTTTAGCATGAATTGTCTTGCCAACATATCATAATTTATCTTGATAACAGGTTTGATGGAGTTACATGGGACATGAGTCTGGTTCATTAATGTTATTGTTGTTTTTAAACTCTCAGTGGCATAATAGTGCTTCGTAAGAATTAATCTTCATGACTTCTCTATGAAGTAGGTAAAATGTAACTAAACTTATTCCACCAGAAGAAGAATTGGCAAACTGGTGATTTTGTCAATAACTCTCTCTTCATTACCAATGGGTCTAAGAGCAGAAATGGAAGTAGCTGAATCTGACTCATTTTTCCATGTTGCTAAATAAGTATGTATGACTTTTACATGCTACAAGTGCCACCCTCCAAAAACATTCCCTTAAATATCCATAAAAATAATGAACAATTTATAACAATTAGCAAAAAGTGTGAGTTCTAAGATATTTTTACCTACTTCCTTATGAAATGCCAAAACTAAGTAAATCATCATGAAAGATCATTACAGCATGTATTGCTCTTTCTTCTCACTTTCTCTGCCCTCAAATTTCCATTGTCTCTTAGGGATTTACTATTCGATCATCACTAGCTCTATTTACTTAATATCTTTCCTCTGAAGAGCTTGAGGCATTGTGGAGAAAAATAAGGAATCCATAGGACCTAAGTGTAATGCTTCTGTCACATGGAAATAGTGTAGCTCAATGGTAAGTTCATGAATTCAAATCCTGCCACCACTAATTTGCTGTGCATTTTGGGGAAAGGTATTTATCTTCTCTGGTTACTGTTTTCTTGTTCCTAAATGGCAATCACCTTACTTCTTAATTATGAGAAGGACAAGAGATAATGAATGTAGAGTGTTTGGTACTTTAAAAGTGATCAACACCTAAGTGGACATATAGGAATAACATTTATCAGTCATCGGGCAGATGGGAGGGGGGAGGAGCGGATGGGTACATACATACATAATGAGTGCGATGCGCACCATCTGGGGAATGGACACGCTTGAGGCTCTGACTCTGGGGGCGGGGGAAGTGGGGGAAAGGCAACACACGTAACCTAAACATTTGTACCCCCATAATATGCTGAAAAAAAGTGATCAATAATGGAGTACATTATTAATTTTATAAACCAGTGCCTCATCCCCAAAGCTCCAAAAAAGCAATGAAGGGGATTTAATAGGAGGATGTGATATCAGGTGTGTGCATTTAGAAATTTTGCTTTACATGGTAGTCATTGTTGAGTGGATCTTAACAAAAAATCCTCCTCTCTTAATCCAAAATAACACTTGACATATAGTAGATAGTAAAACATATTTTTTGAATGAATGAATAAAAGCAAATGACTTCCAAAGACAAAAATAGGAAAAAGGATAATAACAGTGTTATCTCCTCTACGGGACATTTGGCTATCCAAATTTCATTTAGATACCAGTAATTTAAGAACATAAGGAAAGAGGGAGATTTGAAGTGTGAGATGGTGGCAGGGAGGTAGAAATAGAAGGCATCGAGAAAAAAATCCATCATCAGGAAAATACTATAATCACTTAGTTTACTGATGAAGGATATGGGGAAAGGCAACATTTTACCAAAGGGCATTCCTTCATGTTTTTAAGCCTCAGAGTTTCTAGGTTTTACTCCCTCCTCTTAAAATATAGAAACATGAAGGCACAACAAATATTGTGCTAGACCTATAACTCTAGCCCTATTTAAAACCTTACAAATAACTTCCCATTTCAACTCATCAAATTAAAACAGCATACTTCTAAAACAAAAACAATAAATAAACCAGAAAGTTCCTATATTTGTTTTAGTAGAAATAAAGTATCAGCTGATAACTTGAAGATATTAAATCTTACCTGTGTAGATGTACTCTGCATACGCAGGGTGAGTTTTTGTGAAAACTTCTTTTACTTTTTCTATTTTATCAGCTCTTATTTTTGTTGCAAATGGTGTGTACATAACTGAGAAAGATTCAGCTCTGGTGATGGCTTCTTCAATCATGGCCTGAGAGGAAACAACCCATTTGGCATCAATAACAATATATGACTTTTTAAGAATGTAAAAAATATAATTACCTTTATGGATGATTTAAAAATCTATATACTGTACTGTGAAGATAACGTATTTTGGTCTTGAATATTCATTAGAACAAAATTTTAATTAGTTCTGGAAATACTATTTCATATTAAGAAAACCAATTAAATGAAGAAAGTTTGTAAACAGGCACCTCTAAACTGAGCTTATTTTAAGATAAAAATAAAAACTCTATTTTCTAAGATGTCATTTTTTTACTAGATTTTAAAAGTCAAACTCTTTTTTAAATTTTTGTTATTTTTTAAATTTCAAAATATTAATTAAGGGATACAAATATTCTTCTGACATGGATACCTAGCATAATGCTTAAGTCAGGGCTTTTGGTGTGCCCATCACCAGAATAGTGCTCTTTGTACCCAATAGGTATGTTTTTATTCCACTCTCTCCCACCCTTTCTTGGTTTCTCATGTCCTTTATCTCATCTTGTGCCTGTGTATACTCATCTATTAGCTCCCACTTATTAGTGAGAACATACGGTGTTTGCTTTTCCATTCCTGATATACTTCTTAGGATAATGGTCTCCAGTTCCATCCATTTTGCTGCAATGACATCATTTCATTCCTTTTGATGGCCGGGGGCCGGGTAGTATAATACTCTATGATATATATATATATGTGTATATATATAATTTTCTTTATCCACTCATGCATTAATGTGCAGATAGGTTGATTACACACCTCTGCAATCGTGAATTGTGCTGTGATAAACATTCGAGTGCAGGTGTCTTTTTGACAAAATGGCTTCATTTCTCTTTGGTAGATACCCAGAAGTGGGATTGCTGAATTGAATTGTAGCTCTACATTTATTTCTCTGAGGAATCTCCATACTGTTTTCCATAGAGGTTGCACTAATTTACAGTCCCACCAATAGCATAAAAGTGTTCCTTTCTCTCTGCATCCACACCAGCATCTATTGTTTTTTGACTTTTTTTTCTTCTCTTTTTTATTATTTCAGCATATTATGGGGGTACAAATGTGTAGGTTATGTGTGTTGCCTCCCCCCCCGGAATCAGAGCTTCAAGCATGTCCATCCCCCAGATGGTACGCATCACACTCAGTATGTATGTATATACCCATCCCCTCCACCCCCATCCCATGACTGATAAATGTTATTCCTATATGTCCACTTAGGTGTTGATCAGTTAATACCAATTTGCTGGTGAGTACATGTGGTGCTTATTTTCCCATTCTTGGGATACTTTACTTATTAGAATGGGTTCCAGCTCTATCCAGGAAAATACAAGTGGGGCTACATCACCATTGTTTCTTATAGCTGAATAGTACTCCATGGTATACATATAACACATTTTATTAATCCATTCATGTATTGATGGGCACTTGGGTTGTTTCCACATCTTTGCAATTGTGAATTGTGCTGTTATAAGTATTCAAGTGCAGATGTCTTTTTCATAGAGTGTCTTTTGTTCTTTTGGGTAGATGCCCAGTAATGGGTTTGCTGGATCAAATGGTAGATCTACTTGTATCACTTTAAAGTATCTCCATATTGCTTTCCACAGAGGTTGCACTAGTTTGCAGTCCCACCAGCAGTGTATGAGTGTTCCTATCTCTCTGCATCCACGCCAACATTTATTGTTTTGGGACTTTTTCATAAAGGCCATTCTCACTGGAGATAAGTGATATCTCATTGTGGCTTTGATTTGCATTTCCCTGATGATTAGAGATGTTGAGCATTTTTCCATACGTTTTTTGGCTATTATTCTGTGTTCTTTTGAAAAGTTTCTGTTCATGTCCTTTGCCCACTTTTTGGTAGGGTTGTTTGATTCTTTTTCTTGCTGATTTTCCTGATTTCTAAATAGATTATAGTTATCAGCCCTTTATCGGATGTATAGCTTGTGAAAATTTGCTCCCATTGTGTAGGTTGTCTGTTTGCTCTCAAAACAGTTTCTTTGGCTGTGCAGAAGCTTTTTAATTTGAGCAGGTCCTATTTATTTATTTTTGTTGCTGCTGTGATTGCCTTTGGGGTCTTCTTCATAAATTCTTTGCCTAAGCCAATGTCTAGAAGAACATATCCAATGTTTTCCTCTAGAATTCTAATAGTTTCACACCTTAGGTTTAAGTCTGTTACCCAGCATGAGTTGATTTTTGTGAGAGGTAAAAGGTGTGAATCCTGTTTCAGTCTTCTACATGTGGCTATCTAGTTTTCCCAGCACCATTTATTGAATAAGGATTCTTTTCCCCAGCATATGTTTTTGTCTGCTTTGTCAAATAATTTTATGCTTCGTATGGAACCAGAGAAGACCCTGTATAGCAAAAGGAATCTTAGGCAATAAAAAAAAAGGGAGGTATCAATTTACCAGACTTCAATCTATACTACAAGGCTACAGCAATTAAAACAGCTTGTCATTTGGCACAAGAACAGGGACATTCACCAGTGGAACAGAACAGAGAACCCAGATGTAAAACCATCCTCATATAGCCATCTAATCTTTGAAAAAGCAGACAAAAACACATTGGTGAAAAGAATCCTTATTCAATAAATGGTGCTGGGAAAACTGTTTTTTGACTTTTTAATAATGACCATTCTGATAGGGGTAAGGTGCTATCTCATTGTAGTTATAATTTGTTTTTCCCTGATGATTAGTGATGGTGAGAAATTTTCATAGGTTTGTTGGCCATTTGACTATCTTCTTTTGAAAAACTATTGTTCATGTCTTTTGCCCACTTTTTGAGGTAGTTGTTTGTTTTTTTCTTGCTGATTTAAGTTCTTTGTAGATTCTGGATATTAATCCTTTGTCAGATGTATAGCTTGCAAATATTTTCTCCCATTCTGTATGTTGTCTATTCACTCTGTTGATTATTTCCCTTGCTGTGTAGAAACTTTTAAATTTAATTAAGTCCCATTTATTTATTTTTGTTGTTGCTATGTTTGCCTTTGGGGTCTTAGTCATAAATTCTTTGCCTAGGACAATGTCTAGAAGACTTTTTCCTGTGTTTTCCTCTAGAACTTTTATGGTTATATGTCTTATATTTAAGTCTTTAATCCATCTTGAATTAATTTTTGTATATGGCTAGAGCTAGGGGTCCTGTTTCATTCTTCTGCATATGGCTATCTAATATTCCCAGCAGCGTTTATTGAATAGGGCTTCCTTTCCCCATTGTATGTTGTTGTCTTCTTCATCAAAGATCAGTTAGTTGTAGGCTGATGGTTTTATTTCTGGTTTTCTGTTCTGTTACACTGGTCTATGTCTCTATTTTTATATCAGTACCATACTATTTTGATTACTATAGCTTTGTGGTATAATTTGAAATCAGGTAATGTGATGCCTTCAGATTTGTTCTTCTTGCTTAAAATTGCTTTGGCTATTTGTGCTTTTTTTGGTTTCAAATGAAGCATAGTATTATTTTTTTCTAGATCTATGAAATATGATACTGGTATTTTGATGAGGATTGCATTGAATCTATAAATCACTTTGGATGGTATGGAAATTTTAATGTTGATTCTTCCAATCCATGAGCATGGGATGTTTTTCTATTTCTTTGTGTCATATATGATTCCTTTCATCAGTGTTTTATAGTTCTCCTTGTAGAGATCTTTCAACTCCTTAGTTAACTACATTCCTAGGTATTTTATTTTCTTTGTAGCTATTACGAATGGTATTGAGTCCTTGATTTCACTCTCCACTTGTCTGTTATTAGTATATAGAAATGCTACTGATTTATTGTACATTGATTTTATAACCTGAGACTTTGTTGAACTTATTTATCAATTCCAAGAATCTTTTGGTGGAGTCTTTAGAGTTTTCTAGGTATAAGATTATATTGTCAGCCAATAGGGATTGTTTGAGGTCCTCTTTCCTAATTTGGATGCCCTTTATTTCTTCCTCTTGCCTGATTGCCCTGTCTAGGATTTTCAGTACTGTGTTGAATAGAAGTGGTGACAGTGGACACTCTATCTTGTGTCAGTTCTGAGGAGAAATGCTTTCAATGTTTCCCCATTCAGTATAATTTTGGCTGTTGGCTTGTCATATTTAGTTTTTATAATTTTGAATTATGTTTCTTCTATGCCTCATTTGTTGAGGTTTTTTTTTTTTTTC